>JANZLH020000398.1:2615529-2636921 GCA_026770325.2 Erythroxylum fimbriatum
ATTAATTTTTATCAATCAATCTTTTTATTCAATTAAATTTCAAATTTCGTTAATGTCAATTTTTAAAACAATTTTTAATTTTATTCAATTTTTAACCAGTTGATTTAATATTGGTTGAATTTTTTAGAATTAAAATTAATTTTCATTGAGTTTTTAAAACATTAGAAAAAGGACTTATTTACAAAGCATGCATGCAATGTAGGAGCTACTATCGTTGTACACAAGACAACTGCCGAGTGAAGAAAAGGGTTGAAAGATTAGCAGAGGACCCGAGAATGGTAATAACCAAGGTTTTAAATAAAGACTGGACCGTCCGGTCCGACCGAAATAAGTTTAAACCAGCCGGTATTTATACATAGAGGTTATTAGTTGAAACCGAACCAAACCACTAACCAGTTCAAACTTTTTTCGATCGGACTGGACAGTCCAGTCCGGTTTTTAAAACCTTGGTTATAAGTAGATTCTGGATCAAGCCCACAATTCCAGACTTAAAAACAAATCAAGTGGGATTTAGATAGTATCAAAATAATGGCCCTCCTTTTCACAAAAGTAGCATACCTCTCGTGCAGCCTCCATGCTTAATCTCCGGAGGTCAGCATCTGTCCCAGTAACAGTGGAACCTCCTCGACCTGCTGCTGCTTTTTTCTTTACCATTGCATTAGACACAGGTGCTTTGGGAGCAGCACGTACATAGCTGAATCCAAGGCCTCGACCTGATGGATCGCCTACACCAGTAATTTCAAGACGCTCAATATTTTCTCTGTCCTGAAATGGCCAAATTAAAAGTTAGACAAGTCAAAGCCAATAAATTCATGGACTAGCAAATTCATAAAAACTGCAGAGAAAGCAGAATAAAGCAATCAGAATTTCAGCTATGATTGAACAACATAAGACTGACTGTATTACTTTCTTGAGGAAAAAGAGTTCATAGCATAACTATATAAATAAGTTGCTATTTATGTCTAAAGATAAATCCTGTACCCCTTTTTTTTTTCTTCTAACAAATTTGAGAAAATGAGATTAGCATTACCACCAAGGAATGGGTAGCAAATCCTTGTGTTGCACCCCTCACCAACCTATCCACAAAAGAATTCTTCCTTCTACTCAGTACCTATCTACCTAGTACAAGCCTTTTTGCTATTGTATTTTATGATCTTTTAGTTCTCCTTAGATTGCTCTTTAGGTGACACCTCATACAAACAATACCTCAACGACTCATATGAGTTAGCTTATAAAACAAATTAAGCGATGGTCTTTTAACAGGCAATTTTACTGGACTGTTTTTAAACAAGTTTACTTTTTAGCTATAAATTTTGTTAAGAAACCATCCCAAACATATAGGTAAGACCATACCTATCATTACAAGGAAATATGACATCCTCTCATTGGGACAAATAAAATCATATCCATGTTCAAATACTACTTCAGTTCATGCACAAAACAAATCTAAATACCTCACCCACAGAATTGAATATCATAGTAAACAATGGCATATGGACTGAAAATTTGACTACGAATTCACCCTTCTATTCCTTTTTGTCCCTTTTTTTTCAAATTACAGCATAGTTAGTAACAATAGTTGTTACCCTTTTGCTTTCTAACCAATCCTAGCCAACCCAACAAACAAAAAAGCTACCCTTTCATCCTCCATGATAATAAACCAGAAAATAACAAAGAATTCACAACAGTACTGAATTTTTTTTCTTCAACAATTTGGAACTAGAATCTTAGTCATACCCGAATGACAATAATTAATCGCATTAACCTGAAAAAGAAATTGAAAACTTCATACAATGCCAATCATCCAACATATATGTAGCTAAGAAAAATCATAGTTCTCTGCTTTATTTACCTGGCTTGTACAAGCAACAAAATTGCTACTCAGGCTCCATGGAGTTATCTGCAGCTCCCTCTCAATGTGTGATGCAGCAGCTAAAGCAATTGCTTCAGCAGGCAGCTGACTCATTGCAGTTGAAACATTAGTAGGAAGCGTTAGCCTTGTAATCCCCAAATGTTTCAGATGATACAGACCAGCTTGCATACTTTCACAGGCACAAACCTAAAAAGAGAAGGTTAAACTATAAAAGACTAGTATAGAATGATGTGCATGTGAATATCAGCACTAGAAAATGACGCCAAAATGATAGACTATATAAATCTTCTTCAAAACTAATAATTAGTTGTTCTTATACAAGATTTAATCCTAGTATTTTTCCTCCAAAATAAAAAACCATTCTATGCTATTGGGTGTTCCATTACTTGCAATTATCACACACGTTCACATTCATTAAAATCCTTTTAACGTCTCGATAACAATCCAAATAATAAGGCACGTCCATTGGACAAACCCTTGAACAGAGAAAACTAACAAATTCATCAAGCCCAATCATCAAAATAATTCTAAGAATATGTGAAGCATGTTATCTAAGACATCCATTATCTTTTGTTGGTAAGTAAATAAATATAAATTTCTACCTCTTAATGTACAATATATTTCCTAAAACCTGTAAGAAAGTGGGTTTAAATGTAGATCTTTGGCAAGTTACATGAATCTTACTTCTGTAAGACCATTCAATAATGTAAAATGATCTAAATAGGTAGTTCAAGGAACCAATTTAACTGATATTTTTCCATTTGACCATTGCAATACCATTTGATAGAAAACAGATAAACAGACTTACCACACTCCAGATCAGAAATATTTATCTTTTGCAAAACCATAACCTTCAGAGAAAAGTTATAAAGGAAAATGGAAATATAAAAGTGATGCCTGAATTACTAAGTAAAACATCTGGTGTACCTTGCATTTCATAGACTTAAAATGAAACAGGAAAAAAAAAAAAAGGGAACAACTGAGAGAGATGACATGATTTGCAACTTCCACTGATAAGACCTACAATAAAAGAATTGCTCATTCTTTTTCCGTGTTATGAACTTAGAGGTCTACAATGAAAGTAGACAAAAGAAGAATATAATAAGTATTCAGTTTCAGATTAACTGTAAAAGTAAGGTTCTGTTCAATTTCCAGGGATCCTCAATATAAGTTGATTTCTGCTAAGTGTTCCTTTCCATAAAACAAAAACCAAAAACTTAGCATATCCAATCTCCAGAGAAGCACATGTCTAAAGTGTTGTATATTGCTTCTGATAAACCAAAACAACAAAAAAAAAAAGTTTCAAACAGAGGATGGCAAATATACCAAAAAAATCGACTAAAAAGAAACAAGTGATTGCAACATAAAGCAAATAGATCTAAAATCACAAGGACAAAAAGATAACATGGAAAGAAAAGGAAAAATAAGCAGGAAAAATCACAAATTAATGGAAAACTCACGTTCTCTGGTAACACCATTTTTTTTAATTCCTCTTCAGATGGAATGATGAAATCAGGTTTCTTGGACCAAAGAATGTGTCCATTTGCATCCCTCTGTATGTTACAAAACCATATAAAACAACTAGTTCAGTAGGCACTACCATTGTAGAAATACTGAAAGAAAGCATACAAAATACACAAGTGAAACAATCAACAACTATATACCCACAGAAACAAAGATTATGAAAGGAACGGGGTGCAATTAAATTTAACTTGTTCCAAATCAGCAGTAATTGTTCAAGCAAACGCTCCATAACTAACAGAGGGAACTATAATAAGCATACCCGCAAAGAAGCACACTCTTTTAGCTTCTTCCGTAAGATTGTTTCTGAGACATGTGGAAACTGAACTGACAACTCATCTGCACGGATCCAAGGAATCAAGCCACGCTTTTCTGCAGCTCTGAATGCACGGTACACATACACCAATAACCTATTTAACATATATGTCTGAAGATTTTTAGATCCAGGAGAGAATACCTCCATAAGGGGCTCCTGCAAAGATATATCAAGACAGTTAAATTACTAAATTGGAGAGTAATCAACAAGTGCCAAAAATCTACCCAAAAATAGGGAACTTGGAGACAGTAAAAGTGTCTTTATCCCCAATCTTCAAATAAACACTCCATGTATAACTCAAAAAGCTTAAATTACCATTTAACATTATACACAAGTACTATGAATGAAAAGCAATAAGAAAAAAATGTCAGTCTCAGCAATTTGCAAACAGATCATGATCATTAAATGACTTTTTGCAACACTGATAGCTGGTCTTGCACAACATTATAAATTCACCACAGTATGATTTATTTTTCCACTTCATACTATGAACGAAATTAGACGACAAGGAACTCCTGCAAACACAACCTAGTCTAATTGTTGCATTAAGAGAATAAAATGAATTACGTACAAAGAATGACAAACTGTTTCATTTTCTTTTTTGCTTACTTTATCCACCATTTCAGAAGAAAATATAGTAATTCCTCCATGTCACAATGTCTGATAAAATAAAAGAGTAATGATTCCACAAGTAGAAATTTAACTCAACTACATGATCACCAAGAGAAATTGGTGGCAGGTTAGAAGGGTACAGATGTTTTACAACTCATTTTGTGATAATGATTTGCATGGTAGGATTGTGTATACTAGAGGCAGTGATATTCTGTAAGGACGATGATATCATCCTGAATTAAAGATTTGGCTGATCTATGCTTACGGTACAATTTATTTCATTTTTAATTGATATATTTCCATGCTATTTCCCCCATCTATATGAAAGGAAAACCTCTAATTGGATACCCAAAAAAAGCCTCGACTTAAAACTTAAATCCCTGTGCAACCATAACAACTAAGCAATATCTGTGCATAATAATGAAACCACAAGAAAGGAATAACTAATATAGTAAGAACTCAAAGAAAAATCAACAAAGAAACCTGCTGTCCAACAACAGCAATTCTGTCAATGCGCCTTATAGAAAGCTTTCCCTTGGCTGATCGAACCAGTAAATAATCTGTAGATTGCACCTTGTGGGGAAATACTGGTGCCTTGTACATGTTTGTTTCAAGAGATGATTGCGTGCAACCAGCTTTGATATCTCCAAGGAAAGGAGACTTATCAGTAGGCTCTAGTACCACAAAATTGCCTGAGTCTTGGATGCTGTTGCGTACCATGATGCCATTCTGGTCAACTGGACTTGATTTTTGATAGTATGTACACAGGTTCGCACCCATGCCAGCATTGCTCAATAATAAAGGTCTTTCCTCACAATACCTATATAAAAAGACCAAGACAACCACTATAAGATCTTGTTTTCAATAACACAACCAAAAGATGAGAATAACAGACCAAACTTCAGGTAGTAATAATTACAACATACAAGCGAAAAAAGAAACACCTTGATCTCCTTTCATCACAACTGAATACACATAAACTAGTTCAGTTTTTTTCTCTTTGGTTTCAAGGCTTGGAATATATGATAAGATGCTGATTTAGGATTATAATAAAAATAAAATACAACATAAATCATCTATTTATTGGTAAAGCCAAAACAGAAAATCAAAAAAGCCCTAAAGCAAAAAAATCAAAGAAGGATAGAGAAAGGGAACACGTCAGTCTTCTTCTTAACAGAAACAAGCATGCTATGCACCCATCACCAAATTCCAACTTTGTCACATTCTAATACCCAGTTAACCACTGCCTTAGTTTTGTTTTGAATATTACATGTCCATATTAATAATTTGTTTCCCATTCAAATCTTCTGATGCAATTATGATTAGATTAATCCCCATTTTGCAGAAGAAAATAAAAATCTACAATTAAGAAGATGAATTATAGAACATGTTCAAAAGCAAATCAAAGAAATGACGTGTGAAAGATGCAAGTGTGGGCTGATTGGAAGTATCATGAAAATATATGACTTACTCCATCAGAAAGATGTGACCATCTTTTACAGAGAGATCTGATTTCTTCTTAAATGCCCCGGGAGGCCGTAAAGACTTGTTCTCACCAGGAATCCTTTGGGCTCTGGGCAACACATGAATTTTCGTGCGAACAAGATGAAGCAAGGAGTTTGGTTCAACGTTTTGGGTGGCAAGTGATTTATGGTCTTCAAGCTCTCTCCCCATATAATATATCTTAACTTTTTCTGATGGCTTAAAATCTACAACACAACATTTCAAGTAAGCTCATGTACCTCATTTGTAGAGTCGCACATCTAATGCTGCAAGGAAGCCCTAAAAAAAATAAATTAATAGGAAGAAAGAGAATGCAACCTAGTTTTTTTGAGGCCTTTGCTTTAACAGAAGCTACAGTTTCTTCAGCATCCACATGCAGCTTACTTCCTTTACCTCCCAAGCTCTTCAATATGATCTTCATAGGTCCTTGGGTAGGCAGCTTTCCTCGTTCTTTGACGGCCACCTCATTATCGTGTGGATACCATAAAGCTTTTGGTCGGTGAAAATTAGCCAAATCTTTACTGAAAATTAGAATATTATAATCAAAAGACGATATCGAAAAAAGCAGAGAAGAATGTAAATGTGCAAATTCTGCAACATCTGCATTTTGAATCACATGAAAACACAACATATGATGTAAAACCCACTGCCAATATTCATTACAAAGTAATAAAGGAGGATAAAATAAGATCATAACATTCTCAAAACTGTTAAAAGATAAATAAGAGGATCCCACAAGTAACAGCAGCACTAAAAGGATTTATATTTCTGCAGAAGTTGTTGTTACTCTTTGCATGTCTTTGGTCTCTTTGAAAGAAATAAACATTTGGGATCGAAGATCAATATTGGAGCTGAATCAGACAATTTCTTATCCAATACACCCTACAATCAATCAAGTTTTCATGAGTGGACATATAAGATTCTTTGGCTGGACTGGGTGGAACCTTTAATAAAGCCTCCTAGCGATGATGATGTAATATGCAATTTGTCAGAACCCAAAATTTCTCAGGTAAATTTATGGCTTCAAGGTTGTCCAATGTCCAAATAACCTCTTGCTTGCCTCGAATTTAGAGAATCATTCTTGTATGACAGAAAATTCAGCTCAAAAGAGGAGCAGCTCAGATAGGAAACAATGCTCATCTAGACAGTTGTATTAAATGGAGATAAAGATTAAGAGACAAACAATGTATGTATTAAAATAATCACCGGTCTTACTTGCTCAACTTCAATTTCATTGTCTGGAGCTTAATTGCAGGTGCTGCATGATGAATTTTGATACCATAAGCAGTGCGTTTATTGGAATTAGACTGCAACTGCTGAGAAAGCTTTCTGTTGATATAGAACTTGTCATTAGCAATATTAAATTGCCAACTAGATGTGTATCCACCACCTAGTTGCTCAGGAGAAGCCCCGGCTTTTAATGGTCTAGTTATGATCATTGCCCCTGCATGAAGCCGAAGGTGCTCACTATCCTTGCTATCCAGAATTTCAAAAAGCATCTGCTCATCTTGAAGATTGAGAATAAGCTTAGGCTTGATATTAGGTTTCTGTGATTCCCATAATATGTCATTTAACCAAGATCCTTCCAACAAATCTCTGTTCTGCAAGGTCAGTTGGTTGAAACGCCTAATCACATCGTTTTGGTGAAGCTCAATACCACTATTCTCTCTTCTCACATCAAGATTATTGCATTTATCAACTTCACACTGATTTTCTAACCTCAAAAGTTGAGGATGGCAACTGCTTTCAGAGAAAGGAAACCTTTCATGTTCCAAAGAATCTCTAGAACCAAATGATTCCAAGAGGACAGAGGAACTATTCAAGCAAAAACTATGATCCTTCTCATCCTGCTCTATGGAAATCTCTGACTTAAAATCCTGTTGTCCAGTCTCTTGTTCTGTTTCCCTCATAAACGAAGCTCCCAAAGCAGGCCCTTGGCTATCATAACTGTCTATAGGATTATCACCAACATTAGGAGAATTCCCCCAGATGATGCTTTCCTCCCAATCTTGTTGATCAAGCAGGTCAAATCTTGAACAGAATGGTGACTGCCACTCTGCAGAAATATTTGTCACGACATCTTTACTCAATGGTTCTGAACTAAGACAGGCATCCTTTTCTTGTTGCTCATTTCGAACATGGATTTGGACAGTTCCTTGTGCCGGAGCAAAGTGAGTAAATTCTGTGCCATCGTCAATAAAAACTGAGATGTCATGTTCAATTGCTTGTGACATGGACGCAAAATTTTGACCAGATGCCCTTAAGAATGCTGCTTCATCCTCTTCGACTGCTTCAGAGAAATCCATAGATTTATATTTATCTGGGAGTGAAGTTAGAAAAGAAAAGGGATATAAAATCAGAACAGGGATATAAATAAAGAATATTAGTAAAAAGTGAAAAAACACCTGAATCATTTATCTATTGGCAGGAATTTGAGGATTGAGGGAGGGAGGGAGGAAGAAATAGAGGACAAAGTAATAGACACAAATGCACTAGCATGCACACACACAGATCATTTCCCAAGTGGAAAGTCAAGTATCATGGTAATTGCAGCATATCTACAGCAGTAACACAAAATGACAATCAGAAAGATTTAGTTTGGAAGACGAGCACTCAAGAAAGCCATACCTTTGTAAATGGAATATCTATGATCTCTTTTTTCTGTTCTCTTTAAAGGCTCGTGGATGCCAAAAATTTCAGAAAATCGTAAAATGACCAGCCCATCTTCTACACACAAAATGGGCAGTGGCAGGGAACCTTTACATTCATGAGGTCCACTCCTCTCTGTATCAGCTTCACCCTGTAAGTTATGAGATAAAACAAAAAATACACTAATATTGTCAAACTCTGAAGCCTGTTGTCACACATAGAATGCATGAAACAGATGCCAAAACTTGGGTGCAGAATATTGAATGCCATATTCACCAACCACTTAATGGAAAAATCACAGCATGCATCCGAATCAAAGCCACAGAACTTATAGTGCAGGCATTCAAAAGAAATAAAAGTTAGTTGTCAAGATGATAACAATTATTCACTTTGTTGCTTGTAGCTTTCCGGCTCTCTATCTCAGATGCAGCCAACAGGCAAAGAACAACATAAGAGCTTGCTATGCAGATCTAACATCTAGAAATTAGAAATGGAATCCTGTATTTAGCTAATCCTATCTTAATCGAGTAATTATAAGAAGGGGCTTTGAGTTATAAAAAACTTGAAATTTTTCTTTCTTATTCGCACAGATACTTGATTGTACGTGACAATATATCCTTTCGCTCAACTCTATGCATGATTGTTGAAAATCTTGCATCAGTTTGCATTTGCTATATGCGAGAGCGTGAATCAGAGTTTTAAGAGTAAGAGTGCAGGAACTTAAATGGAATGTTCTATTAACTTCATAAATGATTCTTTTTAATTTGTGTGATAGGACTTGAAATTGAATCTGACGCACCAAACAAGGGTGAGCTTGCTGAAATCTTGGGATCAAACCAGTCTAGTAGTTCCCCATTTGTTCATGATTAACATAATTAATAATCAGCAGCTAACAATATAAGCTAAGAAGTAGGCTATAATGCTAACAATCACGACTACAGAGGCAAAAGATAAGAGAGTAGGAAGAAAAAGATGAAATGATGCATGTAGTTGTAATACAGCATCTGTTTCCAGCTATTTGCCATTTAAAGCATAATAAGCACAATTAGTTGCCAACTTGCTTGAATATTCAGTATCCACACTATGAAACTATCAGGAACTAGAGAAATTTAGCAATCTCAGTGCTTTGATACATTACAATATCAATCACAATTATCAATGCATGTGATGTCTAAAATGCAAGCAAGTATTAAATGCCAACACTGAAGGTGATTCAGATAGGTGCAATGACTTCCTCCAGCTTGGTAGTAAGAAAGTGAAATGTTCTTATCACATCCAAAACATTTACCCAGCTATCGAACTCCATTTCAAGCAGACAACATATTGAAGTTGTTTAAAAGGTTTTCGATGAACCAAGGCATTCAGTTAGCACTCGGAGTTTGGCTTGCTCGAAACATGTTTATTAATGTAATTAATTAATTCAAACATTAATTTTACGCTTGTTAATAAACAACCCGAGTTTTAACATAGTAAACTGTGCATTTAAAGCACATAGACTGCTTCACAATTTGTTTACCTTGCTTTATAAAAGTTGTTTGGAATTGTGTATACATGACTTTGTTTAAATAAATCCAATTAATAAAAAAAGAAACAAATTCTGTGTTATTTAGATAGTTTCTGATCTTAAGTTAGCCCTTAAAAACTTTCAACTCTCATTTAACATTCTGATTTTGAAGCCTTTTAAATCTTAAAGGGGCTTGTGAGAATTTTCCTCCAGTTTTTGCTGCTTATAATTAGGGTTCTCCTCTCTGTTACTCTCCAGTATAGTTTCTCTTTTCAACACTTTGGATTTCTTCTTCTGTTATTTCTCTTTATAATGGCTAAGGGATGTTATTTTTCTCCCTCTAATTCTCCTCTCTTGACCAACATCTCTTCTTCCTCCTTTCTTCAACTATGATTTAAACTCCAACACAAGATACAGACCTCAGCAGCCTATGCAATTCCATGTCACTCCTTCATAATTTAAATTATTCATTGTCCCTCTTTCTTTTCTTTTTTTAAACCTTTTCCTTTGTTGCTCCTTTGTAAGTTATTGAAAGTTTATTTCTACATTAGCTTTTGTCTTTGAAGCTGAGATTTTAATTTTGATGTCAAATTGTTACACAACTATTGTAAATTAAATTTAGTTTTAAAATTATTGGGAATCCTTCTATTTTATGTTTAAAGACAGTTTTCTAGGTATGGACTTTTACCTGAAACCTGACTGAAATTGAACTCGCTTGTTTATAAACTTTAGAACCAAATCAAAGCCAATTTTGAGTCAAGTTTAAGTCACCTTTTTCTTAATAGAGCCAAGCTCAAGCTGCACTTGAACGGTATAAAAACTTTCCAACTCAGACCTGAACACAAGCGACCCGACTCATTTCTACCCCTAGTTGCATAAAGGAACAGAAATTTTGGAGGAGTAAGCGAAGGGAGTTGAATTTGAAACTACCTCATCAAACTCTTCCAAGTCCAAGTCTGAACTTTCATACTCCAAGGACACTAGTGCTTTGCCGTCTTCTGGAGACTTCTCTCCTGAAAACATAGTAACACCCAGCTCATCTTTAAAAGGCAATGCTAAAGTATGTCGAATGCATAAAGGTCCAGGAGCCAAAAATGATTTGATATCATTTACAACTTCTTTGAGATTTTTTTTATCGAGTGGGATTCTGTTAATAATTCATCTAAACCGCTAACAATATGAAGTGGCTAAACCAATGGGTAAATGCTGAAAGACATTAATTTTCTCAAGTGGGACAAATTCAGAAGGAAAAAAAAAAGCAACTGAAGAAATTTGGCAATTTGAAAAAGATAGCACTATTAAGTAGTGAACCTGATAAAGTAGTTTCAACTTCAAGCTTCTCATCTAGATGAATATGTTCCTTTTCCTCTTCTTCCTCCTCATCATAATTGTCATCATCAAACACAGAGCCTCTGGGCTCTAATGCTGTCACAGAAACTTCAGAAGAGAAGTATTCCTTTTTAGGTAATAAGTAATCCTCCTCGGTAGCATCTTGAACCTCAGGACCCTCATAGGGCTCATCAAAATCTAAAAAATCAACTGCATTTTCTGCCTTCTCATCATAATCTAGCAAGATATATCAGCATTAAATACACAATCAGAAAAATGGCAAGATAGATCGAAGTAAATGAGTAAGCAAATATGTCATGCTTATTCCACCAAAATAATCATACACCTAAGCACATGTACACATGTTTAACTGGTCCTTTTCATGCTTTTCATCCCCTGCAGAAACCAAATAAGCACAAACCACTGTGCACAGTTACTTCAGAGAGATAGAAAGAGAATCAAATAGCAATATCTATGATCAGGCCCTCCCCATCGATTTATTACTTCTTAAGACAGTCTACTAATTAAGCAAATAGAAAACCAAAAAACCAAAGGTGATTGAGGTAAAAACATTCTACCAATTTATTAGTTCTTTAGACAGTCTAATTAAGCAAATAGAAAACCGAAAAACCAAAGGTGATTGAGTTAAAAACATTCTACATAAAGTAGCTCAATGATGCAGAGACATGCAAGCGGGTGAAAAAAAATAACCCTTGTGGACGACTAATTGCTATCTTCTATTGCTTGTGGCCGTGAAGAAATGCCCACTTAACTGTGTATAGTGAAAAGATTGCAGCATAAGTTGAGATATAAAGAGAGAGGCCCGTGTCGGTAAATATGAATTCTAGGCAATTTTCTCAGTCACAAATTCAAAAAATCCTCTAACTGAATAATATTAAAACCATGAGAACAGTCTAGAGTTAGTTAAATACTCTGAATGCCTATATTGTTCTGCTTGGTGCACAAAATGATAGCCCTCCCATCGTGTAGAAGGCATCCAATTTGGAACATCTTAGCATAAACAACTTTTGTACTTCAATAGAAACTTGCTATATGGGAATTTCTCCTAGCTTGTTACCAATATAAAAGAAAAAACCCCAACTAGTTGTCACTTTTAGCCATTACTCCACTTATGGAAGGCTATGTGATTGAATGCAATGAGCACACTAAGTTTAAGCTATATTAGGTTATAGATTAGTCTGTCACCAGAGGTATTGAAAGAACTTATAGGATTAGTCTGTCACTTCAGTTCAATTACCAATGCATGCAAAAAGGTTAAACTGTTCAATCTATTCATCAAACAGTAGTATTGTATTGAATAATTAACAAGTCAGTTCTTGTATTAGAAACAAAAACTATATTTCTGCCCCGCAACCAAACTCCAGTGCACTATGATATACAACAAACCAACAGGCAAATGCCAATTGAATTTAAAAGTTTCTCTCTAATGATTCGCTACAGAATGTCAAATTACTAGATACAGAAAATTTTAAAAGAGAAAGACTAATACATGAAACAAAGATGCTAACAAAACATCAAAAACCGCATGAGATAGTTTTATCCTGGCAGACAAAATCACCTTGTTCTGCAGCATCAGCTGAAGTATTTGGTGATTTCACTGACAACTGGGAATGGAATAATAAGATTAGTGTCACACCAAGATGGAGACAGAAAACATAAATTCCGTACATAACCTCGTATCATAAAAAACGTATGACCAAATGGAACTTAGGGAAAAATCTCCTGATGTATAAAAACTATCCATATGATGCATAACAAAGACTTACATCTATGTCTGTCAATGACGGACCCAACTTGTCAGCCAGTGCAGAAAGATGTTCCTTTGCATCCTGAAGGTGAGAAACAGAAATTTAAAAAATTAATGTAACAAAAGAAAAGAAAATGATGACCAGAGACTATCCAAAGGCTAATATGCAAAGTAAATCAAGCCAACCTGTTAAGAGTATCTAGTCAATTTGGATAGTTCGCCCTTACCACTTATAAACCCTTTAACATTTTCATGTTTAGTTAATATAAGATACTCTAAAACAACCGAATATCACTTAGACTTGAAACAAATACAAAAAGACTAGATGAGTTCTGCAAAGCCTACAGTTTGAGTTGCACTTCATCTTAATGACTCAAACCATAATATCAATTGAAAACATTTTCCAATGTAGCTCTAAGTTCCTAAGCAATTAATTACTAATCTACATTCAGTCAATGTTCCCCTAAACCATTAATTTAACTCAAGTCAATGCACAAGACATCAATTTCCCAATGCCAGAAAAGACCAATGTTCACACATTGAACTGATTACCACGGGTGAATACTATTCAGCAAGGACTCAAGCTTTCTACAAAATAGCAAAAAATATTAATCTTCTAATTTTCTGAGACTTAAACCAATCACACCTAGTGTGGTTTAGTACAAAGGAAACAGTTTGTCCTCTTCATAACTTAGTCAGAAAGCCATGTCGACATGCAGAATTTTATCGAGAATCAATATGAAGAACAGTTGACATCTCTGTAAATATTCGGAAATATGTATGGAAAGAAGCCATGGACTAGACATAACATCCAATAGAAACATAAAGTCACCTCATCAAGGTAATCAGCATCAAGGTCACCAGAGTTATCAACATTCCCAAACATAAAACCCAAAAACCGGTTACCTCCACCAATTTCCTCATATTCCTCCTCATCATCTGTTAAAATAGCATGTAAGATGTCATAAGTCACAACAAAATGTAAGACAAATCATTATAGCATCATTTTCGACAAGAATCGGATTACAAGTACACCAAAAAAGACAACTTTCAGGATGAAACTAAAGTAGAACAATATCCCATGGAAACAGATAAATTTAGAGCATACAAACCAAAACTAGAATATGGAAAAAGTAATATTGACTCAAACTCAGGACTTGCATGCTAAGGAAAAATGGGGTTTTTACAAAAATAAATTCACCATTAACTGGACGGTTCTGAGCATTGGGAATAATGTTATCTAGAATCAGTCATGGCTATATAGAAGCTGTAATAGCAGTTCATGAATCATATTGTTATTTATCATGGGGCAAATTCCTATGAAGAATAATAACCAGCTAATAGTATTAACAACAGCAGTTTAAAACAACAACACCAGACTTCTCTCAAATAAGTTCCCTGATTTCAAAGCATTCTAACCCTAGAAAGCCTCCGCAACTTTATTCTGCTCTTTTTAAAGCAACAATGGGTTTCAATTCCATGAACACAGTAAAAACAGAAAGACTACAAGCGTAAGATAGCATAAAACAACTAACTCACCTTCCTGATGGCCATCAGGTGAAGCACCACCAGACTCGTAGCTACCCATCCTTCAATTACGTCTCTACACTATCATCATAGTAAAAATTAAGACCCAATCATATAAGTTGACACTAAGCTATCAATCAAACACAGGCTAGAACATGGAGTAGTAGCTCCAAACAGGAATTGTAAATACTATTCCATACAACAAACAACAACACACCCAGTATAAATCCCGCTAACACGTCGAGTTTGGGAAGGTCCAGTAGTAAGCAGCCTTACCCCTAACTAGTAAAAAGGTTGTTTCTAAATAACTCATAAAACAATAAGCAAGAAAAAAAGAAAAAAAGAAAATAAATATAATAATAGTAATAACATAATAAAAAATAAATAGTTAGTAAAAAAATGAAATAAGTAATAGCCAATATGCAAAAAGAATAAATAAATAATAATACTGATAGAAATACAAATAATAGTTATAAATAAATATTTATAATTATTATTATAATACTAATACTAATACTAATAATTAGAAGGAATTCTAATTAAATAGCGGACAACCATATTCATAAAAACATGAAGAAATTTAAGTCCTGGTCTAAGTAAGCCCCTTCAGCATAATTACTTTAAGCTTGTACAGAACAAATTGATCCAAATAAGGCAATAAGGGGCTATATTAATAGTAAAGAAAGAACAAAGCAATAACAAGTTCATATAAGAAGTATATCTGAGATCAAATTTTCATACATCTCTCTCAACTACAACATCCAAACTAAGGCTGAAGATTGTAGATTAGTGAAAGCACTGAGATTTGACATTCACAAGGTAATTACTGCAAGTAAAAGGTCTTTATGGTAAGAAAAATTAAGAATTTTTTTTGGTCTACAGAAATATCTCTTTTTTCTTATCAAATAAATCATCAAATACAAGTCAACACACAAAAGAATCACACAACCGGAAGAGAAAAGTTGGTCCAAGAACCAACTAAGACTCGAAAGAAAGCTACGGAAAGCACCAAGTTTTAGGAAGAGGGGATCGACAGGTAAAATCAAAACATATGGAAGTAATACAAACATAATACAAACATGGGTTTTCAGACACTTCTTACTTAAGATGAAAGAAACTATACTAACACAACAGTCAACAAACAAATCACAGAAACCCAATCCCAAACGGAGCTTTCACAAGTTAGAATCCAAAATCCACATGGAGTTAGTGGAGGAGAAGACTGAAAAACACATGGTTCATCAAGAAAAACGAAATTACGCCAATGAAAATCTACAAGCCACATAAGAGGAAACAAAGGAGTTAAGAAACAAAGAGTGCGGATCTGGGGAGTGGCTGCAGACTGTGGACATCTTTGAAAGGAAGAAGAGACGATAAAACGTACATCAAAAAAAAAAAAAAAAAGAGGAACTTACGAAGCGAAAACAAGACCCACGTGAAACATCAGAAATTAAAAAAGAAAGGATTTTGAACACGTAGCAGAGATAGCAGCAGTGCAGTAGACAAGAGCAACAATCATACCACCAAAGGCCCAAGCAATACCTTGGATATCCACAGTGCAACCGCGTCTGAACTGACCTAAACAACCGTGCGTGGGCCCTGAGGCTCATTGGAGAAGGCGGAGAGACATTAGAGAATGGTGGAGCTTCGTGTGAGAGAATTGAGCAATATTCCTTCTTCAAAGGTGATTTAAATTAATTGGGTGGTGAGAGGAAGAGCGTTGGAAGGAGGAGTCTCCGTAAATACCATTCCATACTAAACCCTAATTGTCTAATTGTTCCAATAAATCCATCTGAAATCTCTAGTTATATTCAGATGAATAGAATCCTATAATTACTTAACATCGCATATTTGTATCCATCAAATTACCCTACCAAAAGCAGATTTCTTGCCTATGCCTCATAATCTCTACCACGCATCACATCATGTTTTCCAATTGGCATTTTCCATCCATGTTCATTTCTCTTCTTTTCCAAATTCTTCTCTTTATAAAAATGAAAATTTTGCCTGTAAAATAGGCGTTCGCGAGGGAGAAAGAGTGAGAAGCAAGGAGGAGGAGGAGAAGGAGAGAGTTCAGAGCTCTTACCTTGATGATGGAACAGCTGGAATTAGCCAGCGGAGATTGGAGTTTGGAGTTGATCGTCGATGGAGTCAGACGAGGGGGAGGGGACAAGGAAAGCAGAGCAAATGACACAGGGGCAAAAAGGAGTTTATATTTTATAGGTCTGGAAATTGATTTGAATTTTGAGGAAAGCCTGGGCACGTAAATACCTCTGTTGATACTAAGCTCCAAAAGGTACTTCGGTTTTAACTTTTAACACATCATCAAGACTCAAGAGCACATTCTTGCAATTCTGTCAAATTATTACAATTGATTTAATGATGTATAACTTGAAAATATGATTGATTACTTATATATGTTATATTTATTTTAATATATTAATTGAATATATCAATTTTATATTAGAATAAATTCCGTTTAGCTAAGTTAACATATTTTTAGTTTTAGTTTTGTTTGTAATATTTTTTCTCCTTTTCTCTCTTCCTATTTCATAGCTTATATTAATTATAAAAGGTAATCTTCATAGTCTACTTTTATTTTGGATTAATTACACTATTATGAAAGTATTATTTTAATCTTGTTACTTTAAATAAAATATCGTTCATTAGTCCTCCATCTATCTCTTTCTAAAAAAAATCAACAAATGTTTTTAAAATGACTGTATTTTTAGAATAAAGTTAAGTGTGTAAAGAGCCACGTAAGAAACAATATCATCTCCCTCTAATTAGACATGTTTCTCATTATTGGAAGACTCATGTGTTCTTCTATCCAACTCTACTGGTATGATTTTTGCACAAGATGTCCTTCCATTATGACAATCATATGAAACTTCATATTAAAAGGTTCGCTGCTTATCTAATTTTTGCAACCTCTTATGGTGGGGTAGTTTAGGGAATAGATCATTTGTTCCAGTTATAATGTTCATATCATGTTTTATTAAATCTCATATACACATTTATGAAACACGGTTAAAACACCTTAAACGGAACTGATAATTTCATATGGGTAGTTCATGATATTTAAGTAAAGGTATTTATACTTTAAAGAGGGAGGTTGTTCTTAAAGATACTATTCAAGGGAAACTTTGCCAGCTGAACCTATGATATGCATACCCTTGCTGGAAACTTGGTCGAGTGGATCGTTGATAAAGAAGCCACACGCCACAATTGCACCAGCAAGGACCTGTTCAAAGAGTTGAATGATGATGCTGATGGTGATTTCGTACATATAGACAACTCCAGCAGAATTCCTTTCCAAGGTGTTGGGAAGGTCACTCTCAAACTCACTTCTAAAAAAGTGTTGATGTTAGAAAATATTTTATTTATTCCTGATGTAAAAACTAGATTTCTGGTGCGTTGCTCAACAAAGTTGGTATTAAACTTATCTTTGATTATGATAAGCGAGTTCTTACTAAGAATGAGAACTTTATTGGCAAAGGGTTTTGTAATGAGGACTTATTTGTGAAATGAATGCATTTACTTCTTCTGCTTATATTGTTGACTCTCTAGACCTATGACACTCTAGACTTGAGCTTGTGAACATGAGGTCAATAACAAGGATGCAAAGCTTAAACTTGTTGCCTAAGATCACTAATGAAATGAAAAAATGTCAAAATTGTGTTAAGGCTATACACTCTAAGAAATCTTTAAAGTCTGTAACCAAGAGAGAGTCACAATTATTGGACTTGGTGCACACAGATTTGGAAGATTTTAAAAATTGCGTGAGTAAAGGAAGAATGAGATATTATATTACTTTTGTGGATGATTGTTCTTAATTTACTAAGGTTTACTTATTAGTAAGTATAGTACTGATTTCCTTACTGATTATTGTGGAAAAGTTGGGATTATTCATGAGCTTTCAGCCCCTTATACTCCTGAACAAAATAGAATAGACGAGAGGAAAAATTGAACACTTAAGGATATGATGAATGCAATGTTGATTTCCTCGGGTTTACCTAATTTTATATGGAGGGATGCTATTACTTTAGCTTGTTATGTTCTAAACAGAGTCCCTCATAAGAAACTAGATCAAACCTCTTATGAAATTTGGAAAGGTTATCCACCTAACTTGCGTTTTTTGAAAGTATGGGAGTGTCTTGCTAAGATTTTTTTACCTTAACATAAGAGTAAGAAAATTGAGCCTAAGACCATTGATTCAATTTTTTCGGGATATGCCTCTAATAGTGCTACCTATAGATTTATGGTTAAGGAATAGGGATCTAACACATATGGACCAATTATGGAGTCAAGAGATGCAGTGTTTTTTTAGGATATATTTCCTATGAAAGTAAGTATGCAAACTCTTAGAGAATATGTCCCTAGTTCTTCTACTCATGAGGACATAAAGGAAGAGGAAATTATTAAACTAAGGAGAAGCAAAACAGCTAGAGTATCCACCAGTTTTGGTTATGACTTTATTACTTCTTTTGTGCTGAAAAAGCTTGAGGAGATAGATGTCGATTTTGTGGTGACTTATATTATTGAGGAAGATCCTAAAACTTATGAAGAAGCATTGAATTAGAGTCAATCTTGTCTAATAAATCTTGGGTTTTAGTTCGTCTACCTCAAGGTTGTAAGTCTTTGGAGTGTAAGTGGATTTTCAAAAAGAAATTGAGACCTGAAGGAACCATTGAGACTTTCAAGGTAAGACTTATGATTAAAGGCATTAAAAAAAGGAAGGATTGGACTTTTTTATATTTATTTTCTTGTTACTAAAATTGCATCTATAAGGATCTTGTTTGTTATTACCTCGGTATTTAAGTTTCATGTGCACCAAATGAATATTAAGACAACTTTCTTGAATGGTGATCTTGATGAGAAAATGTATATGGTCCAACCCGAGGGGTTTAGAGTGCCTGGTCAAGACCAAAAGGTGTGTAAGTTAGTTAAGTCTTTGTATAGACTTAAACAAGCTCCTAAACAGTGGTATAAGAAATTTGAAAGTGAGATTTTCAAATATGGTTTCACCTCTTGTGATGTTGATTCTTGCATTTATATGAAATATGAGGCCAATAGTTGTATGATCATAACCCTTTATGTAGATGATATGCTTATTTTTGGTACTAATTTATCTTTCATTGATACTACCAAGAGTTTGCTAAAGTATTTCTTTAATATGAAAGATCTTAGACATGTGGATTTTATTTTGGGAATTGAAGTTGATAGGATTGACTCTGATTTTAGGTTGAATCAAACTCATTACATTGAGAAAATTTTGAAGAAGTTTGGTTACTATGATGTTAAACTAGTCAAGACTCCCTATGATGCTAGTGTTGCTTTAAAGAAAAATATTGGTGGCAATATAAACCAAGCCGAGTATGCTAAAATTATTGGTAGTGTGATATTCTTGATGAACTATTCTTGTTATGATATTGCATACTGTGTAAGTAGACTTGGTAGGTATACTCATAATCCTAGTCAAAAGCATTAGAATGTTTTGATTCGTTTGTTGAGATATTTGAAAGGTATTATGCACTATAGATTATCTTTTGATGGTCATCCTCCTGTATTGGAAGGGTTATTCTGATGCTA
This sequence comes from Erythroxylum fimbriatum, assembly GCA_026770325.2. Taxonomy (NCBI): domain Eukaryota; kingdom Viridiplantae; phylum Streptophyta; class Magnoliopsida; order Malpighiales; family Erythroxylaceae; genus Erythroxylum; species Erythroxylum fimbriatum. The sequence goes on from JANZLH020000398.1 coordinate 2,635,724, forward strand.
ATTGGGTTACAAAGAGTAATTATATACACTATACCATTGGTTATATTTTTACCTTGGTAGGAGTTGCAATGTTTTGGAAATCATCCAAGCAAACCTGTATTGTGAGATTAATAATGGAGGCTAAGTTTATGGCTTTGGAATTGGCTAAGGAATATCTTAGCAGATATCCCACTTTTGGAAAAACCAATTCCTTCTGTGTTCCTTCATTGTGATTCGAAGGTTGCCATTTATGTTGTTAAGATCAAGGCATATAATGGAAAAAGTAGACATATCATATTGAGACATAAAAATTGTCTGTACTTTAATTAGATATGGTGTAATCTCTCTGGATTATGTCAAGTCAGAGAGAAACTTAACGAATCCGTTTACAAAAGCTTTGAGTAAGTATGCTAAAGGGAAGGGTTGAGCCCAATTGTGTAGGAACCTCGTGATGGACACCCATCTTAGGAAACTAAGTTCAATGGGTCAAATGAGTTATGAGGTGGCTACTTACTTGTACATTATTTGTGGAATAATACGAAGATTTATTCAGTTGTTGAATAACGTCCCTAGCATAACTTTACTGTGTTTGATGAGATTGGATTGTTTAATCCTTAATGAGTTCCATAACCCAAGTTTGGGTTATGTGAGCAGTACACACTTGATGGACGCACCTATGTGATTCTGGGGGGCTAGTCACCCTTTTATGAGAGTATTTGGGCTATCTCTCTAGAGCGATCATGAGACCAAGGCATTTTAAGGCTGTTTATTTTTCTAGCAGGTTTTGTCTCTGATTTTTGAAACACTAGGTTCAAGACTTAGTTCACCTGGTTGTTCGCCTATTTTTCTCCTAAACTATTACAATTGGTTTCTTAAGTTTTAGATCAAAAGGGGGATTGTTGGAGTCGTTGTTCCAAAACCTGTTTAATATGTTTTAATAATGTTTTGTTACCAATAATGTTTATAACGTTATTACCGCCATTAACATGCAATGTTTATAATTTTAATATACTTTAATATGTCTTTATTTCATGGTTAACCTATAAAGCTATCCCATATATATATATATAGATAATGTTTTTTTCTTTTTTTTGTGGTCATGCTTTTTATTTCTCCATACAACACACAAAGTTTTTCTACGAACACTTAACCATATCTCCTTCCACAGCAATATACACATGCATCTTCTTCCTATATCATCTCTTCTTTGTTCTTTTGT
>JANZLH020000398.1:2673121-2684009 GCA_026770325.2 Erythroxylum fimbriatum
AACATGTTTTCTAATTATTTTCTATTTTATGAAAAAAAAATTTCTAGAAAACTAGAGAATTTTCAGAAAGTAAACGCCCCCCTAAGAGTTTCTAATTTTCTTCAAATGAAAGTTATATGTTTCTAATTTTCTTCATTGTAATTGAACAAAAAAAATTTAAGGTTTCTCTTTCCTATTCTTGTCGCTTCATTTCCCTTGAATTTATATTCACAACCAATTAGTCTTAAAGCATAGACGTATCGAGTTTCCTTCTTGACTTGCTAAATTCAAAATCTGTCCAGCTACTACATCCGACTTCTCGTGGAAAGTTTTCCTTGTGAAGTTAGGCTAACTGAAACTAATCAACAGGCTTAAAGGGTTTTCCTAAGTGCTTTTTTCTATAAGGTCACATTGTCAAGAAGTAATAACCTTATTTAAGTCGAGACATTTGAATTAAGTTTAGCATCCAAAAGGACAACATAAGAAACTTTTGACCAAGATACCAAAAACTATCCATAAGCTATGGTTTCTCCCAATGCTTGATCTTACCTTTCGTAATAACATTGTCATTTTGAACTTCGACGTTAGCTTAACAATTATATGTCGTCTTCAACTTACTTCAGAGCCAACCTTGCCAAAACCAACATTACCACTGACGCCTTCAATCCCAAATCTTCTGTAGCCTATAATTACGCCCATGTCTCTGCCACCACTTCCTAAATTTGCGTATGGCTATGCGTGAACAAACCCTACCTTCCACTTCATTGCCAAGTACTCAAACCATATCTGTCCAACCTTCTTTCACTTTCTAAATGATATCAATAATTTTAATTAAAATTATATTTAATTCTAATTAAATATCAATTAAGCTCAAATAAAATGCAACATCTCGTAATAATTTTTATGTATTAAATGTCTCATATTTAATTATTAAGTTTCTTACGAGAAGTTTATTTAGAGAAGCTATAAATTTATCAGGAGTTTATCTTATTAAGAAAAATTAATTTAAGAAAATATAAAGGCTTAAAAACGAAGACAATAGAAAAGGAGATTGTCTGCATGCATCTATCATTTATTGTGAGGCACGTGCAATGCACAGGCCTCCATCATCACGCCAGGCATTGACTAGCATGTGCACGTCATTCACCGGATGTCCATCATTTTTCTAGACCAAGGTTTTCGCCCTTACGCCACCACTGCCTTCTTGCTTCCCGTATGTCTCTGCCTGCTTATGCTGCCTTCCTTCATCTAGATGTGATTCGCTATTCACCACTGACACGCTCCTTCGCCAGCAGCCGTAATCACCGTCAGCGGAAGGACCATCACCAGGAAGGCTGCACCACCTTAAAAACACGCAAAAAAAACATTCATAGTTTTAAAGAACAAGATAAGCATCCAGGAAAAAGTTTAAAATCTCACGAGATCTTTAATAGAATAATTCAAAAACATAAATTATAAACAAAAAGGGCTGAAGTATGCATAATTTATAATCTTACAAAAATTTTCTTCTAGAGTTTTCAATTACAAATTATTCAAGTATTTAACCTCAAACACAATCTACATTTGCAGAAAAAAGGGGGGGAAATCACAAGAGTTTTAGCTCCCAATGTCCTTTTCCTTTTTATATAAAAATTTCTAGAATTTCTTTCCAATTAAAATTAAATCATTACTTATAATTAAAGTTTAACTTAATTATAATAAAATTTGAATTAAGCCAAATATCTTATATTTGATCCTTCAAATTTGTTAATTGTTAAAACTAAGTCTAACTTATTTAAAATTAAATTGTCTCTCTACAATTGGTCTTTTATGCGTAACTCATTATATTCTTAATATATTGTTAATGATTATAAATTCTAATTTTAATTCATAATCAAATTAGATAAGAAGTCCTTTTATTTTATCTTTACTTATCTAATTAAATAATATATAATGTCAAATTAAGATTGACTTCTAGTAATATGTTTTGACTATCGAAATATTAGGAATGTTAAAATGGTTTGACTTAATTTGTTCATCTATAAATATAACATATAATTTAATAATTTCATTATCTAATGTTCAAATTAGACATAAAGGATGGATTTTAATATTTGCTATATTTAAATCCAGTTATTTTTATTCTTAGCAATTATTAATAGATCTATAACTAATATTTGAAAATATCAAATCAATTCATTTTGGCGAGATAATTTCTTAAATCACTACTAATCAAGAATAATGAAACATTCTCTCTAATTATATTATGGTGATAAATCCTTTATTGACTTAACTATTTACATAATTCATATTATATCCAAGTACTATCGACAGAGCTATTATGATTATATAAAGCTATAAGTAGTCTCAAAACATAATAATTTATTTGAGATGTCTTGATAATTTCAAGTTTAAGTATCAATTATATAATCATCTTAATGAGTAAATTTCAAGATACACATAAGTAACTTTCTATATAAGATCCTCATAATCAAATTTGTAATGTAATTAGAATTCTTTTTAAGTAAACCCTAAACCTTAACGTTTGATTAATTGATTTTTCTTTACTACTCATTTGCATTTTTTCTTCAGTTTAATAGTTTAATTATCTATTATCAAATTTGGTTTTAGTTTTCTTGTTAAACAAGGATTGATAATTATAGTGACATAGTTTCATATAAGATTCAATATTTTGAAATTAGTCCACTCTTAGAAACTTGTTACAATTGACTTGTGTGCTTGCGAATTTATCTGACCACCACTTTACCTCAAATTGCATCACTTCAATAGAAATGGCTTTCATTGTTAAATGTCCCAAAATTGTTGCTAATATCCATTTACGATGATTTATATTCGTCACCAAAATTGTCACCAAATTCTCATAGCAAAACATTATACACTACATTTTCACCAAATCGTCTCTATTAGGTTTTTGGTATGAGTAGTTTTCGTGGCAAAAAATTATAAATGAAGTCTTTCTAAATCATTGCCAATAAGTTTTGGCTACGGTCGATTTCGTCACTAAAGCTTATTAACTAAGTTTCTGAAAACGTAGTTAAAAGTTTTTAGCTCAAAAGAAAGCGTAGTCAAAACTTATTGGTGACGTTTTTAAAAACGTAGCCAAATATTTTTAGTGACGTTTTGAAATTTTAAATATATATTATAACTAAATATTATATCATGTAGATTATAATTATTAGTGACACTTTTAATCGATATTATCGGTTTAACCAGAAATTTACTTCATTAAGTATAGATGTCATAAATGCTTTGAGAGAGAAGAACATGACATGCAATGAAGAAAACGGATATGATAAACTTACTTAGAGTGATAGTAAACTAGTTGTATAAGCGACTTGATGCTATTATTTTGGAGTATATATAATATAATAATTGATATTTTTATACATAAACAATATGGATGATATTAAATATATGTACTCCTTTTTTAAATTATGATGTTTATACCAAAATATGACAATATGTATTAAATTTGAATGACAGTATGAACTAACTTAATGAAAGTGAGTAGTGATTTGATTTCATGCACACGTGTACAAAGATATGAAATTGATTCCTTGCACACATTGTTGTAATTACATACACATGATTTAATCTATAATTCAAAACTAAAAATAAAATGAAAGATCAATAAAATAATTTCCTACATATGTTGTTGTAATTACATAAATCAAAAGAAACATAAGTGAGTCTATACAGTGGACCAAATAAGCTATCTATGAATATTTATGAAAAAATAGTCTTTATAATTTCCAAAAAGCCAAAGGACCAGATGCTAGCTATATATGTCCTTTATTCCTAGTTCTTTTTGCTAGTCTAGCCTCTTCTCTTTCTCTTAACCTTGTGGAAATGTTAGATATTTTGCCTTCCTTTTTATCCAAAATCTTAAACATGTTCCTATCCCTTTCTTTATGGTCCATTTACTACAAGCTTTCTTAAGAAGGTATTTGCACTTGGCCCTATATTTAACATGTAATATAATTTGTTAGTTTCACTTATATTCTTACTTTAATATAAAAATAAGTTTACCATCATTTCACTCATCACAACTAACCTAGGTATTGGAATCTTAAAAGTACTTGAATTATGTCCAAATTATTTATATGTCCTACAAGTTATATAGCACGAGTCCTTATTGGAATAATCTCGCCGTTCGTACGTTCATTAACTTCTGTTATTATATTCTTCTTTATCCTTATAGCTCTTTTCTTATACGAAGGAGGATTGATCTTCTTTCCATGTTCTTCTTTCTATGGTCTAGAAATATTCACCTAGTATTGGATTAACACTTTTCTAATAACACTTCATATTTGTTACCTTTTTGTAGTAATATTGCATTTAATCCTTAGGATCTCCTCTCTCTAAAAAAATCACTGAAATGACATGGCTACGAAGGATTCTATTGACTACCATCTCCCACATAGGCATTCTTTTGTTTGAAGTTTCACTATATGATGGTCATGCATATAGTACTTAATTTTGGATTTTCCATCACCTTTCATAAATGTGATAAGTTATTTGTATCATTTTTGTAAATAGGTATGAAACGTAAATGATGTTATTACCTAAAAAATGAGTCAAATCATTTGTGGCCACCTTCATATTGTTATCTAGCTTTGACACAATGTTAGGAAATATTTTACTGTTGTAAGCAACCATTACTCGCTTCTTTTGATGAAATATCTTCATTGTGGCTCTTCTTATCATCCCCAAGTAAGTCAAGTTTGCTTTGTCTCATTCATTTCTCAAATATGCATTGAAGTACTCTACCGTTTTGTTTAAAACTAAATTAGTCTTACATCATCTGTGAAATGTATGTATATATCGTCTCCTCTTGAGAATATTTTCTACCAATCATAGGCATCCTTGTTTACACTCTCTATTTTGCTTATTTGTCGCTTATAGCTTTAATGCGTACAATATGAAGCAACATTCTGCATCTGTCCATTATAGACAGTTGGTAGTTTATATGTACTTTGTAAATTGGCCTACAAATGCCTAAAGCAATAATAATGATCAAAATGAGTTTATTCATACTCAAACAATTTTTATAGACCCTGCATCACATGATAAGATATGATCAGTAAAAAATATGGGGAAATATGAAATTTACAATAAGAATATTTCATTATGTCACCTTCTATCTAATACTTATTAACACCCTAATCAATCATTACCAATATCATCTAATAAGCATCCTAAAAACCATTTCCAGCTCTTTTTATTCTCAACTCGTACAACAACCCAAGCTAATAGAAACATACTATTATTTAGATCCCTTTTAATGGTTATCAACAACTGCCCACCATAGCTTATTTTCAAATGACAACTCTCAAATTTTATTATTGGTCTACAAGCATTAAAAACCTAGATTTTACTTGTTTAAGGTAAATCTAGCACGAGTCAAACACAACTTTAAGAGTTTTGATGTATAGCAAACTTCCCCTATTGCATTCCATATATCCTAGACTTATCTTATGTAAGGGTCACATATATTCTCCATCCATATTTCATCTTACACATTGCAGTAATTCCTAGACTTTTATTCTTTGTAAAATATGGTAAAAAACCATTTAAGTACTCTCTTCAAAGCCTTCCTAAACTTGTCAACATAATCAAATATCATTTTTTACTTCAAAACAAGTCTCTCATCATCTAAAATATAAGAGTAGAAGTGTAAAATTTTAGGCTTCTTCTTCCTCCCCTTATCAAAACATACTTCTAATCTACCAATATAGTCATAATCAACATTAACCTCATCATTACCTAAGTTAATATTCTCAACATCGATACTCCATTCACTCAAATAGGTAACTCTTCTTCTATACAACATTCATAAATATCATCAAGAATATCTTCACTTGAGTATCCTAAGTCAATGATAATTGCTGACTGGATTTCATGGTATGATAGGTCATCTTAATCATTTAATACTTCATGTCTATGTTTAACTTTAGATGCTATTGGAATGGGTGGATTAGAGGGTGCATTTGTGGGTGTTGGAATCAGTGTATAGGTGGGTGCTAGTAAACATTCTTCCTTATCATCATCCCCAATTACTTTAATTAGAATATCAACCTCAGGTTCAATAACTTGATTTAACTTGAGGTGCTTCTCTTTATTTGTAAACACCTTACTATCTTTATTTTTCTCGCTTTAATTGCACCAATCAAGCTCCTTACATCATTATCATTCTGTAATTACCTAAAACCATCTTCAAAAGACTCATGTGGGAATTTGTAGGTTAAATCCCACACTTCTTTAGACCCTAACCTCTTCTGATTAAGCATAAAGTCAAATAATGTAAATCTACCTCATAACTATAACAATATCTTTCTCTCTAGCTTTATGTACCGTTTCTAGTTTAAATTTGAAGCATCCTTTATAGAAGCATTCAATCATAATTTTGGGATCTGAAGTACTGACCCTCGAACATAACCTATAACAAAAAACAAACATCATATTATGTAATTATAGTACAAAATATATGCAAATTCAATATATTACTAACTTATGTAATTGTTATTTATTTTTGTTATTATTATTAGTTCTATTAATAATTTAGTATTTTTATTGATATATTTAGTTATTTATTTATTTATATATTTATTATTATTATTATTATTATTATTATTATTATTATTTATTCATTTATCTGGACCTCATCAGGTTTACCTTGTATTTTTATTATTATTTCTATATTTAGTGTTAAATTTTTTGTTTATTTACTAATTTACCGTGGTAGTTTTTACTTTTCCCCTCTGAAACCTGCATCATTCATATCTTGTCTTATTTTCATGTGGGTCTATTGAAAACAGCCTCTCTACTCTGTAGGGGTAAAGTTGCGTACTATCAAACCTCCCTAGATCTCGTTTCATTGCGGGCTTTCGGACTGGGTGATAATGATGATGATTATGAGTAGCTTATGTAATTGTACAAATGTTGTATGAGTTCCTCTAATAGTTCACATTGATTGATATTAGTTAGTGATATGACTTATTTTTTTAATCATCATTAGGGTATAAAGGAATAAGAAGATAAAACAAATTGATAATGTTGTAAATATAGAAGTAATGTACAAAGAATTGGAAAAGCCATTTTGTAACCAACATGAACATTACAATAGAAATTTTTTGATTGCATACGAACCTAGTTGAATGCAACTAAGCCGTCATACATTCACTAATTAATACATCATTGCTAAGTACTAATATATAGAACGTCATTTAATTTTGCACATCATATTAATCTCCAACTTAAATAAACTAGTATTTAGCTGCACAATGTTATAGATAATGTAGATTACCATTTATATAATTCCTTAGGTAGTAGGTTCCAAATGTGTTTATTACATATTAAGTATAAAATGTTGTTCCAATAATGTGATTAATACACTTTATCAAATACCAATAATTGATAACCTACCATATAGATAAACAACCTAAGCAAGGAAACAATTAAGCAAGGTAGCTGGAGGAGTACTTGTTAATAAAGGAACACAAGATTTAATAACTGCATCAGTTTCTATTTTGCCAGAAGGAATTAGTGAAACTATTTGAAGAGCCAATTTTTTAGGTTAAGGAAAAAAGTGAATCCATAACAAATAATCTTATAACTCATTTGACATAAATATACTAGATATATGATCCTCTAAGATTACCTTGAATTATATGCTGCAATTTTTGGCCAACATTACCTTGAATTCAAATTACAATAATAGGTGAGTTCAGTGTATCTTCAGAATCCAATAATAATGTTTTTTTTTGGTAAATCAGAGAATGAATTAATGAGCAAAAGAATAAATACAGAAAAGTCAGACAAAACCAAAGAAGATCAACCAGCTAAAGAAAAGCTAACGACTAAGTAAGAAAAGGACAGTATTTGTAGCAATTGTTACAATTGAAGAAATTAGGTGAAGTATACTTTGTGAGAGTTACTCTTGGCTTTAAACAATATTTGTAGAGTATTACTCTGCACCTGTGGAGAAGAAAACATTACGTGGAGGGTTCCTTTTCACCCACTGAAAGAAAAAAAATAGTGAATTCCCAAGTGGAGCTTAGGAAGTAGACATAGCCAAAGTGTTGTTTTTTCAAACCATTATAAATCATTATTGTCTCTCTTTTGTTCATTGTCTTTTATTATTGTTTTTTATGTATGACTATTTTATATGAATTTGTTATAATCATTTAATAAAGTAAGCAATTAATTAATTAGTTTTAAATATGACAAAAAAGTGAATAAATATAATTCACCTCTCCTCCTTCATGTGTCATCTGGAACCAATAATTGATATATCAAAGTAAGTCTCATTCATTATATATAGTTATTTAGCAAAATTTGAGTTTAATTTGATTCACTTTGTAACTAAAAGAGTCGATATATAGGTAAACATATTTTCTTTGAATGTCGCAATTACATATATTGAAAAAATAATATAAAGCATTTTTTTTAGCCTTCGAGGTTGATCTCTTAAAAAATGTTAAAAAAAGGATCCTTATATCCTAAAGAAAATAATAGTTTTGAATAAAATAGAGACTAACAACATGTTTGGTTCAATGAAATAAGTATTATATTCCTGGCATATTCTTAAAACTTAGTTAAGTCTGTGTTTGGTTAGAAAAAAAATCACAGAATAACTAATCCTAGCATCAGATATTCTTTAACTTTCGAGAATAAGTAAAAACTATCCCTACCTATCTTTATGTATTCCAAGAATAATCCATTTTATTCAGGATAATAATAATAAGAGTAAGAAAATTAATAATAATAACGGTAGTAATAATAATAATAATAATAATAATAATAATAATAATAATAATAATAATAATAATAATATAGTTAGTGATAACTATAGTAGATATTTTGATCTTTTTGTTAGTTATTCCTTTATTATTCCAATTTTATGTTTTCAAATCAAACATTGACATAGAAATTATTTAGTAGTCAATCAAACAAAATAATACCCATTCCCTTCTATTCCTCATCTATTATATTCTTAAGAATAACTATTTTATTCTTTATCTATTCCAACAGTTGAATCAAACAGGCTGTAAGTTTCCAAAAAATAAAAATGACTGGAGCAATAATGATAAAAGACTTATTGCATTAAGTAATAAACTAGTGCGTATTTTATTTTGTGTCCTTAATAGAAATGAATTAAATAAGGTGTGTATATACAAGATCATTCCTTATATGACACATATTTGAAATCGCAAATGGTAGCATGAGTCAAGTAAAAGAGAGCAAAGTAAGCTTATTAGTGCATCAACACGAGCTATTTCATATAAAAAATGAATCCATTTATAATATGTATTGTTGCTTCATTTATATCATTAATGCTCTTGGTAAGACTTACATTAATCTTGAATTGGTGAGAAAATTGACTATATAAGAAGCAAAAAATTTGACCATCTTGTTATTGAAAAAGCCAATTAGATCACTCCTCACTTATAGGATGTGGATGAATAAATTGTATGAAGATGAAATAGTTCTAACCAATAGAGGTTTGATTTTTAAAGTCTTTAAGGATGGGAAAATTAATGATAAGATCTAGTGAGAGCAACTTAGATGATATAAAACTCAAGATAATGAGATTCAAGAAGTTCTTAAAAAGCAAGAGAGATAAACAACTGAAGAGAAAGAACAAAGTACTTACAACCAAATGGGATGAAATTACTAGTTTAGAGAGTGAGAAATCTGAAAATATTATGTCCACTAATGATGAGGTATCCTCTTACTCAAATTATTATAATGATAGTGATATTGAGATTTCATATGACAAGCTAGTTGAATTTTTAAAGAATATGAGTTTGAAAAGTAAGAAAGTATCTTCCAATTATAAAGAGGTTAAAAAAAACTCTTAGATTAATGGAGATTAAGAAAAAAATTCAAATATGAAAGTATAATATGTTATATTCTAAGAGTGTGGATGTTTGTAATAATAAAGTATATGATTTGTTGTATGAGAATAAACACTGAAGGAGTATGATGAAGAGTCCTTTTTTAGATTTAATATAAATATGAACTTGAATTTCATGCTTGGACCTTAAAAGTACTTTAATAATAGGCATAAAATTGGTTTTACTTATGGAAGTATACCATCCAATAATAAGATAAATTTGTGAAGAAAAAGTATTAGCATGATTACTTTATACCTAAATCATCACATGAGCATATACTATCTAATTCTAGACATGAAAATTTAATGCTAGTGCACCATCCTTTAGGTTCCAAGCAAAAGAAAAATCATATGTATTCACATATAGTTCATATTCTAAACCTAGAGAATTTAGAATTTAAGAAAAAAAAAGGCACAATTTTCATTCAAAATAATACCAAAAGAGTATGTAATCGTATAAGTCACTTTATCAATAATTTGCATGAAATAAACTCACAATCATTATAAGCTAATATACAAGCACTTGGAATATTTTCATAGTTCTCATAATCCATATAAGACCAAAAGAGCATTTCATTTCTAAACTTTGTGTTAGGACTTATTATTACATAATAAGAGTTTCTTATCCCTTGCATATCTAAAGTAGAGCTCCTAATTGCCATCACATTTAGAGAAGACCTATCACATTCTTATAGATCCCACTTGTAATATTCATATACTTTTAAATTCTTACGTGAGATATCAATTTTGTGATGATCATGGACATATCTATAAAAATTGATCTTTGGAAAAAATACCTTTAAATGAACCTAGAAAGATATGGGTTGAATAAGGTTTAACAACTAATCCCCAAAGATGTAAATTTTTGTGAGTACTTAAAACATGTTGATTTGTTTACTTTACAAGTCAATATCAAGTGGCATTAAATTGATACCTGGTTTGGCGGTGTGCCGCTCAGGGACCGCCAAGGTATTGTCCCTGGTAGCCCTGGCCGCGGATCGAACCCAGGAC
>JANZLH020000398.1:2757084-2770180 GCA_026770325.2 Erythroxylum fimbriatum
CAAACCAACCACTATCAATGGTAATGGTAATCATTCCTTCATCTTAACCAACCACCATAATTATAATGATTATATCCGTTCCCATTCCTCACTATATTCATTCTTATTCCCATTCCCATTACCCTCTATGAACCAAGCGCCCCCTAAAATTCATTGTATCAAATGACATTTCAATGCTTTCCCATCCACGATTATCTTTCAAGTCACTCTCATCTATCAAGCTCAGTTCCTCAGAAACCCAATCTGTCGAAAGATCGATATTATCAATGCAAATTAGATCTACTGAATTACTTGTTCTATTAAGAGTCATAGCAAACAATAAAATTAAATTATTTAAAAATTATAAGAAATTATATCTAACTTAATAATGGTAATAACTTACCTTTCCTGAAGCTTTAAATTGTATTGAATAAAGACTAAGTCATTCAATCATTTATGCTCTAATCTATTTCTTTTCTTGAAATGGTTGAATTCAAATGTGTTCCATTTTTCTTTTATAGCTTGTTGTACTCACTCATTGACTTAGAATTCGAATTACAAACCTTTGTAATTCTGAAACATCATTTCCAAATTGGTCTCACCAAGAAATTATAAGTTGTAAGACAACAAAAGTAGCGTTATAAACAAAATAAAATAATAATTAATTTTCAACAAGTAATAAAAGTGAAAAATATATACTTGGATTAAATTTCTCTCTTTGTCGAATAGCAATTGGCGTCCTAAAATTCATAAAAGACTCCTTATAAATCTCCTTTTATGAGCTTAGGAGATCTTACATCATCTTATGGGCAACAATTATTGTAATAGTTAATAATATTCTCCTATTAACTTTAACTTTCTTTATAAAACCTGGTCTGAAATAGATACTAGGATTCAAAAATGCCCTAACTATAAACAACGGAGAAACAAGTTGCCTTTTTCATCTATCATTTATGACTACAAGATAAGGTATGTACAAAGAAGATGTATTTTTCAGATTGGCCTTGATTGCTTCCTTCGCCCTCCCTATGACATCATAAAAATAAACCATTATTGTCTTTTCATCACTATTAACTAAACGAAGCACCCTCACCAAAAACTTACAAACTTAGATGAAAAATTAGCATTGGGACCAAAATTCAGTATCTATAAGTATAATTATGGAAACCTCCTATTTAGCATTAGAGTTAGCATGTTGAGACGCAACCCATTTATTACTTGTAAACTTTTGTCTTAACTCTTTCTTCATCATAACAAAACATTGAAGTGATAAGAAATTTGTCGCAAATCTTGTAACAACATAACGACACAAATTCCTATCATTGTTAAAATCATTTATCATTAAATTCAAGATCCATGCACAATTATAGATGCACTTGGTCACTTTTTTGGATTTTTGCATAATCTCATCAATAATAGGAAAATTCCTAGCTTCCCTTATATTTTCCAACATTAAGTTATGTAATATGCAACACAAAGAGTCTAATACAAGAATTATACTTGCTTTGTAATCTTCGTTCCACTGCCTTATAAGTGGAATCGTTGTCGGTATTGAACTGGACAATATTTTCTGGCCCTACTTCTTTTATAGCTTTATCAAATATTTCAAATAAAGTATCAGTATTCTTAACAAGGTTAGATGCATCAATAGATTTAAAAAACATTAAGCCCTTTGCAGAATAAACCAAAAAATTAATAATGGGCTCATATTTCTTATTTATCCAACCGTCACATATGATTGAACACTCATAAGTAGCCTAATCCATTCTTCTTTCTTCCAAATAACTTTTAATTTTATAAATTGAGCTATTTTAAAGTTTACCTCTGTAGTTATCAATAGAATGAGCTTTATTTCCTGAACCGTAAGAGGCTATAACATCCACTATAAACTTATAATAATAAGATTGGAAAGCATTTACTGCTATACCTGAATCATATCACCATCTAGCCATTACCATATCTACGTTGTGAGCTACTTTCTTGATTGCATGACACTACAAATTGAAGGTCAAGCTTTAAGAGTTGCTCATGCTGCAAAAAAATTTGATACATGCCTTCTTCTTTTCTTAACATCAGGTCCAGACGTAACATTCACTACTTGTTGGGAAGGAATACTACCACCTTCAACATTCCCACTATCATCATGAACACTAGTAAACGAACTTCCACTTCCAATTTTATAATTCAATCTCTCTCTTCTATCTTGAGCTGATACTCTTCAAGCGAAGTTTTCATTTGCCACTTCACATGGTTCCACATCTCCTTTAACCCTAACTAATTGCTTCTTCGGTGATTCCTCCACCTTTTAAATGCTTGTTACAAAACAAGCAAATAGTATGGTTCTTCATACTAGGAACCAATGCAACATAAGCCTAAGCTGAATTATTATATCTTCCTAAAGTGGTTAAATGATCAGAAGTATTTGAACTTTCTTTCATTTATCTGTAAAAATAATTCAAAACATATATCAAAATGAACTTAATAACTTAATATCAAAATGAAGAACACATATTTCATTATCAACTACTATCACAAAATATGTATTCTTTAATTCAAGTCAAAAGTCCAAACTAACACATTACACATTATACATACATATTTTATATAATATAACTCATTTTGTATGATTACATCATGCACAATTCAATTTTATCCAACACTATTTACCATTATTTCAAAAACCAACAATTCAAGTATTCAACATACAAAATTACACGATAAATGTATACAATAATATAACTCATTTTGTATTATTACCCCATACACAATTGAATCTCATCAAATAGAATCTACTATAAGTCAAACATCAACAATTCAAATATTCAAGATACATAATAACACAATACCCATATACATCTCCTATAATATAACTCATTTTGTAGGATTACATCATTCAACCAAAAACTAAAGACATGTACTCACAACTATAACATTTTAAGCTTTAACCATAACTCACTGCTATAAGTTTATAACTTACTTTATGTAATCTCATAATTCAAATATAAACTAATATAATTTGTTTACTTATACAATTCAATTTGTAATTGTATTTTCTTAACTAATTTTAATCAACAATGTTACTAAAATCTCAATTCCCAACTTTAATTTAACAATCTTTCATTCACCAGTTTTAATCAACATTCTTAGTTTCTTACTCAAGTTAACTCTAC
Organism: Erythroxylum fimbriatum; assembly: GCA_026770325.2. Classification (NCBI taxonomy): domain Eukaryota; kingdom Viridiplantae; phylum Streptophyta; class Magnoliopsida; order Malpighiales; family Erythroxylaceae; genus Erythroxylum; species Erythroxylum fimbriatum. The sequence continues at coordinate 2,760,234 of JANZLH020000398.1, forward strand.
AATGAAGAGTTAACATGCACTGCACAATTTAATTTCATTCAACACAATTCACCAATAAACAATATAAAAATGCAAACCTTTAACTTTCTTAACATAATTACATATATTAAATGATTTAATTATATATTAAATCTTATATTGAATTAATTAATCATATGTTAAATTCTTTTTATATACAAGCAATAATTAGTAAATTGTATGTTTCATATAAATTATTTAACAAATTAACAACTTAATGCATTAATTTTGAAATTGATAATGCTTAAATTACATTGAAATTGAACAACTTACACAAACAATTATAATTTTCAAATCCAAATTTTTCAATGCATTTGTTTTCTTATAAATTGACAATGCCTAAATTACATTGAAATTGAACTAACTTATGCAAATATTTTCATCTTTCAATATTGGCTTGTACAGAGGACCAATGCCGAAGATGCCAGTTTCATACGAAATTCATTATATTGCCTAAGACACCCAAAAGAAACAAGGAACCAGAAACTAATTAACTAAAACCAAATCCAAGCCTTTCGTCTTTTTCTCTTCCTGTACTTTTTTTTTAATATAAAATTTAGGGTAAAAGATACAAGTTTATGCTGTAGACTAAGTTTTAAATTTTTAGAAAAATTTCTTCTTTTACATTTTATTAAAAAATCGGTAAAACATACATAACATGTAAAAAATTTCTTCTTTTACATTTTATTAAAAATATCAGTAAAATATACGTAACATGTAAATCATATGTAAATTAATAAAATAGTATTAATAAAATGTTCTAACTTAACTCTTAAATTCGATTTGAATGTACTAAATTTAATTTAAATGAAATAAATTATTAATTTATATTAAAAATTACAAAAATTAATAATAAGATATTTTTAAAAATTATTTCTACCACAAAAAAAAAACCTAAGTAGAGTAACAGTAGTAGTTAACATTTTTACAGTTTTTTCATGTTGTCTTCTAACTAAAGTATTGGCCATAACTAGATCTCACGTCTCTAATTAGCTTGGCTGCTTATTGAAAAGTTCTACTCATTCACCAACTGGAGAAGGTCCTTTTGTATACTCCTTTAAAATTTTTAATTTTGCCCAAAATTTTCAAACTCCATTGACAATTCCAAGAATGAAAATCTTGATTAAAACTCAAATCCCTATAACCGCCCAATAAAATAGAAAACAAGCAACCATTAACAATCCAAAAATGAAAATCTTGATTTTAACCGCCCAATAAAATAGAAAACAAGCAACCATTAACATTCATGACATGCATGTATCTATTTCATTTTCACAGGATGGATGGTTACATTATGCAGAAAAATTGGGAAGACTTTGTGGGTGGTGGACGTCGTCAACCAAATTATTCTTTGTCTCGGGTCTTCTCTATAACCTCAGTTGCATGTATACGGCATATCACCATATACCCTTGAACAGAAGCTGCCAAGGAAATCAAACAGCCTGCAGAATATTTAAACATACCTTCTTAATTCGTCAATGGGAACTTTAATAAACTAATTTGGAAAAACCTGATATATTTAGCAATCACAGTCTCCATCCTCAGCACCAAGATGACGCAGAACCAACTCTTCCAAACACCCATCACCATATGCATGTTGCAAAGATTAACACTTGTCACAAATCTTCAAACGCTCCACACTGTCTTCTATTGCGGTGTAAAAACAGAAGGAAAGCCAGGACATCACAAGCAATCCTCTATTGCAAAATGACAATACATCATATATAATAAACATTAAAAAAAAGTCTATTAATAAAAAAAATAACAATCTTAAAGAGCATGGCTAATCTCCATCTTTTATCTTGGATGACTTTTCGAAATTTAATGACTCATTATCTACAAGAAGACAATACAATTCATTATTTTCAAGAATAACATCGTTAGATCTTGCATAAATGTCTGTTATAACTTTCATTTTCCTTGAATTTTCTTCACAAGGTAACATTACTAATTCTTGTATAAGTATTGTGGTAGATCTCTTGTTCTTCTTCTTCTCGAAAAATGGAAGTAAGTTATAATTTTTCTTTTCAGGAGCCTCCTAATTCCACATAACTTTTTTCATTAAATTGAACATCTCAACTTATCACCACTTTGTCATTGTTTAGGTTATACAATTTGTAGCCTTTGGAATGTGAATTATATCCAATAAATACATTTAATTCTTCAACATTAAGCTTGAATCTTTCTTAGTATGGGACTTGAGCATACTCTACGCTTTTGAAAACTTGCAAATTATACACATTAGGCTTTATTACAATCTATGTTTCTTGAAGGGTTTGGTCTTTGATATTTGATGCTGGAGAGTAGTTGGATAAACACATTGCATAAGAAACAATTTCAACCAAAAACTACTTAGGCATATTTTTGGCTTTTATCATGCATCTAAGGATGGTTATATTCTTTCTCTCGGTTACTCCATTTTGTTATTATGATCTAGGAATTGTTAAATGATCATGAATGTTATGAGTTGCATAAAAATCACTGAATTCTTTGTAAGTAAATTTAGCTCCTCGATTGGATCTCAAAGCTTTGGTTTTATAGTCATTCTACTTTTCTATGACCATCTTAAAATTCTTAAAAGCAACCAAAGTTTCTGATTTTTGGTAAAGACAATAAGCTCAAATTCTCCCACTAAAATCATTAATAAAAAGTAAACCAAATATTTTTTTCTTACCGAATAAAAGTGGATTGATTGATCCACACACATCAGTGTGCTCAAATTGAAGAGGACTGGTTTCTCTTAATGTTGCTTATTTAGGAAAACTCTTCCTAGAATATTTTTCAAGAAAATATGCTTTACATAATTGATTAAGATAGTTAATTGAGGATATCCTTTGTAACAACTTCTTTTCTCTTATAACCTTGTCAACTCTCAAATTTAAGATACCATACTTCATTTTGCAAATCAACTGTCAAACAAGTTGCTTCATTGTTTTGATGTTCAATTTGAACATCTTATTCTTTGACATAGCCACTTTAGAAATCAAATTAGAATTTTGATCTCAAAGCCAAACAACTTTATTTTTCATGATAATTTTATATCCCTTTTTAAGGAGTTGATCTAAACTTAAAATATTACTTTTTAACTTCAGGGTATAATAAATATTAGTGATCAACTTATGTAGATATTTGAAAGATATGAAAATTGTACCTTTTCCTTTAGTTTGTATTTTTGATAAGTCTCCAAAGGAAACATTGCCTCTCATCTTCTCAATGATCTACAAATTTGCCTTTTTATCCATACATGTGATTGTTTGCACAATTATCTAAATAATACTATCAATATCATTATCTTCTTCCTTGCTTGTTACAATAAAGTTAACTCTTTAACTTTTTGATTGTCATCAATAAGAGTAGTCTTTTATTCAATATTATTAGTGACATTGCGACATTCTCAAGAATAATGACCAATTTTATGTCAACTAAAACATTCAACTTTAGACTTGTCACAACTCCTTTCATTATATTTGAATAGTAGCCTTATCTTCTTCCTCTTATTCTTCTATGTCCTCTTTGTGATTGTTGTCTTCTCTCTTCATTGTTTATGTTTTCTCCATTCCCTCGTTCTGTTTCATATAGGCCATAACTACAAACTCTTCCTCTTCCTTGTCCACGTCCTCTAAATTGATTCTTTTTTCCTCTATCATTCTCTAAAGTAATTTTAACTTTGAGAACTTGCTCCAATGACTAATCTTGTCTTTTTCTTGATCTTTTCTTCATGGACTTATAAAGATCCATCTAATTCTTCAATAGTTATTGACTTTAAATCCTTTGACTCTTCGATGACACACACCACATAATCAAATTTGGGAGTTAAAGAATGAAGAATTTTCTCCATTACAATAACATCTTATATCTAATATCTTATCTCCATATCTCATTAATTAATTTACGGTCACCTTTACTTTTGTACAATAATCTGAAATTGGTTTAGATTCCTTAATCTTTGAAACATCAAAATTACTTCTTAGTGTTTGAAGTCTCACTTTCTTTACTTTATCAACATCTTGAAAAGGCTTTTCTATAATATTCCATGCTTCCTTTAAACTAGTAGCATTGACTATCTTCTCAAACATTGGATCTTCCAAACCTTGATGGATGAGAGTGAGAGCTTATTGATCTTCTTTGTTATCTTGGACAAAGCTTCTTCATCATTTTGAGATAAGCTTTCTTTATTTACGAAGCTTCTCATAGCCTTTCTCTACAACATCTCACATATTTTGAAAGTCAAGCAAAGCTTTCATCGTAGACAACATTTCTCATAATTATCTTTTGTGAGATGAGGAAATTATAAGGAAGTGAGTCTATTACTTGCCATTTCTCACCTTCCTCATAACACTCTTCTTCATACTTTAAGAAACAAGGTTTTGATACCACTTTGTTAAGAAATGAGAGATTAGAGAATGAAGAATGAAAAGAAACTTTCTTCTATTTCATCTCACAAAATGGACTATGGTATTTATAAAGTTTTTTATTCTCTATTTACGAAAAGGCCATAAATACAAGTATAAACGACTTACTTAATATTAGAAGACTTTCATGGTTATGAGAAAACTCTTGAATTATTTACATTGTTTCTAACACCATACTATCCTAAAAGTCACATTCTAGAAAATTCAATTACTATTTTTAATAGACATCTAATGGAGGGTTTATAGATGCTATCATACCATTCAATCTAGTCTATAAATAAAATGGAGCATAACAATTAGGCATTGAAGATCGGTGAAGAATATGGAAGAAGATGCTGCAATAGCATCTAACCTTAAAGGATTAACATGCTGCTCATTTTTACATCACCTTATTAGTTAATGCTTCCGCAACTAATCGATTGGTTCAAATTTAATGTATGCCATTTTTTAATTTAAAAAACACTATTTATCTTTATATTTTTTTGTTAATTATGTTTGATGTTTTAATGTTTGAGAAAAATCATTATCATTTAAAATTATAATGAGATCATAATTATTAAATTCAATTTACATCTAAACATTACTCTTAAATATTTCTTTGTTGTAGTTTTATCAAGATGGGGATATTAATGGGACAGTAAAGTTATCACATGTTATGTTTTTTTTCTTATGACAAAGTAATTGATCTCATATATTAAATTATAGAGATAATTAAATAACACATGGGTACTTATTAGAGACTTATTTCACTTAACTACCCTAAAGATCCTAAATGACATATATTACTTGTATTTTGTTGATTATTGTGATAATTGTATAATTGATCCTTAGATTTGAGATTACCAAGGAATCTCAAATAAGAACTACTATATTATGATGCTACTTATAACCTATTATATTTAGGATAGATAAATCGGTTGTACTCGAATATAGTATAAACTATATGATGATTGTTAACTAAGTCAAAAAAGGATTTCTCACTCAAAAGTAATTAGGGAGAGTGCTTTACTATTCTTTATTAGTAGCTATTTAAGTAAGTTTATGGCCAGAGTGAATTAAAATTTGAAAATATGTTTTCAAATATCAATTACTAATAAGTAATAGTAAATATGATTAGATTTTTGATACTGATTCCATACTTTATGTTCGATTGGAAGATTAGATGATGAAATTATTAAATTATACTATTTCATTAAATTATACTTTATAACCATGTATGGGTAGGTTAAATTAAACCACTTTGACATTCCTAATATTTGAGTGGTCATAGTATGCTATTAAACATCAATCTTAATCTATGATTATAAATTATTTAATTGAAAAATTAAAGATAAGTTTAAAAGAGTTTAAGTTTTATCTAAGTTCTATTATGAATTAGAATTAGAATCTATAATTATTACTAACTTATTAGAAACCTATGGATCATGTATAAAGAGCAGTTTAAAAAACTAAATAAAGAGCAGTTTTAAAAAATAATTTAAATTAAGTTGAACTAAATTTTAAAATTTGAGAAATTTTAGGGACTAAATATTTGGTTTTTTTAAGATTGAACTGTAATTATGACTTAGTTAAACTTCAATTGTAATTAGAAGTCTAATTTTAATTAGAAAGAATCATGTTGGGACTCAAATTGGTTAAAAGCTCAAGGAGAAAGTCTAGCTGATCAAAGGGTAAAGGCAGGCTAAGAGCAAATGCTCTTACCTGAATATCCATATTGTAAACTTATGCTTTGATCACACCTGGATGGAGATATAGGGAGTGAAGTCCAACAAAATTAGTAGAGCACCATTCAAATTCTTCAATAGGTTGATCGAAAGAATGGGATTAGAGCAATTAGTCAGAAGAAATTGGCAGAGGGAAATAAGAGGATGCAAAGTTGCCAACTAATGAATAAACTCCAGTTCGTAATGAATCATTTAAAGATATTTTAATGTAATTATTAGGTTGTAGTGCAATTAGCTAAAAAAATTGAGGAAAGCTCAATTAGACTACTACAATCATCCTCTGGATATAAGATTGAAAGAATTAGAAGTAGTTTGTCTAGAAGAGTTTAATTTAGCTTTGAGTTTTCATAATTCTATTCTAAAGCAGAAAGCAAGAATAAGGTGGCTGAAGGGGGGGGAGGGGGAATACCAATTCGAAATTCTTCTTCCATTCCATCTTAGCTAGAAGAGACATCAATAAGATTAACATGCTTTATGATGAAGCGAGGTCAATTTGCACTAATCAAGAATCCATTGAAAGCATTATAATTATGATCGTTGATTAAATCTCACAAGTCTCTAATTAAGTAGCTGCTTATTGAAAGTTCTACTAACCACATACTCATTCACCAACTGGAGAAGGTTCTTTTGTATACTCTTTTAAAATTTTTAATTTTGTACAAAATATTCGAACTCCATTAACAATTGCAAAAAGGAAAATCTTGATCAAAATTCAAATCCCTATAACCACCCAATAAAATAAAAAACAAGCAACCATTCAACATTCACGGCATGTATCCATTTCATTTTCACAAGATGGATGGTTATATTATACAGAAAAATTGGGAAGACTTTGTGGGTGGTAGACGTCAACAACCAAGTTATTCTTTGTCTTGAGTCTTACCCTATAACCTCAGTTGCGTATGACATATCACCGTATATATACCCTTGAACAAAACCTACCAAGGAAATCAAACAGTTTGGAAATACAGAATATTTAAACATACGCTCTTCAATGGAAGCTTTAAATAAATTTGGAAAAACCTGATATAGTTAGCAATCCAGTATCTCCATCCTCAGCACTAAGATGACGTAGAATCATCTCCTCCAAAAGACCATCATTATATGCATGTTGTAAAGATTAACTCTTGTTACAAATCTTCAAATGCTCCACACTGAATTTTATTTCGGAGTAAAAACAGAAGCAGAGCCAAGACATATCAAGCAATCCTCTATTGCAAGATGACAATACATCATATGTCATAAACATTAAAAAAACAAATCTATTAATAAAACAATCAACAATCTTAAAGAGCGTGGCTAACCTCCATCTTTTTTCTTATATGACTTTTTTGAAATTTAATGGCTCATTATTTACAAGATGATAATAAAATTCATCATTTTCAAGAATAACTTCACTAGATCTTGCATAATATCTTTTAGAACTTTCATTTTCCTTGTCCTTTCACTTAAGCTTTCTTTATGAGTTAACAAAAGTGGTAAAGGAGGTGGAGTTATTTCTTGTACAAGTATTGTGGTCTCTTGTTCTTCTTCTCCAAAATATAGAAGTAAAATATAATTTCTCTTAATGAGCCTCCTAATTCTACATTAAGTTTTTCATCAAATTCAACATCTTAACTCATTACCACTTTGTCATTGTTTTGATTGTATAATCTATAGCCTTTGGAATGTGAATCATTTCCACATTTTAATACTTCAATCATTAAGCTTGGATCTTTCTTGGTGTAACACTTGAGGGTACTCTATACTTCTAAAAATTTGCAAATGATAGACATTAGGCTTTATTCCGATATGTGTTTCTTGAAGGGTTTGGTTTGGTCTTTGATATTTAATGCTGGAGAGCAATTAGATAAATACACTACCAAGAAACAATTTTAGCCCAAAACTCCTTCATATTTTCAACTTTCGTCATGCATCTTGCCATATTAAGTATGGTTGTATTCTTTCTCTCAGTTACTTTATTTTGTTATGATGATCTAGGAATTGTTAAAGGATGATGAATGTCATGAGTTGCATAAAAATCACTGAATTCTTTGTAAGTAAAATTTAGCTTTTCAATTGGATCTCAAAGCTTTGATTTTATAACCACTCTCCTATTCTACAAGCATCTTAAAATTATTAAATGCAACAAAAGTTTATGAATTTTTCTCAAGAAGATAAGCTCAAGTATTGCTACTAAAATCATCAGTTAAAAGTACCAAGTAAAGGTGGATTGGTTGATCCACACATATAGTGAATTTAGGAGGACTAGTTGCTTTTGATGTTTCTTCTTTAGGAAAACTCTTTCTGGCGTGTTTTTCAACAAAATATGTTTTTACATAATTGATTAGGATGATTAATTGATGGTGTCCTTTTACCAACTTTTCCCCCCATAACCTTGAGAGCTCTAAAATTTAATTAGAATATTATGCGCCAAGACCATGCTGCCTCTTGGCAATCAACATTCAAACAAGTTGCTCCATTGTTTTGATGTTCAACTTGAACATCCTATTCTTTGGCATAGCCACCTTAGAAATCAAATTAGAATTTTGATCTTAAAGTCAAAGAATTTTATTTTTCATGAGAATTTTATATTCGTTTTTAAAGATTTGACATAAGCTTAAAATATTTCTTTTTAAATTGGGCACATAATAAATGTTGGTGATCAACTTATGTCAACCATATTTGAAAGATATGAGAATTGAACCTTTTCATTTAATTTGAAATTTTGAAAGTCTCCAAAGGAAACATTGTCTCTCATCTTCTCAAAGATCTACAAATTTGCCTTTGTATCCATATATGTGATTGCTTGCACCATTATCCAAATACCATATACTATTAATAACATTTTCTTCTTCCTTGCTTATTAACAACAAAGTTGACTCTTTAACTTTTTATTGTCATCAATAAGATTAGTCTTTTCTTCAATATTATTAGTGACATTGCAACATTCTCAATAATAATGACCAATTTTATTATAATTAAAACATTCAACTTTAGTCTTTTCATACCTCCTTTCATTTGTATTTAAATATTAGCCTCATCTTCTTCCTCTTATTCTTCTATTCCCTCTTTGTGGTTGTTGACTTCTCTCTTTGTTGTTTTGTTGTCTCCATTCCCTCTTCCTCTTTCATACATGCCATAACTATGACCTTTTCCTCCTCCTCGTCCATGTCCTCTAAATTGATTCTTTTTTCCTTTATCATTCTTTAAAATAGTTTTAAGTTTGAGAACTTGCTCTAATGACTAAGCTTATCTTTTCTTCATAGGCTTATAACGATCCCTCTTATTCTTCAATGGTCATGGATTTTGACCATATAATCAAATTTGGGAGTCAAAGAATTAATAATTTTCTTCATTATAATAAAATTTCATATCTTGTCTCCATATCTCCTTAATTGATTTACAATCACCTTCACTCTTGTACAATAATCTGAAATTGATTCGAATTCCTTCATCTTTAAAATTGAAAATTACTTCTTAGTGTTTAAAGTCTCACTTTCTTTACTTTATCAATATGTTGAAAAGGCTTTTCTATAATATTCCATGCTTCATTCAAACAAGTAGCATTGACTACCCTCTCAACCATTAAATCATACAAACATTGATGGATGAGAGTGAGAGCTTGTTGACTATGATTATGTATCAGAAATAAGAGATAGAAAGACTTGGTAAGTCTATTGACTATGATTATGTATCAGAAATTATTCGAGTGACGAAGTTAAGTGAGAGAATACATTACTTGATGATTATTCAGTAGGAATTTCGAGGACGAAATTCTTTTAAGAGGGGGAGAAATGTTGGGCCCCGATTC
>JANZLH020000398.1:2791665-2805845 GCA_026770325.2 Erythroxylum fimbriatum
TTCATCTATAACATAATACATATACGAAAACACTCATTAAATTTCATTTCATATCTCTAAATTGCCACTTAAGGATCAGGGTCCAACAAGTAATTTTGTGTAAGGATCATTTTCACTAACGTTTGTTTTGCAGGTTGTTCTAGTTCTTGATAGTAAGATTCCATCCCCCCTTTTTGCTGGTTTTGTTTCAGCAAAGAGGGATTGAATTTGAAGAATCTTTGGGTGTCACCAAGGAGGGATGGGTGAGAACAATGCATGGAGACACAAACTTGGGATCAAGCTGTTAGAGGCAAGAGGGAGGCAAGAGGGAGTGATAAGGAGCTCTACCATATCCACGGTAGTTTTAGCAAAAAAGACCTTGCCACCTTACTAAATTGTATAAATTGTATTGCTTAGTTCAGAAGCTACAATCCCTGATGTGAGGTCTTGAATTCTGGTTTAGTTGAGAAATTGATTGCCTTTCTGCTTGCGTTACCATGTTAAGCTGTAAGTCTATGTGCTCTGGTTATGCTGGACTTGCACAAGGTCTTCTTAGTGGGTAGATATGTACAGGTAGTCTGTTGGGCTCGGTTCCCATTACTAATCTCGAGATGATCACTCGAGGCGGTCGGGTAAGAATCATGCGAAACGGAAGAAGAAACTTCAATTAAAGGAAAAATTCAGCGGCAACAATTGGCGGGTTCGCCGCGGCGAAGTTATGTAAACAATTCCAAGAACCCTTCGGGAGACGTTCGTAGGTGCGAAGGTTCAAGGTCCAACCGACGGACCCTTCAGGACAAATACGGTTGGCTTCGCCGCGGCGAAGTCCCCGGATTAAACCCAAAGAACTCTCGGGACAAATACGTCGCGGAAAAAAGCTGTTGCTTCGCCGCGACGAATTTACGAAAATCACGTGTAAATACCTTTGGGAGCGGTTCGCTGCGGCCAAGGCCTGGATTCGCCGCGGCGAAACCTTCACATCCAAAACCTAGAATCCCAACATTCACACTAAACTCTGCAATTATACACATTACCAATCCAATTCAATCATACACTACCATATAACATCAACCACAAGATAGGCATAAACATACACAAAAGAACTTCTTCATTTCCAAATCTCATTACACAACAAAATGAAGTTCATACATAGCTTTAATTGCATATCAATGTCTACATCAATGACTTAACAAAAAATACAAAATACATTAAATGCTCATGTTCTATATGCTGCTAAAGCTACTCCAAAATTATCAAACTAACTTAATCACTAAATGTAGCTATCTCAGAGTTTGTCTAATTGCCTTGCAAAGATCAATGATCTTCTCGTTCTGCACCTGAGGAGTGAAAATGATATGGTGAACTGTAAAGCTCAATGGCTAATATATTTATAGCCATTGGCAACAAACCACACAATCAAACATATATGTGTATATACATATACACATATACATCTTATCTTAATCTAGCAATGTAAATTCAGCAATAATTCTAACTCACAACTCATAGTCAAGCATGCCATCATATAAAGCAATCTCATACCTATTCAACCTTTCAAACATAACACTCAATTTCATATTATGCTCAACAATTCCAAACAAATGTAATGTACAACAATTGGCTCGAGAGTTTAGTGGAACGAAATGGAGAAAAATGAGTCCATTCTTCGGATCTCATATGCCCAAGCGGATTGTCGGGAGAAGGCTTTAGGTCAATATGCACGTGACTAACAAAACGGTATATATCTTGCCCAAACAGAAACAAATTTCGATGCTCAATTCATTTCCATACATTTTCATACTTTCATGCTTATCATGTTTTTTCTTCTTTCCATTTACACAAAATGTCATGACATTTTTCAAGGCATAACATGATCATAATCACAATGCATTTTCAATAATCATAATAAATCAAAACAATCCATTTTAGCATACAATACACAAGCAAGGCAATTTGGTCATATTACAAAACAACTATAAATAAATTACCCACCTAAATCGCTTGTTGAAATCCAATTCAAGCTTGCGTTTCGTCTTGCTCTTAGATTGAGTTTTCTTGGTTTCCTTTAAACAAACCAAGATTCATTCAACCCAACATTCTAACAAAATTCATAAAACTTCAATAATCACATAAAGGATAAAATCAAGCTTAAACTAACCTACCCATAGTCTATCCAGGTTAGAAAAACCAAAACATAGTTTAGAAACCCTAAAATCAAATGGGTCTCTTAAATCATCTTCTTCCTTCCTTCATTTCTAACATACAAAGCCCATTTCTTCCTACCTCCTTTTTCGAAGCAAATAAGAAGGAAAGTGATAGAGCTTACCTTAGCTAGTTGAATTTCTCTTTTTCCCCTTCTTTCTTTCTTCTCCACGCACACTTCTCTTCTCCTCTCTTCTTTCTCACTTATTCAAGACTAACTTTTGTCTTGTTCTTCCTATTTTGCCCCTCTTCTTTGTTTGCCCTTCCAAAAATACCCCTTCATTTTTAATGTAATGTCCATTTAAATCTATCACCTTAACTATACTCTAATTTAATTTTAACACTTCCATTCTAATTTCTAATTTCTACTTATGCTCTCTAAATTAATAATCTCAATTCTAAGAAAATAAAATAAAATAAACAACAACTCATAAATAAATAATTAAAAATAAATAATTTAGAAAAATTCGTGGTCCAATAATTCTCCCCCTAAAAGAATTTCGTCCTTAAAATTCTTACCTGAGTCAACAAAGAGGTGTGGATATTTCTCTTTCATTTCTTCTAAAGGCTCTCATGTTGCCTCCTCTCTTGCATGGTTCTTCCATAAGACTTTAACTAGCTTTACAATCTTGTTTCTCAAAATCTTTTCCATCAAATCTAGGATCTCCACTGGTTGCTCCTCATATGTCAAATCCTCCCTTAATGGAACCTCTAAAGGTTGGACTATGTGTGAAGGATTGGACCCAGTACTTTCTCAACATCGATATATAGAAGACATTGTGAATCTTAAAAAATTCCGGTGGCAAAACTAACTTGTAGGCTAAAGGCCCAATCTTCTCAATGACCTCATAAGGGCCTTTGTATCTCGGACTGAGCTTGCCTTTCTTACCAAATCTCAAGACTTCTTTCTATGGAGAGGCTCTAAAAAACACTTTGTCTCCAACTTTAAATTCCATCTCCCTTCTATGTGCATCCATATAGATCTTCATTTTATCTTGAGCTGCTTTAAGTCTCTGTTTCACCAATTTAATCTTGTCAACTGTGACTTGCACCAACTCAGGCCCTAAAAGCCTCCTTTCACCTTCCTTATCCCAACAAATAGTAGTTCTGCATCTCCTACCATACAAAGCTTCATAAGGTGCCATCTGAGTTCCTGAGTGATAGGAATTATTGTAAGCAAACTCAATTAAAGGCAGATGATCATCCCATAAGCCTTTGAAATCTATAACACAAGCTCTCAACATTGTCTCCAAAGTCTATATTGTCCTCTCTAATTGTCCATCAGTCTGTGGATGGAAAGTTGTACTAAAGTGCAACTTAGTTCCCAAAGCCTCTTGCAAGCTTTCTCAAAATCTGGAAGTGAACATGGAATCTCTATCTGATACTATAGAACTTGGAATCCCATGAAGTCTGATTATTTCATCTATGTATTTCTTGGCCAAAACATTCAAAGAATCCATCTGTTTAATTGGTAAGAAATATGTTGGCTTGGTTAGCCTATCAGCAGTCACCTATATTGCATCATGCTTCCTATTGGTTCTTAGCAATCCCATCAAGAAATCCATCGTAAACTTCTCCCACTTCCATTCAGGAATAGACAAAGGCTTAAGCTTACCGATAGGTGCTTGGTGTTCTGCTTTAACTTGCTGGCACACTAAGCATTTCTAGTATATTCTACAACATCTTTTTTCATTCCTTTCCACCAAAAGTGCTCTTTCAAATCTCTATACATTTTCGTACTCCCCGGGTGCATTGCATAGGGGGCATTATGTACCTCACCAAGAATCTCATCTTTTAACTCTAACATGTCTGGAATACACAATTTGTTACCTACCACCATCAATCCACCTTTTCTTATCCCTATTTCAAAAGGTTTACCATTCTTAATCTCTTCTCTGAGCTTGCTCAAGTACTCATCCTGTTCCTGCAATTCCTTAATCTTCTCATTCAACACTGGCTTTATTATGAAATTAGCCAATATACAACCAAATTCAGCTTGTCTCAATGTCACCTTAAGTCTTACTAATTCCTTCAACAAAGGAAGATACAATATCTCCACATGTGCCATAGTCAATTTTCTATTCAGTGCATCCACTACTACATTAGCTTTCCTCGGGTGGTAATCTATCATCAAGTCATAATCTTTCAACAGTTCTAACCACCTTCTTTGTCTCAAATTAAACTCTTTCTGGCTCATCAGATACTTAAGACTTTTGTGATCTGTAAACACCTTGGTAGTGACTCCATACAAGTAATGTCTCCATATCTTCAGTGAAAAAATTATGGCAGATAACTCCAAGTCATGTGTAGGATAATTCATCTCATAAGGTTTTAATTGCCTAGAAGCGTAAGCAATCACCTTATCTCCTTGCATCAACACACACCCTAATCCCTTCCTTGAGGCATCACTATATACTATATATCCATCCCTACCAGAAGGTAAAGTCAAAATTGGTGCAGTTGTGAGCCTATTCTTCAATTCCTCAAAACTACTCCAGCACTCCTCTGTCCACACAAACTTTTGATTCTTCCTTGTCAATTTGGCAAGTATGGTCGCTATCATGAAAAAGCCCTCTACAAATCTTCTGTAGTGACTAGCTAGACCCAAGAAACTCCTTACTTCTGCTATATTCTTAGGTTCTTCCCATTTTACAACCACTTCTATTTTTCTTGGATCCACATGCACTCCTTTTTCTGAAACTACATATCTAAGGAACACCACTTCCCTTTGCCAAAATTCACATTTATCGAACTTGGCATACAACTCTTCCTTCCTCAATGTCTCCAAGGTAATCCTCAAATGTTCCTCATGCTCCTTGTCACTATTGGAATAAACCAATATGTCATCAATAAAGACTATGACAAATCGGTCTAAGAAAGGCTTGAAGACTCTATTCATTAAGTCCATAAAGGTTGCAGGTGCATTCGTTAGTGCAAAGGGCATGACTAAGAGCTCATAATGCCCATATCGTGTTCTAAAAGCAGTCTTTGACACATCGGACTCTTTTATCCTCAACTGGTGATAACCTGATCTCAAATCTATCCTAGAAAAGACCCTTGCCCTTTGCAATTGATCAAACAAATCATCTTTATGTGTGAGCGGATATCTATTCTTGATAGTGACATGATTGAGCTTTCGGTAATCCACACACATTCTCAACGATCCATCTTCTAACAAATCTTCACAAAAAAGACCGGAGCTCCCCAAGGTGAAGACCTAGGCCTAATATACCCTTTCTCTAACAAATCTTCTAACTGCTCTTTAAGCTCCTTCAACTCTGCCAGAGTCATTCGGTAAGGCAGAATTGAGATCGGTGCAGTACCTAGAAGAAGCTCAATAGGAAACTCAATTTTCCTATGTGGTGGTAGTCCTAGTAATTCCTCTAGAAAGACATCTGGGAATTCTATGACCACAGGAATATCTTCTAACTTTCCTCCATCAACCTTTGTGTCTATCACATAAGCCAAAAATGCTTCACATCCTTTCCAAATCATTCTCTCTACTGTCAGAGGCGAAATAATTCTAGGCGGACTTGCTTTCCTATCCCCCATAAACATTACCGTTCTACCTTCATCCAACTCAAACTCCACTGTCTTTAGTTTGCAATCCAGATGGGCATTATAATTTTCTAACGTATCCATACGCAATATCACATCTAACCCCTCATCTTCAATGACATTAGGTCCACCACCAAGTGTTCCCCACCGATACATACTTTACAATCTTTATAAACTTGACTAATAATAATATATTGGTCGATTGGAGTACTAAACATCAAAGGAGTATCCACTGAGCTCAATTCTTTACCATGCATAGTTCTACTTGATGAAATAAACTAATAGGTAGAACTCATCAATCAAAACAACAATATCAGCATCAAATAACTTAACCGTACCAGTCGCAACTTTCGGAGTGGTTTCTGCGTCCTCCCGTGTCATAGCAAACACTCTAGCTGATGCTTGTCCCCTCGATCTCCCTGGAGGATTCACTTTCTTAGCTATATCGGAACTGCCCACCTCAGTTGCAGTCTTGTGTCCCATAGTCTCAACCCTCTGTAAAGCTTGCATCTGAGTTCCCTCTCTTCTTGCATACTGTGGGCACTCTCTAGTTATGTGCCCTTTCTTTCCACAGTTGAAGCAAGCTCCTGTCAACCGATAACATTCCCTTTTATGAAACCTCCCGCAGTGATCACATTTGGGAATGGAGGGCTTATCCCCATCCCCCTTTCTACTGCCACCAACCGTTGAGGCTTGATGTGAGACAGTTTTCATCTGTCTAGACCTGCTTGCTCCACTACTCCTCTCCTCAGACTGCACAGGGAAAGTCCTGGAACTCCTATTTGACATAGGAGTACCACCTCTCCTCCTGAATTGCTCTCTCCCTTTTCTCTTTCTATTCACTGCGCTCTTGATGTTATCTACATTTTTAACCCTCAATGTAGCTTCAACCAGCTATTGAAAATCACAGAAATTCTGCGCCACTACTTTTTTCCTGATGGCTAGATGTAACCCCGATTCAAACCTACGACACTTAGCCACCTCACTCATCATCATCTCTGCTGCATATCAGGACAGTTGTGTAAACTGGCACTCATACTCGCTCACCGTCATCTCCCTCTTGGTGAGACTCAAAAATTTCCTCTGCTTTTGTTGAATATATACCTCAAATAGGTACTTCTTCTTATAAGAAGCTAGGAAGTCCTTTCATGCCAACACTGGAAATTTCATCTAACTCCTTGGCACACTCTCCCACCAATGCAGAGCATCTCCCTATAGCAAGCTAACAGCATACTCAACCTTCTCATCGTCTTCATAATCCATTTTCTCCAATACCCTTTCTGTCTTCCTCAACTACGTTTCTGCTTCTTTCGAATCAGTTGTTCCATAAAAATCCACTACCTTGTACTTTCTTAGCTTATCAAATTGTTTCCCCTTCTTAACTGGGGTCGGAGTAGAAAACTGTGGCATCTGACCTATGGCCTGAATAAAAGCCTAAGCAAAGGCCTGGAATAATCGAGGATCTAATGGGGTAGTCACTTGCTCCTGCGAAAGAGGAGACTCCTATTCCTGTAATCAAGAGGGCCCATTACCGTGCCCTATAGAAGCCTAAACATTTCCTGGGGCTCTAGACTCATCGGTTCCCTCCTCTCTAGGCAGAGAGTGAGGTGCAATTGATCCTTGCAGAACTCCTCGTGTTCTTCTATGAGGTGACATCTTACTCTTTTAATTAAAACACTAACGGTTAGCTTACGTTTCATTTTAATTTTATTTCCTACATGTATGCATAATATACATGTCACTTAATTCAATCAATCAATCACACATCATAACAATTTATAATACTACGCATTATAAGCCTAGAAATCCTTGAAAGAGCCTAAGTTCCGATACCAAACAATGTTGGGCCCAGGTCCCGTTACTAATCTCGAGGCGACCACTCGAGGTGGTCAAGTAAGGATCATGCGAAATAGAAGTCTAAAACTTCAATTAAAGGAAAATTTCAGCGGTAGCAATTGGCGGGTTCACCGCGGCGAAGCTATGTAAACAATTCCAAGAACCCTTCAGGAGAAGTTCATCGTGGCGCAGGTTCAAGGTCCAGCCGACGGACCCTTCAGGACAAATACGTCGCGGCAAAATGCTGGCTTCACCACAGCGAAGTCCTTGAATTAAACCCAAAGACCTCTCGGGAACAGCTTTTCGCCGCGGCGAAGTTACAAAAATCATGTGTAAATACCCTTTGGGAACGGTTCCTCACGGCCAAGGTCTAGCTTCACCGTGGCAAAACCTTCACATTCGAAACCCAGAATCCCAACATTCACACTAAACTCTGCAATTATACACATTACCAATCCAATTCAATCATACACTAACATATAAGATCAACCACAAGATAGGCATAAACATACACAAAAGAACTTCTTCATTTCCAAATCTCATTACACAACAAAATGAAGTTCATACATAGCTTTAATTGCATATCAATGTCTACATCAATGACTTAACAAAAAATACAAAATACATTAGATTTTCATGTTCGATTG
Source organism: Erythroxylum fimbriatum (assembly GCA_026770325.2). Classification (NCBI taxonomy): domain Eukaryota; kingdom Viridiplantae; phylum Streptophyta; class Magnoliopsida; order Malpighiales; family Erythroxylaceae; genus Erythroxylum; species Erythroxylum fimbriatum. Next base: position 2,799,888 of record JANZLH020000398.1, read on the forward strand.
TCTTGTAAGGATCAATGATCTTCTCGTTCTGCGCCTGAAGAGTGAAAAGGATGAGGTGAGCTGCAAAGCTCAGTGGCTAATATATTTATAGCCATTGGCAACGAGCCACACAATCAAACATATATGTGTATATACATATACACATATACATCTTAATCTAGCAATGTAAATTCAGCAATAATTCTAACTCACAACTCATAGTCAAGCATGTCATCATATAAAGCAATCTCATACCTATTCAACCTTCCAAACATAACACTCAATTTCATATTATGCTCAACAATTCCAAACAAATGCAATGCACAATAAATGACTCAAGAGTTCCGTGGAACGGAATGGAGAAAAATGTGTCCATTCTTTGGATCTCATATCTCACAAGCGGGCAGCCGGGAGAAGGCTTTAGTCAACTTGCACGTGACTAATGAAACATTATCTCTCTTTCTCAAACACAAACAAATTTCGATGCTCAATTCATTTCAATACATTTTCATCCTTTCATGCTTATCATGCTTTTTCTTCTTTCCATTTATACAAAATGCCATGACATTTTTCAAGGCATAACATGATGATAATCACAATGCATTTTCAATAATCACAATAAATCAAAACAAGCCATTATAGCACACAATACACATACAAGGCATTTTACTCATTTTACACAACAACTATAAATAAATTACCCACCTAAATCGCTTGCCGAAATCCAATTCAAGCTTGCGTTTCGTCTTGCTCTTGGATTAGGTTTTCTTGGTTTCCTTCAGACAAACCAAGATTCATTCAACCCAACATTCTAGCAAAATTCATAAAACTTCAATAATCACATAAAGGATAAAATCAAGCTTAAACTAACCTACTCATAGTCTATCTAGGTTAGAAAAACCAAAACCTAGTTTAGAAACCCTAAAATCAAATGAGTCTCTTAAATCATCTTCTTCCTTCCTTCATTCCCAACATAGAAAACCCATTTCTTCCTACCTCCTTTTTCTAAGCAAACAAGAAGGAAAGTGATAGAGCTTACCTTAGCTAGTTGTTTTTCTCTTTTTCCCCTTCTTTCTTTCTTCTCCACGCACACTTCTCTTCTCCTCTCTTCTTTCTCACTTATTCAAGACTAACTTTTGTCTTATTCTTCCTATTTTGCCCCTCTTCTTTGTTTGCCCTTCAAAAAATACCCCTTCATTTTTAATGTAATGTCCATTTAAATCTATTACCTTAACTATACTCCAACTTAATTCTAACACTTCCGTTCTAATTTCTAATTTCTACTTACGCTCACTAAATTAATAAACTCAATTTTAAGAAAATAAAATAAAATAAACAAAGAATCATAAATAAATAATTAAACAAACAATAAATAATTAGAAAAATTCAAGGTCCAACATAGTCTGTTGAGGTTTGTTCAGTTAACTAGTTGTAGAGTTCCTCATGTTTATAAGTGTGGCTTTTCCTTTTGTGATTGAAAAGAGATTTGCTTCTTGGGTAATCTCTTGATTGTATATAACTATTAGTTGATTTATATAAAATTTTGATTTACCCAATAAATAATAAAATAAATGTTATAATTAAACAAGATGTCTCATTAGAAGTTTATGAAATTTAGCTGTAACAGTAAGTAGTGGTCTTTTATTTCCAATCATGACCACAACCACTATGATAAAATCATATTAGTTTTTGAATCCAAAAGGGTTAGTCTTGAAGTTACACATTCAAGTGATCAATACTTGCATACCAAAATAAAATTTATAAGAGGGCTGAAAAGTTTCAAAGTAACATTCGTATATGGATCCAACCTTTGTTCTCGTAGGAGAGCTTTATAGAGCCATCTTGAAGGCATTGAATCAACCATACAACACCCATGGCTACTATTGGGAGAATTTATTAGTATATTATAATGACTTGAAGCTGAAAGTATTGTGTGCCTAAGGAATCACTCCATAGACTTCAATGACCTAACTTTTGAGGGTTGCTTATATACTAAAAGCAATAAACAATCTTCCAGGTGGTTTATAAGAAAGAAAAATTGGCAAGGCATTGGTTGATAGTGTATGGATAAACTCCTCTTCGAAGAGCAAGACAAATTTCTTACCCCTAACAGTATCCAATCACTCGCTTATAATGGTGCAAAAGTTCCTCATCTAAGATAGGAGTTCCCATTTAGAATTAACAATTTCTGACCGAAATGTAAATATTTATTGGATGTACTGAGAATAGGAATGTGAAGAAGGGTCTAATGATATAATTTCATTCACATGTGTGCAAAAGCTAAAGTTTATTAAAGATGAGTTAAAGCAAATCAACCAAGCTCTAACTTTAACAATTGGTTTCGAGTTAAACAATCAAAGAGAATTTCAGAAGACGTTCAGCTTGAAGTATACAATCATCCATGAGATAAATGGTGGAAGGACCAAGTGGAGAAGGCAATCCTTGAATATTATAAAACTCTCCGTGACCACAACTCTCTATTAAAGTAGGGAGCTACGGTAATGTGGCTAAAAAAGGGGATTTGAATATAAAATTCTTTTACAGCGCAATTCTAGCAAGAAGGAACACAAATAGAATCTGCTTTATTATGAACCAAGTTGGTGAAGAAAGATCAAAACTTAAGGAAATGGTTTATAGCTAATTCATGGGTGCTTTGGGTATTGAAGCAACTAGCATGTCCTTAACTAAACTCCTAAAATTTTTTGTCCATAATCAGTTCACAAAGGAGACTTACCGGACTCCTTTTAGGCTAAATGAGGTGGAAGAAGTAGTCTTTGAAATTGACCAAAGGAGAAAGCTTGCCTTGAGATAAAGAATATAGAAAGCAAAGCAGTTTTGGAAAACTTTGATTCAGGAAAATTACTATTGAAGATGAAGAAAGCCTTTAGTTGCGTTGTTTCCAAGTCCTCTAATCCTTCTACATTTAGAGATTTGAAACCTATTGCATGTTGCAATTTTCTCAACAAGATTATAGCCAAATTATTGGCTAGAAGAGTGAAAAAGGCATGCTGTAATTTTCTCAACAGGATTATAGCCAAATTATTGACTAAAAAAATGAAGAAGGCACCAAGTCCCATTATAAATCCAGTAATAAGTAGCTTTCTTCGAAGGGAGGAGCATAGGAGATAATGTTATCCTTGCTTAGGAGTTCATTAAGGTTTATACTAAAAGCAAGTCCCAAGAAATTGTGCTATGAAAATTAACTTGAACAAAGCTGATGAGTTAGTTAGCTAACCTTTTTATTGAACATGTTATATAGAGGTGTTTAACTTCCTTGAGAAATTCAGCAAACGGTTACTCAAGTGTGTTACATCTTCATACTGCTATATATTAATTAATGGAGAACTAATAAGATTGATTAAGAGGCAAAAAAGATTAAGACAAGGTAACCTTTATCCCCTTACCTTTTTCTTTTTATTTGTATGGAGTTTTGTTTAAATTTTTGGATCATAACATTATGAAGGAGTTAGCTTTTAAATTTCACATAAATCCTTAATTTTGTTTAAAAATTTCACATAAATCCTTAATTTTGTTTAAATTAAGGATACCCCACCTTCTGTTCACTAATGAATTGTGCTTCTATCTAAAGCTCATGATAAATCAGTCCATATAACCTTATGGTTTCTCTCTAATTATTCCAAAAACTCTTGACTTTTGAACATCAAGAGGTAGAAAAGCCAACACCTAATTGCAAAGAGTGCAAACTACCTAGCTCATTGGCTTGAAGCTCTATCTAGTTTACAAGTTAAACAACCTCCTATTATGTACTTGGGATTGCCATAACAACAAGAAGACTATTATTTGGGAACTGCTGTGACCTAAGAGAAATAGTGCAGAAGAGAGTTATCCAATTGGAATAACAAGTTTCTATCCCTAGCCAGAAGAGTAACATTGATTAAGGTAGTTCTAAATTTGTTGCGTATATATTTGAGCTCCCATTTTTTTCTTAGAAAAAGGAATGATGAAAACTTTGGAGAAAATTTTGCGGAGATTCTTATGAAAAGGATGTAAGTATGGTAAGCTACACAATGATGTGCCTAAATTTATAGAGCACATCTACTTTGAGTGTGTTTCCTCTAAAGAAATCTGGGAATTCATTCTGTACATCAACCAGATCACTTTGTGTTGAAAACGTGCCTTAGATAATTGCTGCAGAATAATTGGTCAATGAACCAAATCTTTAGTATTTTATTCCTTGTTTAAAATAGTTAGTTGAGATGTAGCTAGATATCAGCAAATTTTATTTGATTCTTATGTTTTCAGTTCTATATAAACTATGCAGTGCATTGAATAAAGCTGTGGTTTTTTCAGAAAATATAAAAGCCTGTGTTCTTTTTATCTTCTTCATTTTCGTTGTTAGCCCTCCGTCCATCAAAAACTAGCAAAATGGTATTAGAGAATTTGTCTTGAGGGACCTGTGAGATGAGGGAAACCAAAACACAAACCTGATTTACAACCCAGAATTACAACAAGAATTACAACCATCTTCAAGCAATGGAGATTGAAACACAACTGTCTCAAGGTGCACCATCAATTTTTGATGGCAAAAACTATCAAGTTTGGGCTGTTCGAATGAAAGCTCATCTTGATGCTATGGATGTTTGTGAAGCAGAGGAGGAAGACTATGAAGTGCCTTCATTACCAAAAAATCCTACAATGACTCAAATCAAGATGCACACATAAAGAAAAAATAGAAAGTCTAAAGTCAAAGCCTACTTGTTTTTTACTGTTTCAAACATTGTATTCATAAGAATTATGAATCTAGAGTCGATCTGGGATTACATCAAAAAGGAATACCAAGGCAATGAAAGAACAAAGAGCATGCAAATGCTCAACTTGATCAGAGAATTTGAAATGCTGAAGATGAAAGAGTTATAAATCATTAAAGAATACTCCGACAAGTTGCTCGGCATAATGAACAAAGTGAGGTTATTAGGTAAGGATTTTTCTGAGGAACGAATAGTGAAAAAAGTTCATGTAACCTTATTTGAAAAATATGAATCTAAAATTTCTGCATTGTAAGAAGCTAAAGATATATCAAACATGTCTTTGGCAGAATTAGTAAATGCACTACAGGCACAAGAACAAAGGAGAATGATGAGAGAAGAAGGAACCATTGAAGGTGCTCTGCTAGCAAAAGAAAAAAATTCAGGAGGAGACAAAAACAAGAGTTTCAACAAGATCAACAACAACAACAACATAAACAATGATGATTCATATCCACCACGCCGACATTGCAAAAAAACAAATCACCCACAAAAAAAAGGTTAGTGGAGGCCTGATATTAAATGCAGAAAATGTGGACAAATTGGGCATATGGAGAATATTTGCAAGTCACGAAATGAAGAGGCAAAAACAACAACTGAGCAACATCAAGAGGATGAATTATTTTGACATTAAAACTTTGCAATTACTAAGGCAAAGAGGAGTGTTGAAAATGTGTCTTAGATAATTGCTGCAGAATAATTGGTCAATGGACCAAATTTTTTGTATTTTATTCCTTATTTAAAATAGTTAGTTGAAATGTAGCTGGATATCAGCAAATTTTATTTGAATCTTATGTTTTCAACTCTATATAAACTATGCAGTTTATTGAATAAAGGTACGTTTTTTTTCTTCAGAAAACATAAAAACCTGTGTTCTTTTTATATTCTTCATTTTCGTTGTTAGCCCTCCGTCCATCAAAAACCAACACTTTGATCTTCGATACCTGGAGAAATTTTCAATGAATGGATGATGGCATTGAGGAGTCTGTTCATCGAAGATAAAATCGTATTAACCATGGACGAAGTTACTTGGGGCCCAGTTGGTATTTGAAATGCAAAAAAAAAAAGTGAGATTGCATAGGCTTTAACATGGGAAGACTTTGGAAATTTAGTTCTTGAATTACTCTTTAATTTCTCCTAACTGTCCGAGTTCTATCTTAATTTTGGTGAATCTTAAGATATCTTTATTAGTTCAATATGAGAAAATGGAATT
>JANZLH020000398.1:2829971-2846874 GCA_026770325.2 Erythroxylum fimbriatum
TAATTTTTGTGATAAGGACTTTAGGAGAGCCACATCCCAAAAGCTAGCTTATGAGGGTAGAGAGCCCAAAGTCCTTATAAATTTTATATCAATTTTGTATTTAACCAATATGAGATTCAAGTCCCATACCTTACAATTAGATCAAACCGTAACACGTTCCAGCGGCATATGTCAAGTATCTAATGAATTACATCTGGTGTTAGACTCCTAAGTTTAAATTGTGGAATTGTGTGAGTGTTGTCGACTCTTGATCTTTACTTGACAGTGTCATTGATAGAACAATACAAAAACTTGCCAATAGATAAGACAAATAGGCATCTTCAACGAAAGCTTAAGAGTAGGCGAGTGTGGCATGCATTGGTGTGTATTTTCGAAAATCTTTGACAAAATGCAATATTTATATGTGAATTTAAAGATGATGATATTTCCCAACTAGCTTGAGATGAATCTTAGGTTAAAGATTAATTGGATCACACGCATGTGTTAATTTTTGTAAGATTGGGTTTAAATAAATTGAACACATACAAGTTCAAATGAGATTTTATCCTAAAAACTAATTAATGATAAAAGGAGGAACTTATTAGACTTATATGTATACTCAAGGTCATATATTCTTTTCATAAGGAACAAACTCCCACTTATATTTTAACAGCACGAGGGAGGCATACGAGAGCTTTAAGGACTTAATGTATCTTCAAATAACAACCATGAATATGGAGGATAGAGATCTTGAAGAAATGTTAGATAATGCGGCAAATAAAATTATAGAAGATAGACATCAGTTTTAAAGGATAAAGATTACATGGGAGAACGTGATGACCATCAAGCCAGAGTGCCTGTATATAATTCATTTTGAGTCTTGCTTCTCAACACATTTAAACAATTAAAGAATAAGTTTTTTTATATTTTTCTATTTTTATTAATAAAAATTTTATTATTTTATTATTAAATATATATAATTTATTGTTAATTATATAAAAATATTGTTGTATTGTGTTGGTTGTTATCAGGGTAGGGTTAAGAAATAATTGGTATTATGAAAAATTATTGAGAGTATATTAGGTAGTATATATTTATTAGTTTACGTTCTATTTTAAGCCCCCAAATCGAAGGTTTCTCATTTTCACTATTTAAGATGGAATGGAACGAAATATAAAACCATTCGCTTCCATCTCATTTCATTATAAAATTACCTTCCAAACGATATAACTATGTTACGTTCCATCTTATTTCATTACAACCAAACAGACCCTAAGTTATTCTCTCCTGAAAAAATATCCTTATATTTCAATTTTCCCCTTCCTTAAGTAACCAGAACATTATGGTAGCACATGTAATCAAATCAGAGCTTTGACGTCCACTCATCTCCTTCCTTCGCTTGCAAATTTTAGCTCATAAAACAACTAATTTTAGTTTGTCTTTTGTGCAAGCACTAAAATTTGGAGATATCTCTTATGATTTTACTCATTTTAATCCACAATGTTAGGTAAATTTAAAAAATAATCCAAATTTTATTTTTCAGATTTTAATACCTGAAAATTCATTTTCTGTTAAATGTGACTTTTTTCAGGTAAAAAGATTATAAGAAGAATAAAAGAACACTTTCCTCTCTAAAGTTTGTTTTTATGGCTTCACATTTGATCTTAACTTATATCCCTCTTAGTTAGTCTCACTGTTGTTGGTCTTATTTTTGTTTTCCTTACTTTCTCATTGTCTTCGGCTTGTAGTTGTTCTTTCTCCAACCTTCTCCTTCTTTTACCACCATTCGTTCAGCTTAAACTCTCCTGTACCGGCATGGTTGCAAACTTTTCTTTCTATTTGTTTGCTTTCTTTGGAGTCTCCAAGCCTTTCCATTATATTTTTCCTTACAACAATTTTATAGGCTTTGGAGTGTGTTTTTAAGTATTTTCTTAGATAATAATCATGTTTTTAGAACTTAAATTTATGTTCCTATTTTTGTTTTGTGCGTTTTGTTTGATTGTTGTTGATTAGGTAAAAAAAAATCATGTGTTTGTGTTTTTAAGTATTTTCTTAGGTAATAATCATGTGATTAGGACTTATATTTATGTTCTTGTTTTTTTGTGTGTGTTTTGTTTTGCTGTTGTTGATTAGGGCAAGAATGTGATCTTAATTGTATGGTTTAGGGGATATTTAACGTATTTGATAATGCTCAATTTTGATAGAGACTTTACCAAAGCTCCTATTGTCCTCCTGCACAATCATACATTATGCATGATTGTGTCAAATCTTGTTCTCTAGTTCCTTCTTCATCCCTTCTTCAATTTTGTATGCACAATCATGACAGAGAGTTAAGGTAAGATGCATGATCATGCAATTGCCAGAATTTTAGGTTTTGAGATTTTTATATTTTTTATATTTTAGGGCTATTTTTTTTGAACAAAAGAAAGTGTAGAAATCCTAGAAAGAACCATAGGAGGCTCAAGAGTACAAAAAGAAAAACAACATCAAAGAAACTCCAAAAAAGATATCAAAAAGAGAAAATTCTAGGAAAACACAAGTTGCAAAATTTTCAAACTCAAGGTAAAAGAAAAGAAGGCATGCAGACTTCACACCTCTAATGTTGGATATGGATTGCTAAACTTTCTTTAAGGATTACTCTTGAATTATTTATTGAACATTTACATGCTTGATTTGATTTTTAATATACTTTGTGATATTTATTGTTTTGTATTCAACTTGAATCGAGAGAATAGATTAAATTATTTGTGTTGTGCAACATAGAAAGAGATGGTACCATAATAGACACATAAATATTAAATTAATAGTCAGACAGATCTTAATTGTTTATTAATTACCCATCAGATTATGGAAATACAATAGGATAGTTAGTATGAGTTTTGGTAGATCGAGAGGTCACAATTCAATTTCTACCTATTTAATAAGAATTATTTGGTTAGATCAAGAGAGAGGGTAATCATAATTATTGGATACCTAAGTCAAGTATGGTTAAGAAGGTGAAGTGAAAACAAATAAGTATAGAAGTAATTCCTAAGCTTTTATCATTGATTAATCAACTATTTCGTTGCTGCTTGTTTCTGCGTTCAATCATTAATTGTTTTATTTTTGGCTTAGTTCCTAGTTATTCATTATATTGTTTACCTTAAATAAGGTGTTACAAGAATTATTAGGTGACTAATATAATCCTTGTAGGTACAATACTTTTTATACTATAAGATATGATCCGTATACTTGCGATATAGATAAGTTTAAATTCAAATTCAAATATTTTTTGGCACCATTGTCTGGGATTTATAAGTTAGCATCTAGTGTAGTTTGAGTACCTTGATTTGAGGATTTTTAACACTTTTCTTTGTGATTACAGGTGCATGAACATAAGAGCAGCTAGGAGTTCAAGCAAACTCTTAGACACACAAGTTTTTGACATCACTAAGCAAGAGAGGGAGATTGGAAAAGCAAGATGCAAAGAAGCTATAAAAAACATTAATGGAGAAAGAAAGAAACCAATGAGGATAGCAAAGAACCCTCAGGGACTTTATAAGGTCAGGGTTCAATGCCAATAAACAAGGGATTACAAACCACTAGTGCAGACTAATAGTTTTGAAATTAAACCATTAAAGATATTGCAACTGATGCCCACTGGCAATGAGGATCCTAATCCTCATTTAGACAATTTATTAGAGATATATGACATGTTTTGGTATAAGGGGTTATCAAAGGATGTAGCTAACATGAGGCTATTCCCGTTCACGCTTAAAGATCGCGTTACAGCGTGGTTGAATTCTCTCAACGCAAAAAACATAACAATATAAGAGCAGTTGGTATAAGCCTTTTTAGCTAAGTGCCTTTCTTTAACAAAGACTACAAGAATCATAAAGGAGAAAACAAATTTCTAGTAAAGTAAAGGGGAATTATTATACAAAGCATGAGAAAGATTCAAGGAGTTGTAAAGGAGATGTCCACACTATAACTTACCTAAGGAGTTCTTTTTGCAAATATTCTACAATGAAGTAAATTCACCAACTAGAGGTACTATTTGTGGAACAACTGGAGGTTCTTTAATGAAGAAGATAGTTGATGACACCTATTATTTGTTAAAAGAGATGAAAAACCACTAATCATAAAATTGAAGGAATTTGATAGAACTTCCTTCTAGACAAATGTTGCTCATTGTCTTAAGTTTTCTATGGACACCAAAATCATTCAATTTGGTTCCATAGTCCAAAAGTTATACCCAAAACAATTTCAAACTGTTCATATCCAAAAACAATATTCTGTGATCACTTCCATCCGAAAATTGACATTCTTAGAGACTAAATCAAAACTCAATTTCATCAGACAATTTGTAGCCGTATCTCTCTAGTTTAATCCAAATCAAGAATCGTCTCATTTAGATAACTAGAGATCAAGTTATGGCTAAAACACTGAGGAATACTTAATGAACACATACATTTTTCCAGCTTTTAACTTCCAACCTGTCACATATAACCCATCTTGTACCTAAATCATCTTGGCCATTTCATTGAAAATTCAAGAATTTTCCCTTTTCTCTACACATGAATAATAGCCAACCATTTCTCATTTAATAGAAAGGTTCGGGGTCCAACATCATATGTGTCATAATATGGATTTGTTTGACAACCCTATTCCTGTAGTCAAATATAGCAACTAATTTTTAGAGATCAGAAGGGAGAGCTTACTGTGGATTCGACGACAACACTAAAATTGAAGTAGTAAACTTGGTGAAACATTTAAATAACTTGAAAGTCACTTTTTCAACTCACGTAAGACAATATAGTATATATATGAATTGTGTAGTCGAGAAGGCTATGTTACAACTGATTGATTTCTAGTGGATAATAACAATATGGAGCAGCACAACTACATGAGAGCATAATTCAGTCAAGGCGGTAATAACTCATATTCTAATACTCATAATCTTAGGTGGATGAATCATTCAAATTTTTCTTGGTCTAACAATGTAGGAAATTGAATGAGAGCATAAGTTATATTAAATTTTAGCAAGATAAGCATAGTTCATTAGAATCAAAGATGGACAAGTTATTGAATGTGCTAAATTTCAAATTCACGAGCCAAGATGAGAGTCAAAAGAGGATGAAATCTAAGTTTTGATCAAGTTGCAAAGGCGTCTTCTATACACACTTTTTGAGGTTCAAATAGCTAAATCATTGTCTATAAGGAGTATAAGGAGTCTCTTAAGCAATATGGAATCCAATCCAAGGAAGCAATTGAAGGCTATTACACTTAAAAGTGAAAAGGAGTTGGAAGAAGCAACACACAAGAAGGTCGAGCCCCCACAAGATGTAAACAAAGAGAAGGTGGACAAAAAGAAAGAGAAGAAGGAGGAAGTTCCGTATGTCCCTCCACCCTCCATATGCGTTAATGATCACATTTCCACAAAGGCTGAAGAAGAATCAAATGGATGTGTAATTTGCAATGTTTGTAGAGAAGTTGAAGAAATTACACATTAACTTATATTTTGTAGAAGTTTTGGAGAACATGTCCAGGTATCCAAATTTTTACAAGGATATACTATCAAACAATCAGACTTCGGAGGATGATCAAACAATCTCCTTGATGAAAAATTACAACTCTATAATTACCAATAACATGCCTCCAAAATTGAAAGATTCAAGGAGTTTTACTAAACTATGTGTAGTTGGTAATTTAGAATTTTCTAAATATTTATATGATTGGGGTGCAATTATTATTCTTATGCCTTTGTCGATTCTCAAGAAATTAGTGCTAGGAAATGTGAAGCTAACTTCCATGTTCACCTAGTTGGCATATCAATGCATAAAAAAAAACTATTTAATGTGATGGAAGACATAATAGTTAAGTTGGACAAGTTTATTATTTTGGTGGGTTTTGTAGTGTTAGATTTTGAAGAGGATCATAAATCTTCACTAATTAGTGGTAGTTTTTTCATGAATACGAGAAAAGCTTTTACAAGAGAATTTATGCTTTTGATCTGAACAAAATAAGGGTATCTTATTCTATAATAATTGATCAACTTATCCATTTGGATTTATAGCTTTTGCAAGAGAATTTAGGCATTCATGTAAATTTTATTTATGCCTCAAACTTTGTTGTTTAAAAGAATTTCTTATGGAGCAAATTAGAGGAAATCCAAGCAAGTATTCAAAACCCTTAAATTGTGCTTGGTGATTTCAATAGCACCATATATCAACCGGAAGCAGAAGGCAACCTTAAGAATCATTCAAAAGATTTTAGAAGATGCGATACTAAAAGCAATATGGTAACGTTACACAGGAATAAAATATCTAAAAAATTTGTATAAACATACGCAAAATCATAGCTGTTGTTACAAAATAAAAGATATTTAACTAAACAGGTTGGTGTGAATGGTTCAGTAGTCTCATCCCTTAATTAGAAATTTTGAATTCGAGTCAGAATGGAGAAATCTGTTTGGCCAGAACTTTACTTTTTACAGACTAACCCGATGCGATTGAAGATTAGTCTGAGAGTGGATGATTTAAAGGTACCTTCTTACAATTAAGACCCTCCTAAAATATTTAGTTGATGCGGACCAGTTAGCTTTGGATTACATGGAAGATCTATGACCGCGACAAGGTTTACGGCAGGATGCGAAACAAGGCCTAAATTAGGAGCCCACTTTTGCGTTTTTTTTAAAGACTATTTTGTTATTTTTTTTTGTCTTTTATTTTCCTAATCTTGTCAGGTTTCGGATTAGGGTTGTTGGCCATTATAAATAGGCCTTATTGATGTTTTCTGGACGATTACCTTATTTTCATTCTAGAATTTGGCTTTGCCTTTCTTTCAAGATCGCTTGTCGCTCTTGTTTACCTTTTCGTCCAATCAAACGACATTGATTAAACTCCTGAACGGAGTCTAAACGTTCTTGTTCCATTCGTAACTTCCGTTCTGCGTCAGTTGGTATCAGAGACAGATTCCTCCATGCCCGCCAATTACGAAGACCGACTTATTTTTTTGAAAGACTATTTTGCTATTTTCTATCTTTTGTTTTCCTAATCTTGTCAGGTTTCAGATTAGGGTTGTTGGCCATTATAAATAGGCCTTATTGATGTTTTATGCGGACGATTATCTTATTTCATTCCAGAATTTATCTTTGTCTTTCTTTCAAGATCGCTTGTCGCTCTTGTTTACCTTTTCATCCAATCAAACGACATTGATTAAACTCATGAACGGAGTCTAAACGTTCTTGTTCTATTCGTAACTTCCGTTCTGCGTCACTGTGCCTTCATGCGAATTGCTTGGCAGTTCATGATCATCGTCCACCATGACAATGTTATCAGCAAGATTGGTAAAATGATTAAAGATTTGAAGCGGAAACAGGCCATTGTGTATGGAAATGGAGAAGGACAATAATGAGAATTGCAACGATATACTTTAATCAACTTATGTGGAGCTTTTATAGAGAGGCGAGAAATTGGAGAACATGGACAGTTAAAGCTTTCCAGGGGCTGATTGGTAGGAGAGCTTGTGCATGCATTGGTGGTTCCAACTTCTCATTAATGATGACAAGACCTGTATAAGGTTTGATAATATATGGTGAGAAATTTAATAATTATCGTTGATACTGACTATAGAAAATACGTTCTTACGTAGGAATTGCTCTGATTTCTTTCCTTTCTATTTTAACAGTTATTGGCCTGGAGCTAGGAAGTTCTCGTGATGATGCGCAGTTCCTATCAATTGCAGCCAAATGAAGCAACTGGCACTTTTAATCGTTAAATCAACTTTTCAAGACTATGGGCAGAAATAAGTACTTAAATCTTGTAGTTGGCGCAACCTAATTGGACTTTCACAGATTGTGTTGTTTATTTCTACCAACCGTTCTGTACCACGACTTTTTTCTATTGTTTGTTTATTTTAAGTGACCATTTAGTATTTGCAATAACTTAAAAATCAAATGCTACTAGTTCTTAAACTTGAGCGTCTTGAAATAACATATATATATATATATATGTGTGTATATATATATATATGTGTGTATGTAAAATTTTCTACATAGATAATGATATTTTAACTCAAAATATAAATGAAATTTCTTTTAAAATTTTTAAATTAATAACTCATGACAATTAAAACATGTAAATAATAAATGGTAAAAATTTTTATTTAGATGTGGAATTGCAATAACTGTATATTTTACCCGAATATTTTAAACTGCAAATAAGTAATACATTATCTTGTATTTAAAACAAATATATGTAATATGTCTTTGCTAACTTTTCTTTTCTTGAAAAATATATAAACAATTGTCTTCGCTAAATTATATGGCTAGAAACAAAAATAATTAAGATAAGAGAACGATATTTTTATTCAATTTCATTGGAATTTTAAGCACAAAGACAACTTCATAAAATTTTAATCACAAAGACAACTTTTACTAAATTATCATTATAAATAAAATGTTAAATTATTACTTAAAAGAGATATTAATTGTATAACAACTAATTACATAAAATTAGAATAACTAACAAATTTGAATTAACTTATAGAGAACTTGGTTGCTAAAATAATTGCCAAACTAAAATTTATCACATGTTTGCTATTATATTCTTTGAAAGAATTGTTAATATTGACTACTTATTTCAAATTCTATAAAAAATGAAAATAATAATAATAAATACCAACAAATATAACACATTAAGTTTAATTAAAAACACATTTAAACAAAGTCATGCATAAAGATTTGAAGTTTTAGAAATGGTGAAAAATATTATGTTAATGAAGATGATGAATGTTGTTAAAAGCTTTATACAGGGACAAATGTTTCTCTCTAAACCAATTACATGGCTTGCATTTTTATGGTTGTTTTGGCATTTCTGGTTAACTTCTCTCATAGAGCTATATCTATACATTTTGTCATTTGTTGCTCCTCCTTTAAGATGCACCTTTCCTTCTTATCCTTCATATTTCCAAACAATTGTTAATATTGACTACTTATTTCAAATTCTATAAAAATGAAAATAACAATAAATACCAACAAATATAACATATTAAGTTTAATTAAAAACACATTTAAACAAAGTGATGAATAAAGATTTGAAGTTTTAGAATGGTGAATTTTATGTAAATGAAGATGAATGTTGTTAAAAGCTTTATATAGGGACAAATGTTTCTCTCTAAACCAATTACATGGCTTGCATGTTTATGGTTGTTCTGGCATTTTTTGGTTAACTTCTCTCATAGAGCTATATCTATATATTTTGTCTTGTGTTGCTCCTCCTTTAAGATGCACCTTTCCTTCTTATCCTTCATATTTCCAAACCTTTTTGCTTCTTTTAAGTTCTTATTTTCATAAAGCTTTTCTCTCTTTCTTGCTCTTCTTTCATTGGATACATCTTTCATCTTAATCTTATTCTTTGGTCCCTCAACTTCATTGTTTTATCCCTAGTCTTGCTCTTCTTTGGCTCCCTCTAGTTCTTGTTTGGTTTTTGGTATCCTTCTACCTCTTGCTCCTCATCCTCTTTCTGCTTGTATTCCATTCTAGTTTTGGCTTTTACCATTTATAGTATTGTCAAATGTATTTTCAACCTAAATCTTAAAAAATTTCCCTGTTTTAGAAACTAGAAACATGTCTTTTGATACACTTTCCAATGCTTTTATTCCCTCTCAAGCCTTTCCTATTGCATCTTAAGCTACTAGCTCAGGCTTCTAGGAGTCCTCCCTCACTAGGAAAACCTGTAAGTAGGTTTTAAAAGACTCGATTCCTTGATTTGAGCTACATGACTATCCTCGTTCGTTTAAGGATGGTAGAGTTGATGTTGCACCTAACATGGAGATCCTAAATGAAGGTATTGCTAAGAAGGAATCAACTTTAGTAGGGTATTTCTTATAGAAAAATTCATCCTTCCCATTTTTAAACACTTAGACAAACCATAAATAAAAAAGTTATGGGATATCTAAGGTTATAATAAATGACAAGGATATATTCTTTTTCAAGTTTAGGTCCCTTCTTAAGCTTAGAATGTGCTTTTTGGTAACTTAATTACAAACCAATTTTTCTTCAAGTATGGAAACCTAACATCAATCTTTAAAATATAATTTTAAAGAAATATAAATATGGACAAATGTTTATCATGTCCCTTTTAAATATTGAACGACAAAAGGAATTAGCTATCTTGCTAGCTTTATTAGTAAACCTGTATGTTTGGATGAAGCAATAAGCCTTATTAAAGAGGCTAGATGGGATTCAACAATTAGACTAGTGAGGTTATCGTATTCTTAGTATAGGGTTTATCTTTTTAATCGTAAGTATTCTTTTGAGAGTAGTCTGGGCTAATAAAGTATGGTGATCATATTGGAATTAGGACCTAAAAGATATATTTTCTTATTTTAATAGTTTGTACTTTCTTTTTTATTATCATCTTTGTTTATTTCTTTTTCTTTCAGATGAATCCAATACCCTCTTTAAGGATGAAGTTTTACTTACATACATATAGAGACCAAGACCAGCTACTCAGAAACAAGCCTAAAAGCCAATGAGGAAGAAGTTCAAAAGTAGAGCCTATAATGAATTAGTTAACCAAGAGCTTAATCAAGATCCTGAACTGCAAGGGGAGAAGTGGAGGAAGAAATAAATGAGGGATCTTAAGGTTAAGCTCATATGGTAGTAGAGATAATTTATGGATGACCATAATAAAAAGGAGAAAAATGTCGACCCTTAAAACTTTAAAAACATAGCACTAAAGAGGGAGATTGATTTGGAAGGTACAAGTTAAAAGAGAACCTTACTAGTTGAACCTACATTATGTACTCTTAATAATGTTAGCACTTCAAAAGGCAATGATGTAAAAACTAAGGAAAACTTTCAAAGAGTAATTAGAGAAAACTTTAATAGGAAAAAGAAAGTTTTCACCTTCCATATTAAATGATATACTTGTCTAAAATATCAAGGAAATCGATTGCCTTAAGATATAATGAATGGTTTATGATTTTATTAAAGAAAATAATCGTTTTTATAAACTTCTTAAAAACTATAATCAAGAAGTAGAATAAAATAAAAATAGCCTCTTTGAAAAGGCATTTGAGCAACATCTCTAATCATTAATGTCACCAGAATGGGAGGATACTTATAGCCTTTGGTCTTGATAGAGTGGAGGTTGTTTAATCTTCAGTAAAGGATCAGTGTATCTATCTTCAAGTTAGAATGAAAACTATAAAGGTTTTATTTATTATAACATTTGTCTATACTTTTAATTTACTCTTTCTAAAGATTACTTTTTGGAATCAGTTATGATAATTAGGATTCTCCATGCAAGACCCCTAGATGACAACTAGAGATTTTAATTCCATTGTGCATCTAGTAGAGGTTGAAGTGGCCTGGGAAGCTTTATAGATGATTTAAGGAATTGTGTTAGCAACATATAAGTAACTAACTTGAGAATGGAAGAAATGTTCTATACTTAGAATAACAAACAACAAGGTGAATGGATCTTTAAAAAGAAACTAGATAGGGTTATGGTGAATGAAAAATGGTTAAACGAATTCTCCAATAGTAAGGCTTGCTTTACTAATCCCTTTCTGTCTAATCACTCTCCTATATTGATTTAAAATATATTTCTCTTTAAGAAAAGGAATAACCCTTCAAATTTATTAACTTCCTTACTAAGGTTGATGGTTTTGAACTAGCCATTAAAAAAGGGATAAGGTTAAATGAATAATGACACAAACAATATATGTATATAGGGAAGTTAGAGTTGATTGAAAAAGAACTCAACCTCTTAAATAGTGCTAGATTCTTAAATACTTAATTAGTTATAAAGGAAGTAGGAGGAAGATTAGAGGAAATTCACAGCTCACTTTATAAAACTCTGAATGACCAATACCTAATCAATGCTAAAAAAGAAGCTCTTTAAATATATACTCATGTAGATGAGGTAAACCTATCCTTTATTAAATTGAGGTTGAGGGTTTTATGGCTGAAACAAGGAGATAAAAATACTAGTATTTTTGCACAAGTTTATACTATCAAAGAGGAACTCCAATCAAATTACATCTCTACTAAATCAAGAAGGGATTTAGCTAACCACAGATGGTGAGATGCACCAGGAAGTTTATTCCTTTTTCTTGAAGTCATGAGGATCCTCCAATTAAACTTCCTCATTTATTGAAGTTTGTGAATGAATCCACATTATTCAAGAATTCAAAATGAAAGGGTTCACTTTGACCGTTAAGAGTAGTAACTCGTTCCCTGTGTCTTTCTTTCTATTGCATTCTATCTCAACATATCATATTTTGTTCTGTGATATTTGAGAATCACTGTCAATGCTTCAGTGTAGGCAAGTCCGGTATAATCATTTGTTCCATAGTCTGGGTGGAGCTATTTGTAACTAGCCAATTAAGAATTTTCGGATATACTCGTACTAGTAAGTGCATTAAAGATGCAGTCATCAATTCTCCTGAGAGGCCACAATTACCGCGAGCAAATATATTAATGATGAAGAACATATTTTTGCTACATTTCATGTATTGAAGTTTGTGAATGAATGCACATTATCTTTTTAGGAAGCTAATACACATTAACCAGACCTTTTACTTCAGTGGACGTTTAAAGAAGCTCTCTTTATTATGAATCCAAATAAAGCACTAGGACCAGATGATTTAAATGCTCATTTCTTTCACAAATCATGGAATCATACAAAGAGTAATGTCATTAAAAAGGTGCTTAAGCTTTTTAACAGTAGAAAATTATTAAAAGAACTAAACAAGACCTTTACAGGCCAGGTAAATTAGGTTCAATCCCTTAGTTTAATATGCGAATTTAGACCAATTTCTTTTTGTAACATTATTTGTAAAATCATAACTAATATGTTAGCTAACATGTTAAAGAAAGACATTACTCTTCTAGTTGATGATTCACAGGAAGCTTTTATAAAAAGGAAAGTTGATTGGAGATATCATATGGTTGGTTTAAGAACTCCTTGAAAACTATAATACGAAAGCTTGTAGTAAAAATTAGGTCATTAATATTAACTTCCAAAAGGTATATAACTTATTAGATTAGGGATATATGCTAAACACTTTGTATACTTTTAGGTTCCCTTTAAAGTATGTTAAATGGATAGGCTAATGTATTACAATAGTCTTTTAAAGAATCTTGATCAATTGTATGCCTACTAAATTCCTTCAAGGAGTAAAGGGATTAATGTGGGTCCCTTTAAGTATTCATATTATGTATGGAAGTTCTGATCAAGTTAATTAAGAATGATATTGGTCTAAATAAAAAGTTTAAATTCTACTTAAAATGCAACTCCTTAAAGATATATCAAGTTTATCCTTTGAATAAGATCTCATCTTATTCTATAAGGTTGATCATGATTTATGGAGCATTTTAATGACAATATTGAATTTCTTTACGGTCTTATTTAGATTAAGCATTAATAAAAAAATCCAGCTCTTTATATTTTCTAGTGCATTTAGTTATGCTTGTTGTTTAGGGTGCATTACATGACTAAAGCTTTCTAGAACTCCTAATCTTTACCTTGGTGTGTTTGTTTCATCTAAGAGGTTGTACTACATTGATTTCAATCCTCTCATTAAGAGGATAAAGAGAAGCATAGCTAGCTAGTGCAACAGAAGTTTCTCCCTAGTTAGGAGAGTCTAATTATTCATCTTCATTCTAGATACTTTATAATATATATTGATATGCACATATATGGTTTCCAAAAAGTATCATTAAAATTATAGATAAGCTATGAGAAGGTTCATCTAATCTCACAGTGACTTAGACTCTACCTTAGCAAAGGTGAAGTGGAATGAAATTTATATGCCAAAAGAGATCAATGAGGTTTAGGTACACACTTTATCAAGATTACTAATTAAGTCATATTCATAAAAAGGATGTAGAGGACTCTTAAGGATAAAACATCCTTATGGGTTAGATGGATCTACGTACACCACCTCTGATTTCCCCTTTCATAGGAATTCTATGCTTTGGGGATTAAGGTGATAAATTTTTCTTATAATAAATGATAAAAAAATCTCCTTCGTTTTAAAGGTGTCAAAGGTGTACTATACTTAAGTTAACAAGGCTTGCATTTTCTTTTTTGATTTATAAGGATTTGGGCTCTAAAGAAGGGCAAAAACAATTTCCAGGGATGTTGACTTTGGGTATTGTCAAATAGTAAGAATTTTCCTCAATAACATAAGTGCCTAATAAATTCTTCTTTTGGTAACCTTATTCCTTAAGGAGATCTTCACATTCGAAGACTTTTGCTTCCAATTCATAGAAATCATGAAATTCCATTCCTTAGAATTTCTTGTGCAGTTTAACGTCTAACCCTCTTTGAGTTAGTTTCACATATTCAATTTCTAGAAATGTGATTCAACATTGACTTCTTATTTTCTTGAAATGAGTGATGAATATATTATCATTCTCACTGTTCTTTCTAAGTGACCTATGACAACTCAGTTATGCTAACTTTAGGTTTAGTCCTAAAAAACTGAGTATGAAACAATTTTTCTATTTTGGCCCAAGAAAAAATAAAAATTCTTAGGCAATAAAATGTACCAAGAAAAGATGGTTCCTGTAATTCAGGAACAACCTAAACTTAATATAGTTTAAGTTTTCATAATTGCTAATTCTCCACACTGTATGGTGAATCTAGCGGTGTGCTCAACGATAGATTAACCATCTTCACCAAAAGAAAAAAGTTAAATTTGAGAATTTTGAGTTACCACGAGGATAAGGATTTTCTTGATCGATCTACTTTGGATAGGGTTTGTGGAATTCTAGAAAGACAAATTGTTTTAAACTAGGAATGTACAATTCGTGATTGCTTCTCTAACTACTACTCTATAAACTTGTAACCTCATTTATAGTGGGTAAGTAATGGAAATGTGGTTTATATTTGCAATATTATCTCTCAAACAATATTATGATTCATTATCTTCAGTCTCCCCACAAAATCCTTACTTATTAGGAATTTAGGCCTGGCTACACATTGGCCATTACTAATATTAACACGAGTAAGTGTTATAAGGATATTATCTCTGTTATACGGAGGGACGTATCTTTCATCTACAGAGGAAGTAACTGAAAAACGGCTACATTATTCGACTTCCAATGCATAAGAAGCAGGATGCTCCTGAGTCCTCATAAATTTGCTTTGCTAAAGTAGGCGAATTCTGCCCAATAAATTGTATCAAAGCGATAGACAGTTTATCAACATTCTTTGTTAATCATTTGATTGAGTCAGCCGTAGAGGTCGTGTTAGACATCAACTCTGAAACTTCATTTATGGAACAATGTAGTTCCGTTGCAACAATTTTGGATTATCATCTTTAAGAAAGTTAATTGAAGGTAAGACTGCCTTTATAAGATTTCCTATCATCTGGAATACAAAGCTTTGATTCCCAATGGTTGTAGGGACTTCTTCCTCCAAAGTTAGAGGCAAAGCAATTTTTTTTTCATTTTGTGTTCTTGGCTTTGTTGTTTGATCGAACATGCCAAATTATTTGGTGTTAATTTGAATTCGTTCATGCCGGGAAAGAATTCTCCCATAATTTATGTCTAACTTCTTGTCAACGATATAAGTAAGCATTGAAAAATATTAAAAAATATAATTCTAAGCTACCAAAATGCTAAAAAATTATTGAAAAGAAATCTAAAGTGAAGAAAGTAATTGTTTGTTACAAAAGAAAATCACAATCTACAAAAGGAAATTCAACATAACAAAAGTGAATTCGCATTGTAAAAAAAATTAAAAATAACAAAACGTTTTTTTAAAAGGCTTATTGTTTTTTCTAGAGATTGATTTGTGTGGCATTGTGATAGTGTTGGTCTATGATTCTCATCTCCTTCGTTTTGATTTTATTGGTGAATTTATAGTTCTCTTGTTCTCAAGGGTTTTTATCTACTGACAACTTCCGTTTATTTTAACTAACCTTTTAACGCTTTTTCCTTAACTTCTATATCTTAGATTTAGCGTTTAATAACTACTTAACTTTCGGTCCACTTAGCTATTTTTTGTTAATTGCCTCTCACTATTTTCTCAACTTTCATGTGCTAAACTTTCATAAATTTAGCACATTTCTTCCTACCTCTCTCATTTTCGTTGTTCATGAATTCTTTAGCTACACATTTATTGAGTTTTTATTTCTGGGCTAATTTGGCTTTTTAAGCCATATGAACTAATTTATTTTAAGGTATCAACACACTTGATAACTTGTTTATAAAGATAAAATATTTTCTGATAAAACACAAAAAGGTTAAATTTTCTCCTATTAAGAACCAGAAACAAGGAACATTATTAAATCAGGAATTTCCACCATGTTTAAGGATGGAGATATGCGGGGCCCAATGATGCCCTGGGCCCCCAAGTTTTTAAAAAAATTAAATAATTTTTATTTTTAATTAATATATATATATATATAATATAATATATCAAAACCCTATCATAAGGTTGCTCTTCGTTGTCGTCATCTATAATATATATAATATATTAAAACCCTATCATAGGGTTGCTCTTCGTTGTTGTCATCTATAATATATATAATATATTAAAACCCTATCATAGGATTGCTCTTCTGGAAGATGTTAATAGAAGTCGTTGTTGTCAGTTCCCATCTGCTCTTCAGTGGATTATAGATAATCAGCTCTTGGACGGTTCATGGGGTGACGGCTGACGATTGAAAAAGGTAAGACAAATACAAAAGTGATAATGCGGACAGCGGATTGATTAGTTTTTAATGGATTAAATAGAAAAGTGATTACACGGATTGATTAATCTTTAATGGAAAAAATGAATTTTATAGAATTCGTAAATATTGGTTCTAACTATTTTTTTTATTTTGCAGTTATGGAAAAATATTTTAAAAAATTAAGACCGACTCTTCAGTCATCATCGTGTGATTTAAATCAGAATGTTAATAAAGCACCTCCAGCATC
>JANZLH020000398.1:2960273-2980094 GCA_026770325.2 Erythroxylum fimbriatum
TTGGCCAAACACAATACTAGCAAAATCAATTTCAAAACAGAGAAATCAAAACCAAAAATCCATACAAATAAATCAACTAAGATTTAATCCATAAAATTAGCTAAAAGCTTGCCCCAACCTTGAAGCTTCGGGGAAGCTACTCACTCATGATAGAATAAAAACCACATAAATTATGCTCAGTAGACAACATTAGGAGAAATTAAATAATAGAAAAGAAATTGGATGAGTTTTGGGTCTCCCTCTAATGTTGCGTCACTGAGTAGTCTCCTCAAATTGCGCCTGCGTTGTTTTTATTTCCCTTGGATATCCACCTGTAGCATGATTTTATGGTGGCCTGGTGGCTCCCTCAAGTTGGTGATTTTTCCTTGTGAAGGTCTGGCTCCACGTCTTGTTTTCCAGCCCCAAAAACGTTCCTCCCTCTTGGTGTATTGCGTTATTTTTTCTGTTGTGTGGTCCTCCTGGTGGGTCTCTTTGGCTTCTCCCTTTCTTTGGTTTTTGGTTGCTCCCCTCTGCTTTTGCGTGGGTCACCCTTGCTGCTATTCACGCCCCCACTCTTTCCCAGCTCACGTTGTCTCCCCTTTGTATATGCTTGGTGCTTCTCTTGTGGTGTAATATTGAAGGGCTGAATGTAGAGTAACGTTAAGAGCTCCAAAACAAAATGAGTGAGTGGAGAGTTGGTTAGTGAAAAATGGAGCCCCCGTCTTTTTTTATTTCACTTCAATGCTCTTCCTTTTGTGTATGCATGGTCCCCCCTTGGATGAGCTTCTTGCTTCTATCTTCTGTAACGTTGGTGGCTTTGTCAAATGAGTGGAGAGTAAGTGCTTGGTGGAGCCCTCTTTGATTTTCTTTAATTTGCTGCTCACGCACGTCTTCTCCTTTTGTCTCCTCATGTAGCTCCCTTTTTGTTAATTTTTAATTTGCTCCCCTTTGCTCACAAGTTCACGCCTAAACCCTCCTTCATGCACCAGCTAAACACGTCTCTTCTCTAGCTTCGCCTAGTGAGTCATGCCTCTCATGCATTATAGTCATTTTCGTTGGTCTCAAGTGGATCCAGCTGGTGGTCTGCGTGATTCTTCTTGTTGGCAGCGTGGGTTGTATTATTTTTTGTTTCTTCTTTTCTCAAGTCCACGCCACCCTCATTCATGCCTAAATTCACGCATATATACACGTTTTCTACACCAGCTGCATCCTTCTTTTGTCCTATGTCATTAATATTTGATTTTAGTCCACCTTCGCCAGTTGTTGTGTCCCATTTTGTGCTGCCAACTCTCCTTCAGCTCTTTGTTTTATTTTCTTCTATTATTTCCACACAACTCACGCCTAAGCCACCAAAATTGACGCAGATCACCTCCTTTTTACTGTAGCTGATGTCCCCTTGGTGTAACCTTCGTCCTAGTTAAAATCCTTCCCCAAATTAATTTATTGCTGGCTTGCGTTTCTGCTCTTTGTCTTTACGTTTTGGACAGTTGTGATCTTTTATAACTGCATTTCCTACGAATTAAACATGAACAATTATAAATGTAAATTCAGGTAAACTAAACAATTTAGTAGAAAATATATGTATAACCCAATAATTAGTCCAGAAATTAAGGGAAAATGTCATTAATTCTAATGATAAAAATGCCTTCAACAATTACACACTTCAAGATTATTATAAGAGGTAGTCTTAATTAAATTAGAATGTCATCAACTTTGTCTAAACTTTTCTTAGACATTTCAAGACATAGAATTTACTACTAGTTATTTATCTGGGAGGGTGTGATATGGTCATAATAGTTAGGTACCTTTAATGGGGATCAGATCACCTGTTCCACTTTTGTTGTTTCATCGCTGTTCCAACTTATCTCATCCATGCATTTATGTGGGACTTATATAAATATGTGGATGAGATAAGTTGGAACAACGTTGGAATAACAAAAGTGGAACAACATACACCTCCCCTCTTAAATGATATTTTACATAATTTTAAAAAAAGGAACTATGACTTTTTAATTAGAAAGGATAATTAATGACGTTGACAAAAGATCCTAAATAAAGCTCTAGGTTGATCTCAAGGAAGGATTTCCATAAGGTGTTAAGAAACTCTAATTGTGGACCATTATAATTAGAGTATATAGATTAATCAAATATCATTGATGTAGTAACTCAACTCAACTCTTAAACTTAATTTTAACTAATTAAATTAAATTTAAATTAATAATTTGAGATAATTATAATAAATTATTAGTTTGAATTAGGTTTAATCAGATCAGTTTAAGTTTAAGAGCTGAGTTGGATATGTTTTCATAACACATATGTTTCGTCGTTATTATTTAATCAAAATATAAGATAATTTTTAAAAAAAATTTGAAACCCCAATTTTTTAAAAATTTAAAATTTTAAACTTTTTTTCTAAAATTGCTTAAATTATTTAAGAGTTTTATTTTTGTTACCGAAAAGCAAATGACCAAATACCTTCAATGCAACTAAATAGAGGGGACGTGAATGAAAAAAATAAATGATTACGGAAACGATTAACTAATAATATGGATGAAATTGCCAATTGGGTTTCAGCCACACAACTTAATTTTCTTTAAATATCATAACAATATTCAGAGTAATCGTAAAAATCTCTTTTGAAAATTAAAAATTTCCGGGCAAATAGGTAAAGAACAATTGGTCCTAGTCGCTCGCTACCAAGTTGGGGGGCACGTGATTTTCCTGTCTCGCGCTCTACGTGAATCTCAAACACCCGAGCATTACTCTTGATTCACTTTCACTATGCGACTTGGAGAACTGCACGCGTCTCCAACTAGCGTGGGCATGGGACTAAAAGTTTTTGACCGTTAATATCGTTGATTCCCGCTAAAGACTTGCTCCAGATTACTCAACACAAGAGCCTACTTTTCTCTCTTCACTTCCCTTTTATGTTTCTTTCAACTATTTGTTCCTTCACTTTCCTTCCATCCAAACACAAACAATAATCATCTCTTTCTTTCTGTTTCTGTTCTGGGATTTGAGGTGATAGCAAGATGGATGAAGAATATGATGTCATAGTTCTTGGGACAGGTCTCAAGGAATGCATTCTCAGTGGTCTACTTTCTGTTAATGGCCTCAAAGTACTTTTTCTTACCAACTTTAATACTCTGAATTAGGCATTTTTCTTCTGAAAGCAATCCCGCATTTGCGTATATGACTGTTGAAGATTAATTCAAAATTTGAAGTTCCTTTAAAATAGGTCTTAGAATAAATATTAGATTAGCTTTTATCTTATCTTGTAAGCTAGATTTTGTAGCTGAAAATTCTATTTAGTTGTTGGTATTTTATCTATATAAGAAAATCAAGTTCAATAATAAAATTATGAGTGTATTTTGATTTTGTTCAATCTTCATCTCTCGTCTCCTCCATCTTCTTTATCTTCAAAATTTCCAACAATGACACCTATTTTTGTGTTTAGTTTAGTGCATGATCTCACTCTTTTCTACTACGATTTATCATCTACACAATTTTCAGAAGGGCTTGTTTCATTGAATAGAATTCTTGATCTTTGGTGCGCAAGGCACATCATATACGTATGACTTAAGTCTTATCTTTCGTTTGAAATAGGTATTGCATATGGACAGAAATGACTACTATGGCGGTGAATCATCCTCACTAAATCTTAACCAGGTAAGTCTGCGGATGGCTAGTTGTATTCTGGACTTATTTTATTAGCTAAGTTTTCTGTATTCCTCTGCTCTTCTGATTTCACTTTTCTCTTGTTTGCTCGGATTTCAATTTGCAACTGTAGCTTTGGAAGCGATTCAGGGGAAATGATCAGTTTCCAGAGAGCCTGGGGTCAAGCAAGGAGTACAATGTGGATATGATACCTAAGGTACCCCATAAAATACTCGTATTATGGATCTTCAAATGAAGGTTAATGTTACGTGCTTCTGATTGTTTCTCATTCTGCTTTGAATTTGCTTTAATAGTTCATTATTGCCAATGGCGGTTTGGTCCGTGTTCTCATCCACACAGACGTTACCAAATATCTCAACTTCAAGGCTGTTGATGGTAGTTTTGTGTATAATAAAGGGAAGGTATGAAGGAATTTAACAATTTTAGATTTCTGTAGGAGCGTAATGGTTTTGCCAGGACAAGCTTGCGTCTATTGTCTTTACGTATCAGAAGTAGATTGCGAGAATTTGATAAAATCCCACAACTTCTCAGATATACAAAGTTCCAGCGAATGACGTTGAAGCACTGAAATCACCACTGATGGGACTGTTTGAGAAACGTCGTGCTAGAAAATTCTTTATTTATGTACAAGACTATGAAGATGATGATCCAAAGTCTCACGAAGGGCTGGATTTGACCAAGGTTACAGCAAGAGAGCTTATCTCGTATGATCCTCACGTCTTCTATCTCTTTCAGCTTAGTGATGTTAAGTTTAAACTAATAACAGTTGGATTGACTTGCAAAAACTACAATTTCCATTGATTCAAAGGGTTTACTAAAGAACTGATTTTAAACGGCTAGCATCATAGTGCTAACCTCATATTGTTGTCCGAGAAATCATCACCGGTGAATATTCTTGTTGTCTGTGGAAGTTTGTCAATACGTTAAGCTCCATGACCTAGTGACTAGACATTTGGTATATTTTTAAGAGAGCTAACTATGTTCAGCTCAGAAAGTATACCTTGCACATGGATTTTGTTTCATAAATTCAAACTCGGAGCATGCATTTCCCAAGAATTAGAGGATGATATAGCTACATCTGTTATAATTTATATCTCTCAAACTAATTCATGCACTGATGCTAGTCCATTCTCACTTACAGGAGATATGGGCTAGAAGATGATACGATTGACTTCATTGGCCATGCCCTGGCACTTCACTTTGATGATAGCTACTTGGATCAACCTGCTCTGGATTTTGTGAAGAAGATGAAGGTGAACTTGAAAAGATTTTGGCCTTTATGTTTCTCTGGGATGAATTAGTCCTTTAATTAACTTTATATGATTTAAGAATTTTAATCTTCCAACAATGCCCCATTGAATCACAATATAAACTGAGAAACATCTGCAACAAATTGCCTTGAAGATAATTTTATGTAGTTCTAAATAGTCTCCAAGTGAAAATTTTTACATCCATTCTCAGTCAAAGTTGTTGGATATTGAATTCCTGTTTTTCATTTTCCTTTCTTCTGCTTGTTTTCTGAAGCTTTATGCAGAATCTTTGGCTCGCTTTCAAGGAGGATCACCCTACATCTACCCACTGTATGGGTTGGGAGAATTGCCTCAGGTACCGTTTTATCCACAAGGTGAGTATAATAGTCCATTGAAAATAATTTGACATTCCCCGGGATTCTTTTCAGGCGTTTGCACGTTTAAGTGCAGTATATGGCGGAACTTACATGCTGAATAAGCCAGATTGTAAGGTAAATCCGAGTACAACAAGGTTAACTTAGTTTTTCTTTTCCTCATTTTACCTTTTGTTTGCAAGATCACTAATCAAACAAAACCAAGTTATGTTGTTAAAACTCCTAGACCACTGAACACGTCGTCTGCTATGGACAACATTTTCTCTTTAAGCATTTGGTACAGTTTCTCCTTTGGACAATAATCCTGCGTACACTACTGTCTAACCACATCCAAAGCATAAGATAAGTTCATTAAAAGAGATTTCAACCGTTCAAGGTTATCTCATTAATCTGCCTGAAAAATCCCCGATATAGTGTCCAATGATGCTGTTGTAGCTTGAGAGTCAGCTAAGCTAAGCATTTCCATCTCTTTAAGCTGAAATTTTGGGAAGGGCTCCCGTCCATACCCAAATGAGAACGTTTGGAATCATACTTATACAAATATCGAGGATTCATTTTTGGTTTTAGGTAGAGTTTGATGGAGATGGCAAAGCCATTGGCGTGACCTCTGAAGGAGAAACTGCTAAATGCAAGAAAGTTGTTTGTGATCCTTCGTATTTACCTGACAAGGTAACTTTTGTCAACCATTCATGATAAAGCTCCACTACATCCCCCATAGTTCCATTCGTTCAGGAGTTTCTGAAATGTTCATGAGGTTGTGAAAATAGCCTTAATCTCTTACGACTTCAACGCAACAGGTTAAGAAGGTTGGAAGAGTTGCTCGTGCAATATGCATAATGAGCCATCCTATTCCAGACACCAGTGAGTCTCACTCAGCCCAGGTCATTCTGCCACAGAAGCAACTTGGTCGTAAATCAGATATGTAAGGCCAAAAACTTCGGTCCTCCGTTCATTCTATTCTTTACTATTACTTCTTTTTAACACAGGTTTCTGCATAAATTTTCTTATATTGTAAAGTTGTAGTATGAGATTATGTATAGGTAAATTTGAAGTTGAGGAATCTAATCTTGTAAAGTGGGAACACGTTTTGATGCACATTTGTGATCAAATAAAGCCTTCCTGGTGAGATAGTTGACAGAAGTGAGTTTCGCAG
Source organism: Erythroxylum fimbriatum (assembly GCA_026770325.2). Lineage (NCBI taxonomy): Eukaryota > Viridiplantae > Streptophyta > Magnoliopsida > Malpighiales > Erythroxylaceae > Erythroxylum > Erythroxylum fimbriatum. The sequence goes on from JANZLH020000398.1 coordinate 2,966,708, forward strand.
TCGCAGGATTTATCAACAGCTTGAGATTTTGAGGAGTAAAAGAAGTAAACAGTCTAGAGATGACAGCTTGGAACAAAAATTGGGGCATACCTCTAATTAAATCCCTGAAATGAAACACGTGCCTTTGATTGATGAAATATCATAATGATTCTCACAATTTGAGAAACGAAGTTTCACACTTATTTCTTTCAGGTACCTCTTTTGTTGTTCTTACGCTCATAATGTTGCTCCAAAAGGGAAATACATTGCTTTTGTTTCAACCGAAGCAGAGACTGACAATCCTGAGGTAGAACTAAAGCCAGGGATCGACCTGCTTGGTCCTATAGATGAAATATTCTATGATACATACGATAGATATTTACCGTCGAACGACCATGAGGCTGACAATTGCTTCATATCCACTGTAAGCTCATCTTTCCCACCATTATAGTTTATTTCAAACTTTCATGCCGTTTTAATTGTTTCAGTGCCAGCATCTCCTTTTTGTTTTCTGAATCTGTGCTAATAGATTCTGCATAACAATGCATAAAAATTGTTATTTTGCATTTGATGTTAGCTCCTGGATTAATTTGTCCTACTTACCCCACTCTTGTTTTTCCTTGCAGAGCTACGACGCCACTACACATTTTCAGAGCACAGTAGATGATGTGATTGAAATGTACAGTAAGATCACTGGAAAGGTACATTCCTAACGATCATGAAGAGCATTAGACAATGCATGGTGCATTTGGTTTGTATTTTACTATCGGTTTAAAACATGATTGGACATTTTGTTTCCTATGTCATCCTCTGAGCATATAACGAGGAATCAATTTAAAAGTTTATATGCAAAAGTATTATAGCCAATACTTCGTTTGGTTTTATGTTTCAGGCCCTTGATCTTTCTGTGGACCTGAGTGCTGCAAGTGCTACTGCTGAATGAAGACCAAGTTTAGGAATGCTTACATCATTAAGGAACATCAGAAATATTTTCCAAATTTTGGTTTGCCAAGATGGGAAATTTTGCATCTCTACTTCATTCAGTTCACAAAAACTTCTTGAGAGTCCTGTTAGTTGTTTGAAACCATTGTTACAATTTCACTTCTATTATTCTTTTGTTTTCTTTTATTCTCTAAAGTGCAAACCTTGGATATCCAACAGTTGTTTACATTCATTGGTTTTGGAACTTGATCATGGATGCGGTCCATGCGGATACAAAAATTTCTCCTCATAAAGGAACTAAAGGTATTAAAAATTATTGTGGCTAGCTAATTTTAGTTCCTCTATCCTTGAAAAGAGAAAATACATACAGACAAAACAAGGGATGAAATTCATATTTTATTTCAATTGATGTAATTAGTTATATAATAAGTAATTACTATTTTTATTAATATAATTATCCCATATTTTTATTTAATATATGTGCCTTTGATGATATGTTATTTAAAATAGGTTATTATCAATTAATAGAAAGAATTTAAATTAGTAAATTTGTACTTTATAAAATTGATTTATGATTTTATAATACTATATCACATGGTTAATATTTCATAATTTTATAATGCATACTAAAAAATTATTTCGATATTAAATAAGTATACCTTGTAGAAAAGTTGAAATACTTAAATAGTTAAGGTTTAAATTGACACTACAAATTACAAATGAAAATTATTTTGATAATTAACCTTAATTTATTATAAACTTTATAATTTTAAGCAAATTAATTATTAACATTTTCATACTAAACTATAAATTTTAAGTTCAAGCAAACTAAAATAATTCAAATTCTCTTATCTTTTCACTGATCTCAAACTTATCAATTTCTTTCACAGCATATATTAAATCAATATTAATTATTTTTATAATATCTAATTCGTAAAAACATAAAACTTCTAATAATCCTCTAACGATCAATATGATATAAAAATTATTACAACAATAATCTAAACTTTCCACTCTTTTACTTGTAAATATAAAAGAATTTTTATATCTTTTTTTAATTGGAGAGATGGAAATGGTGTTTATAGATATTACATGTATAATTATTCTACATCAGAAAAATACATATATAATTATTAATTACAGTGTAAAATTTGGAGAAACATGAAAAAAGTTTAAAGGTTTTATATTGCAAACTTAAAAGAACTACTTAAAAAATTCAACGCTTCAGCATGTGGAGAATAGTTATAATACTTTTTGGAATATGTAAAAATAATATTTGATCAATTGGTTTTTCTTATACCTCAAATAGTTGCGAGGAGCTAAGCATCATCACCAACAGCCTAGCCATGCACTTATACTCATTTAGCCATAAGGCTCTCTTAGTCCAAAGGGGATTCGGGGAGCAAACATGCCCAACAGACCAACTGATACTCAATACGTCAAAAGTCACAATCACATCAATAAAATACATATCAAACAAGGATCCGATTGGAAACCAAGCATCAACTAGGATCGATCCGTATCATATCTCAATATTTTATCAAAATCATCTTTCATAATCAAATCGATGCGCATATGGTCATGATGTATACCCATCAAGTGGCAAGTCCTGTAGGATTTTCCTCCTCGACTATCATAATCAAACACATCCACTTATAATCCAAATATCAATAATGTAATTTTGAAAAATAAGCACTCAGTAGGGTGAGAACTATTATAATGCATGCAGTATGCTATATGTACCCAAACCCATTTTCATATAATTAGATATCTCAGTAATATTTTCATAGGCATCACCATGATGATTATACAAATTACACATGTACATGTATATACTTATAGGTACCATAAATGTATATAAATATCTATCTATCTATATTTATATATATATTATGCATAAGGATAACTAGTCTATCCTAGCTTAACAAGTAGTCATTCATATCAATATAGAAACATATTCAATAGCTTGTATGGATTTAATATAAGGTAAATATATATGAACTTACCTGATTGATGTACTTATTTGTCTTAACCTTGCAATATGGGTCTCATTCCTAATAAACCTATAAAATAAGAAGGGAAATATCCTAAACAGTGCTATTTACAAGTTATTGGGTTCAATTAACAACCTAAGACTCATTTGGTTTGCTAGGATGATCCAATTATACAATTCGACCTTTGATCGTATTCTCATTTAAATTTTCCGTGATCTTTAGTTCACAATCTGTTAAGATTTTGTAAGGTTCTTAAAAGAAAATTGATCAGCACAATTTAGAGAATTTTTTCAAAATTTGTTGAAAGTTTGATGGAACAATATCTCTGGTGACTAGAATATTCCTCTAGTCATCAGAATATTTATTCGATGAATAAAAAATTATCTCAAAATTTAATGATTTTTATGCCAAATGGAAGCTCTTGATGAGTATAACAACTTTTATAACTGCAAGAAAATCAAATTCTCGACCAATCTCAATGAACTGAAGAAAAATTATTTCAGAGCCTTAACCTTTATTTTCATCAATCAACAGCAATATAGATAGTGGCCGGCGATAAGGCCATAGGGCTTTTCTCTGACATTAAGAGGGAGTCTAATGATGGTGGTATTGGTGGTTGAAAACACTCACAAGAGGTGATGGATCAAAGATTTGAATTTTTCTTTAATTTTTCTTCTTGATTTTGCAATGATTTCGACATTGTTATGAGGTAAAATGGGTATAGTTGGGATGGGTTTGAAGAGAGGAGTTGATTGTTATAAATGGTTGGTTGAGTAGAGTCATTACTGGTGAAAATTAAAGAAAGAGAATGGTTTTATGAATAGTAATCTTAGGGGGTTGAAAATGAAAAATAGGAAGGGGGTGGTTGTGGTGGAAGATATACACACACACACATGTGTGTGTATATGCGTGTGTGTATATATATACATATGTGTGTGTGTGTGTATAAGTGTATTACAATCTACCGCCCTTATAAAAAATTCGTCCTAAAATTTTACAACAATGCTCTATTGCGAAAACAAGTATAGATACAACTCTCTTGTCTCTCGCTCTATCTTCCAAGTGATCTTCTCTACATTGCCATTCCTCCACAACACTTTAACCAAAGGGATCTGCTTTGATCATAACTGGAATAGTTGAGAATCCAAAAGAGCTACTAGATCCTCTTCGTCGGTCAAAGTCTCGTTCACCTCCATTCTTTGTTGCTGAAGTACATAAGAAGAATCATAATTGTATTTACAAAGCATAGAAATGTGGAATACTAGATGGACTTGCAATATATCCGGAGGTAACGCTAATCTGTATATCATATTTCCAACTCTCTTTGTTATCTTGTAAAGTCTAATATATCTTAGAGACAATTTCTCTTTCTTTCCAAACCTTATCACATCTTCCTTGGAGATACCTTTAGAAATACAAAATCTCTGACTTGAAATTCCACCTCCAATAAGTTTGAATCCTAACTACCACTAAATTCCATCATGCACATCCTAATCATATCTTTTAAGGTCTAAACCGTCCTTTTAGATTTTCCATAAGTTTGAGGATTGAATGTTGTGCTAAAATCCAATTTAATGCCTGTTGTCTCCTATCATTTCTTCTATAACTGAGATGTGAACTATGATCCTCGTTTAGAGACTATCAACACGAGCACCCTATGGAGACACACTATCCACTTGACATATACTAAGGCAAGCTTAGACACTGAACAAGTGGTTTTTATGGGTAAGAAATAGACTGACTTCACCAAGCTATCTACGATCACCTAAATTGAATCACTTCGAGTCCTTGTTAAAATAGGCGAACCATGAAATCCATTATGATCTTTTCTTATTTCCATTCAGAAATTGACAATGGTCGTAGCTTACTTGAGGGTCTCTGATGCTCAACTTTTACTTGTTACAAATCAAGTACTTAGAGAAATATTTAGCCACATCCTTTTTTCATACTGTCCCATTAATATATGTCTCTAATATTACGATACAGCTTGGTAGAACCTAGATGTAAATTGTATGTTATATAGCACACTACCTTTCAAATCTCCTCCTTCAATTTCTTTATATCTAAAACACATAATATCCCATTCATCCTTATCATACCTCCCTTATTGATCTAAAAATCCATGTGGCATCATTCTTAAACTTCATACATAAGTTTTTCAAGCTTAGGGTCTTGGCCTTAAGTGATGTTGATCTTATTCAATAATATTGATTGTATTCTAATGCTTGCCAATAGTACTCCTGAATTTGAAATCTAAAACTGAGTGCCTTAACCCATAAAATCATTTAACTCTTTATTCAAAGCTATCCTCTCTACTATGATATATGTCAAACCACTTGAGGACTTCCTACTTAGTGCATCTACTACAATATTTTCCTTTTCCAAGAAGATACTAAATCGTGCATTCATAATCTTTTAGTAGATCCATCCGCCTTCTTAGCCTCAAATTTAATTTCTTTTGTTGAAATATATATTTTAAACTCTTATGATCTGTGTAAATTTCACATGTCTCACTATATAGATAATATCTCCAAATTTGTAAGTTAAAGATCAGTACTGCCATAACTAAATCATCAGTAGGGTAATTTTTTTCATGCCTTTTCAATTGTCTAAAAGCATGAGCAATCACGCTACCACTCTGCATCAACATGCAATCTAGGCCATTTCTCAAAGCATCGTAGTAGAATTAAAATCATCATAGTAGGTCATATCTGTAAGCGGGTGATCTGGGGTGTTACAGGTGGTATCAGAGCTGGTACCCGAACCGTTGTGCCAGCTAAGCTGGACCCCAAAGAGGTCTAGGCCCTAAGGGGGGTGGAGAGTGTGAGATCTCACATCGGTTAGAGAGGGGAACGAAGTACGCCTTATAAGGGTACAGATACCTCTCCCTTATAGACGCGTTTTTCATGGCCTAATGCACTGGATCCCATCGGAACTCTGAGGTTAAACGTGCTTGGGTGAGAGTAGTTCTAGAATAGGTGATCTCCTGGGAAGGCCTCGGGAAAAGCAAAACCGTGAAGGCTTGACTGAGCTAAGGCCCAAAGCAGATAATATCTGTAAGCGAGTGATCTGGGGTGTTACAAAATCATTCAAGAATTGTTTGAGTATATGTTAATAATATCTTTGAACAATCTCTAAAAATCCTTACGTTAAAAATGTATACATCTCCAGCTATATATTTTATCTAAAATTTGGATGGCATAAGTTTTTAATTTGCTTAAAAAACTTATAATCATTACTAATAACCAAAATATTATTAACATATAAAGATGAAATTATAACCTTTTCTTTTAATCTTTTAATATATACACAATGGTCTTTTTCAATAATGTGAAAATTATACAAAATAATATGTTTTGAAAATGAATTTACCACTGCCTTAAGGATTGGTTTATGTCACAAATCGATTTTAATAATTGATATACTTTATGTTTTGGCCTATTTAAATGAAACATATAAGTTGTTCCATATAAATTCTTTTTTAATTATCTATTTTAAAAAGTAGGCTATACATCTATTTGATGTGAGTCAAAATCCAAACTGGTTACTATATATAGATAGGATTAGACGAATAAAAGAAAACATAACAATAGGAGAAAAATGCCACTTTATAATCAATTCTCTCTTGTTGCACACATCCTTTAGCTACGAGGCTCAACCGTCTATCAACCAAAAATTCGCCTAATAAATTGATCCAAGTAAAGCCCATAGAAAGCGTTAAAAGTGGAACCATCCTTGAAGCTTACCACATTCCATTCAGATTAACCCCTAAAGATATTCGAAATTTTCTTTAGCTTTGATTTTGTTATTTTTATAGTTAAATTTCTTAATTTATTTCCCCAATCCTACACAATTGCTTAGTCCAATTAATTGAGTGATCCAAGCCTAGTACTTACACAATTACACCCCATGGGACGATATTATACTATATTACTTGAGACCCGTGAACTTGCAGAGTTGCATCAATCCTGTGAGTGTCATTACTTATAGTTCGACAGTAGGTATCGGAGTCATAAGTATAGAGAGTGGTAATAATTCTTGGGTGAAGTTGACGTTGACTAACTACTCACTATAGAGACCTCTAATGAAAGATCTCCTGTATTGCAAAGATCTCTATAATCTAATCGATTTGGAAAAAAGTATAAAAGACAATGTCCATTCTAAGTCGAAGAAGATGACAGATAAAGAGTAGGAAAAGATGAAGTAAAAAACCTTATAAACTATCAGACAGTAGATTGATATCAGTATATTTAACCATGCATCCTAAGAGACAAATCTTTTTGAGTTGTGGAAGAAATTGACTAGTCTTTATGAGAGGAAGAGTGCTCATAACAAGACATCCTTAATTAAAAGCCCTATAAACCTAAAGTTGAAGGCTGAGAAATTAATGTCGAAGCATCTAAAATTTTTTTAGGATATCATCAACAAGCTGGCCACCATGAAGATCATCCTTGATGGTGAGCTATAAGCTTTATTCCTGTTAAGTTTTTTGTTAGATAGTTGGAAAACTTTGGTTATGACTATTAGTAACTCCACCCTGGATGGTGTGCTTTCTTTGGATGTGATTAAAAATATCACGTTTAATGAAGAGATTATGAGGGAGGAAATTAGTGTCGATAATGTACAGGCTCTTGTGGTAGAAAATAGAGGAACAAGCAAGAGTAGAGGTTCTAAAGGACAGGGCAAGTCTAAGGACGTGTGCAAGTTTAGAGATTGCAAGGAGGCTAGGACATGTCACTATAGCTCCAAATTTGGTCATATAAAGAAATTTTGCTACTAGTGGAAGATAGTCTAGAAAAAGTAAGATAACAAGAAAGATGGAGACGATAATAACACTACGCAACAACCACAAGCACATATGATGAGTTGTAGATGATTTATACAACCAGTGAGTGTCTCCACATTAGTCAAAGAATGATCCCACATCTAAACTATCTTCTAACACTACTCCCAACTAATCCTAAAAATCAGACTTTTAAGAAAACTATGGTTGAAGAATGCTATTTGGACTATAAAACTCCAATTTGTACACAATCCCAAAAGCTTTTTAGAGCTAAAAGACAGTTTAGATGTGATTAAAAATCTTATCTTCTCAAGATTTAAAAGTTTTGAAAAGAGACATAAACACATGATGAAACAAGAGTTTTAGAGTTCAACTAGCATTCTTTAACTACAATTTTATTAAAGTTTGATTTGTAGGAATAGTTTGGAGTAGTGCTAGTGTGTGTGTGTGTGTGTGTGTGTGTCAAGTTGTACTCAATCCCATAATTATTTTTAAAGCTAGAAGAGAGCGTAGTTGTAGTTGTTGATAAGTCGTTAAAAATGCATATGTGTTGGAATTAATTTTGGTTGATTTGTGAAATTTGTGTTCGTAAATTAATGAAATTATTTGTTGAATATTCACAGGTGGTTGTCAATACCAAAAAGACTAAAAAGGATTGAAAAGAGGAAAAATATGGACATAATCTTAAATTTGCAAATTTTTCAAAAGTTGTTCCCAATTGAAACACAATCGCCCAAGACTTGATGGACTTCTTGTCAAGATGTCTTCTACCGAAATTAAAATACTACCTAATCTGGATCAAATCAGAACAAGAAAAAGAGGAGATTCACGTCAAAGAGGAGAGGGAGGTGTTGCCGTTCACAAAGATATATATGGATGTTAGGGGAATTAGAAGATTGTCGGAGATTAGATTAGGTTTTAAGTTAGGTTAGATTTTTTATTATTCTTCACTCTTCCTTAGTTGCTACAAAACCTGTTTCTCCTCTTGTTTTTCAATTATTTCAATAGCATCATCGTATTTTGATTCCTCTTGGAGATTGCCGCATCTTGTTTTTTTCATTAACCCACGTCCTTAAGGCTTCTACACCGGCTGTCTTTGGTTGGGGGCTGATCCACGTTTCTTATTGTTTTCAACAGTAGCCATCGCATATCCTCTTCATTAAGTCTGCCGCATCTTTGGTCCTCTCTTGTTTGTTTTCATTCTTTAACCAATCACCTTGCCGCACCTGCTGCTTTTTCCTTTGGTTCTTCTTTGCCACGTTTCTTGAAGTCCTCCAACCCCAATCATCGCATTCTCTTTTCCTTTGCTGCCACTGCCACAATTGATTTATTCTCCTTGATTTTGATTACTACATAGATTATCGCAAATTCTCTTAGGCTACCGAACATCAACGCACCATCCTTGCTTCAATTTGGTTTAATGTAGTAGCGGTAAGCGGATATTGTTCCCACGAGGAATCTCTAACGGTAAAGGTTAGCTAGTTTAAACGGAAATAGAAAGGGGGGTTTTATCGCGGTAATAAAAATAAAAGGAAAAATCATAAATCAAAACCATAATTAAATTGAAATCAACAGAAATAATAAAATAAACAAACTCCATAACTGGTCTTAATTGAAACCTTTTATATTTGGTTGCAGGCGACAGCATCACCAATCCCACTCATTCAATGCAGCTCCCAATTAGTCATTGGTTTCAATATCCAGATGGTTAGTTAACTCATCTAGAAGTAGCACATGTGGTTGCCTGAATGCTAGCCAAGCAAAAATCACCCTGATCCTCTGTCCATCTGACAGACTCATCATAGGCATTACCTGGATGTCAGATAGCCCAAACTTCTCAATTGCTGCCCTCTTTCTTTCTTCCTCGTTCCTTGAATGCTCTTTTATCATAAACTACAGAGTAGATAAGGATAAGTCAAGTTTCTCAGCCAAATGCTGATAGGGATAAGTCAAGTTTCTCAGCCAAATGGTGGTGAAACTGTGAAAAGCTCAAGTGGTTATAATGTCGAACCATACCATCAATCGAAACTAAATCCCCTGTCATAAGCTTCAATAAAGTACTCTTAGCAGCACCAACAGGGCAAACTAGTGCAGTCGAGATTAATGCCAAAGTCAAGGTTCTTGTATATAATGGGAATTATGTTCATGACCCCATCGTTATTGTTAATGGGTATTTTTATATTGATTTTAGATACATAATTTTCTAAACTCTTGTCCATTTAATGTTTAAATTGCACTAATTAAGAGTTATTTGTTTTAATTTTAGGCACACTAGATTTGGAACATCTAATACCATAAATCAAGAAAAGCTTTCAAAGGAGCTTGGGAAAAAAAACGTTAACGTTTTAGCCACCTAAAATGTTAATGTTTTGGAAGACAATAATGAGGGGGCCGTGAGGTTTAAAGAGGGGATTGTGAGGTTTTGCATGAAGAGGAGTGGGGACAAAAAGGTTTAAGGCAATGAGTTTTGTGTGCGAGAGCAGCTAGAGGCAGCATAGAAAACAAACGAAGATAGTGAGTTTTGTATGCATGAAAGGCCGGCGGCGTAAAGAGAGTAGCAAACGTGAGAGTGCGGCGGAGAGCAAAGAAGACAGTAATGTGTGTGAACCAAGGTAGCGTGAGAAGGTGGACCAAACCAAAAATTTAATTGTCACATCAAAAGAGAAGCAGCTGGCGATGTAGATAGAAGAAAAAAGAGAAGCAGCCTCCTCCAACACTCACATTACACTCCATTCACGCAAGCGTGGAAAGAAGACAGCATACGGCCAAAACGTTATTTTTTAAAAATCCCAACAGCCACAGTTTTGTTGGGATTTAATTGGTTTTTATTCCTTATTCATTTTAATTTCTATGACTTTAATCAATGAAAATATATATTATGACCATGATTTGTGTTACATTGATGAATATGTGTGAGTAAGTTTTTTTTTTTGGTTGAGGTTAGGATTGATATTGGATTAGGACAATTTTTATGGTTAAGGTCTTAGATGATTGAATGTCATAACCAATGGGATTTAATTTGTCGGAAAATTAATCAAGCAACATACTTAAGACTAAGCGTAGACCAACCTTAGGATCTTATGTGAGGATACCTAGGATTAACGAACTTAATTTTAAGCTTCTTATACTGAATGCCTTTTATTCCAAATTATCTTTAGACCAAGTAGGTAACTCGGATTTAGAAGAGAAGGGAATTCCTATTAACATTGGGTTCGACTCGCTTAAGTGAAGTAAATCCTAAATCAATCCACCGTTATAAGTTTTAGTGTCTAATCCAATTGAAATTTGATACCTTAACCAATTTCTGTCATTTGATTAAGTCTAGTCATTTTTAATTCATACTTTGGATCTTGCATATTTCCTTGATTCGCTTACTTTATTTTATTTTCAAATCAATCAATTCTTAATCGTTTGAGTAATTTTGCATCATTTAATTTAATTATCTTACGTGTTGGAATTCCTCAAGTATGATATCCGATTCTTATCGTTTTATATTACTTGTCGTCGAGGTACGCTTGCCTCTAGTTGGTCTAGATAGAATTTAATTTATACTGCTTTATTTAGACCACAACAAGTTTTTGGCGCCGTTGCCAGGGATATTCCTTATTGCGAGTCATTATATTAATTAATTGTCTCAGATTTAATTCTTGCTTCGTTGTTTATTTGCGTATTTTAGTTGTTTGCTTGATTGCTTTACTTTGGTGTGCTTTATTTTTCATTCTTAGCTCTATTATTATTTGCTTTTTATTTTTCCATTTTGTTTATGCTCACTCGTGGTCAAAAGCCCGAGAATTTGCTACTAGATACTGATATTGAAAAGACTGCTCGTAGGTTGCGCAAGGAAACCAAATTGGCTCAAAATAGTAACATAGAAGAAAGGATTAGAGAAGAGTAGTTTGTAGAGATGGAACAGCATGAGGAGGGGTTGATGCCACATCTTGAAGAGAGAAGGGAGTTGACCATGATGGATTTGACTATGGGGCATAACAATAGACCTATGCCTCCCATTATAAGGTCGACGATCACAACTAGGAGTTTTGAGATTCCAGCATTAAATGTTGGCCCCCAAATTCTTTTCTTATTGAATAAGCATGATTTCAATTTATTTTTGAGGTTTTGATTAATTAATTATTTTTGTTTGGAGTTTAATTAGCATGTTAATGATTGGAAAGGATTTATTGCTTAGATTGATGGAATTAGAAGTGTTAAATGGAGAAATTAAGATTAAGTTAGAGTATAGTATGGTGTAAGTGAAATTGAAGAAGTAAGAATGTATAAGGGCAAAATTGGAAGATCACTTAAGGTTAGAAGGCTAAGGCATTACATGGAAGGGCATAATGGACATTTGATGATTATTAGGAGTGGAAATTAGAAGAAGAAGAAGAAATTGTTGTCTTGGGTTGGGAAGTGATTGTCGTTGGAGACAAAGGAAGAAGAAGAGAAAAAGAGGAAAGCTAAGGTTTGGAGATTTTGAAGCTTCAACAAGTAAGTATGAGTTTGTTCCATCTTGTTTTGGTTAGATGAAACCCAAATATAGCTTGAAAATGATCAAAGATAGATTTTGATGTTTTTGTTATTGATATTGGGTTGAAATGAGCTTGGAAATGAAGTAGAAGAGGTGTTTTAATGTTAAGATAGGTTATATTTGAAAGATGGGAAGTGCATAGAAGAAGAATATGAAAAAATAGGGTTTCGGGAGGTTTCTGGGCACGTTTGCCGTGGCAAACTTTTGCCCTTGCCGCGGCGAACACCAATAATTTTGCCGCGGCGAAATCCAATTTTCCTATACAGACATGCTTTGGTATTTTGGGCATATCTTTTGCTGTAGATGTCAAAATTGAGTGAATTTTAATTTGGTGTAAACTAGAGACATAAGGCTACAATTTGTATGAAGGAATCAATCTAAATTCAGACTCTAAGAACCTCAAAGTTTGGATGGAAGTTGAGCATAGAATTTTGTTTCATGCATAAGGAAAGTCCAAAATTGTTTAGGTAGTAACTCTTCAATTATTGAACCAAATTGAATGGAATTTTGGTTATTGTTTAGGAAATCAAGTGAGGCAAGTGAGGCAAGAGGAGCAAGAGAAAGGACACATTTGATCAAGTAACAAGCAAGGATTTCAAAGTGGGTTACACTTTTATAATCGAGAAATAAGCCACAAACACTTCTTTTGAAAGAACGGAAATAAAGGATTTTTAACTACTTTATAATGTTCATTTGTTGCATTTTAAATGCTTTAGGAATGTGCTACATGTTTGTGTATGTTTTGTTGTGTAGAATTTGTCTTATTGGTTCGTGGAAATGGTTTTGAAAGAATATTGATTTTTGAAACAATGTTATGGTTATGAAATCAAGTTTCAAAAGAAATGTGCCATTTTGGGCAACAAGTTTACAAGATATGAAATACATGTTATGTGGATTTGTGGTGCTCCCCTAAGTTAAGTCAAGTGCACTTTGACAAAATGCTTCTCTCACCTGCCCGCTAGTGGCATGGAGCTCCTTCATGGACTCCCATAAGTTCACGGCTACGCAAGACCATAAGTGGGATTGCGATAGTACGTTCTGTTCACGGCTACACAGGACCCTTAGGGAAAATGTGTTGTACGTTCTATTTTGGATCCACCCAAACCATCTCGATGTGCCTATGTGTTTATGATTTGTGAACAAGATGATGAACGCATGATATAT
>JANZLH020000398.1:3042984-3070472 GCA_026770325.2 Erythroxylum fimbriatum
TTGCCGAGATAAGATTTTTGGAACCAGGCAATGCCAAGTCACAAAATCTTGGCACCGGGTTTTTCATTACAACTTTATTTTTGTTTTCAGATTTTTATTATAAATATCATCTAAATAATTTTTTGTTTTAAATATGATAAAAACGAAAAATAAAATACAATAAAAAAAATAGAAGTGAAATTAATAGGGAAAGTTTTATTTGTTGTAATAAACGATAAATATTTGTAGAGGAGTGGATATTTCAGTTAGACACTAATTTGTTCTTGTTGTTTCCTTGGGTTCTAATGCTTATGAAGTATATGAGCTTGACAACGGAATGGCTTGGATTGGGCTGCCTAGGCCCAAGCATGACCCAAAGCCCTCATTCTAATTTTTTAAAGTAAAATTAGAAAATAACTATCATTTTCATAAAATTTTCAAAGTTTTAGGTTGGGTCGGGTCGGACAATTTGAATTCAAGCCCGACCCAAAATCTATCAATTTTATTGAATTTATTCGCTTCAGATCAGGTTAGGCCAGAATAAGCTTAAACTTAACTGTCACTCTTAGAAATATGTAAATTAACTTTGAAATTAAAAAAAAAAACTAAAACTTGATACAATAATAAGATATTATCTCTGTTTATATTTGAAAGATAAGATGAGATGCTTAAAATTTAAAATACCATTAAATTGATTGCCTATTGAGTTCCTGAAATTAATTTATATACTTTGCTGTTGTAGTAACAATAAATCCTTGCAATGAATTGACCAAAACTGGCAAAAAAGATTATGAAGGGAACTTGGAGGACAAAGATATAAAATATATATTATTATTAATTAGAATTATAAATAATTTAATTTAATTTTAGATTTAATACTAATTATTAATATAAATTATGAATAATTTGAGTTTTATAATTAATTTAAATATTAATTTTAAAATAAACTAATTTTAATTTTACAATTATTAAACTTCCAACTAGATGTTGGATGCATTTTCATAGAAAATCACTGAACCTGGAGAGGCAATTCAAAAGTATGGTGGGTGGTTTTATCTATTTAACAAATTCGAGGCTTGATATTGCATATCCTATTGGCGTCATATTCATATTTATGCATAATCCAACCAAAGATCATCTTGGAGCAGCAAAGAGGATCATGCGATATATAGCTGTAACAATCAATTTTGATATATGGTATAGTATGATATCATATTTCAGGTTGTATGGATTTACTGATAGTAACTGGGTAAGTTGTATGGAAGATAGAAAAAACACTTCAAGATTCACTTTCAGCCTTAGATCAGTAGTCATAATATAGAGCTTTAAAAAAAGGCAACTACAGTCTGAGTATTTAATTTAAATTAATCGAATCATAGAATCAAAAGTACTAATTAAAATATAATTATTTAATTAAAATTTCTTTTAATAAATTGTTGATTTTTTAATTATTGTCAAAGCTTATATTTAGTTTATTATTTGATTATTTAAAATTCATAAAAGTGAACTTTTATTATTTATTATTAATTAAGAATATATAAATGATAAATTTAAAATAGAGAAAACTCCAACAATATTGACTCCTACAAGCACTCCACCAACAAGGCAACAACCCATATTGAGTTACAATGATTGCCTCCAAAGAGTTGTCTATTGCCATAAGTGAGTAAACAAAATACAATCGAAGTTGGAAATTGTACTGTTTTAACTTGTTATAACCTTGTGTCATCACACTTATATAAGTCCCACGTAAATATACGAGTATGGGAAAGAGGATCTGTTGCCAAGTTAGACGGCTACTCCCGATATGAGTTTAGATGCAAACCGAGGAGGAGGCCTAAACAACGTCACTTGTTATAGATAAGACATAATAAAGGCCTAAACAACGTCTTATAGGTAAGACGTCACGTGGAGCAAGGACAATATGTCCCTGTCCGTCTTCTGTTTTGCATTCTTTCAGTGCTGGAAGGGGCAAGATATGCCAGTTTTTATCAAATCGAGTTCCGCTTTATCAGTTCACCTCAACGTGCCATACAAAATGTATTAAAAAAAAGTAAACAAAACTTAAAAAAAGGGTATGCCAATTGCTATTATACATAGGAGATTTGACTACCTTACACACTACAACAAAGCAATCAATTAGTTTTAAAAACAAGCAATTGGCATATGACCGGACCCTGAGTCTAACAGGGCTTAAGCAACTTGAAGCTCCACCTACCCAATGTCGCTTTGAATAAAGCGGTATTTTTTTTCATAATTTTCATTATATGATATACAAATTCACAATATTCAATAAAATAACTAAAATTTTTATAAATATCTTAAAAGTTTCAATTATTCTCGAAAATACCCACATTGCAAATATAAATAAATATATGATATTATTAATAATTAAAAGAAATCTTAATACAATTAATTAAATCTTCTTTAACTAAAATGATCTATAGTATAAATCTTTTCTCACTTTTTAATCTATCTATTCACATTCAAGTAAGTATGTAAATCCCTAAAAAAAAAGTAAGTATGTAATTAAATATTATATATTAAATTAAAAAACAAAAATAAAAATATTCCAAATTATTATTATATATATAAAAAACTATATATAGTACATTTCAATAAAAGGATAATTTCATATATATTCTAAAATGAACCATATATATCCTAAAGTATTAACTATGGCACACAATTCTTTATCAATACTCAAGATAAATACTTTTTGTCAATATTCAAGGTAAGTGCTAGTAATTTATCACATTTAACAAAGTTGTATACGCCTAATCTAATTACGGATGATATGCTCCAAGTTCAAGCAACGGGACAGTGCATCTATCAATCATTTCATATCGGATGTTGACTAATAGTCTCTAACCAATCATCTCTCGCCACCTCAAATCATACACAAACACATTTAATGATGTCATAGATTCTCAATACACATAAACTGACATAAAATGATCACCACAATATGCCAAACACACATGAAATAGCTACACTATGAATGCATTCACATATAAGATCTTAAGTAGCCATTGGTGGAAGTCTGACATACTAAAATGTACATCACATGTATAATAGGAACTTTATATCAACAATTACACAAAAATCAAACTTAATTAAATAATGATTAAATCCCTAAAATTGTCAATTAAACAAAACTCTAAACTCACCATAATCTTTATATGTAGTTTCGACAATTTTAACAAAAAATTATGTAAGTTAAGGTTAAACCAAAAATTTTCCCAACAATAAGGAGGTTGAGGCATGACATAAAAAGTACAAAAAGGTGGTGGTGGACGGCGTCGATGGTGGTGGAAAAGGGTAAATAAGACAAAAAAGCTAGTCTTTCTGTTGTGACAATAGTGTAGGAGTCGAACTGCTAAAGAATTTAACGTTGTTATGTCGATTATGACCACAATCTCTCAGACACAATCACCATCAAGATCAAACTATATACATCTCGAATCACCTTCACATCACTCACGATCGTTGTACTTATAAGATCTTGCGGTGTTCGATTGCCTTGCTTGGATGGTTCTTAGATTATGCTTGTAAGAACTTTCTTGGATACGGAGGATTTGGTGAAGTTTATGGTGGAACCATTCATGGAACGGAGGAGAAGAATGTCAACGGCCTGCAAGTAGCAGTTAAGGTCTCTGGCAATGCCAACATCAAAATGAGGACTAATTATACTAATATTGAACCTTATCTTTTTTCAGGCTAATATAAGGTACCTGAGTGTAATTAAGCATCCAAATATCATTAAACTGGTTGGCCATTGCAAAACAGAAGACAAGTATCACCTTATCTGTCCACTAATGGAAAATGGAATGACTAGCAACAGTATTTTACACTTTTAACGCTTCTTAGCCTTAGACATTGATAATGATAGTAATTAACATCGTTTTCAACTTAAGTTACCATCCAAATTACCTGTACATGAACAAATCAGTGGCTTCTATTTAATAAAGAAAACATTAGTCTAAATTCTCTGTCTAATATAACCCTGTCTTATTCTATCTAACTAAAAAACGTCATTGTTATTCTTAAATTGTAAATACTCTGTTACTCTTCCCAAAATGCGTGGTTTATGAGTCAAGCCGAGTTAGTCGATGTCCTCTGTCATCTTCTTCATGTCAAGTCCTCCTCTCTTCTCTTTGTCTCCCTACTCTGTCTTTTTCTTTCTAACACTACATAAGTCGCCCTCTTACTGTCTCACTATGAGTCTCTTCGCCCCCCTTCTTACACCTTGTAAAACTTGACCTAGATCGCCTAATCTGAACCACATCAAATTATGCAACATTTAGGATAATTTTTTTTTGGGATGAAGATGGAGTAGGAATGACGAAGACTAAATTTATATGGTGCACCCATGTGCAGCCTAACTCATGGTCGCGCTAGTCAACTCATGACCGTGCAACACTTTCTTAACTTTCAACCATGAGTTTTTAATTCATATGTACTCGTAAAGTTCAATTGAATGAAGAACAAAATCAAGACGAAGAAAGAACAAGCGTAAAAGAATTGCTTAGATCTAATAGAGATATAAAGAGAGAAAATGGTAATAAAAATAAGTAAGCTTAAGAACAACGAAAAGTTAGGTTTAGTAAGCCATTTCTTAAGAATTGCTTAGAGATAGAGATACAAAAGGAGAAAATGATAATAAAAATAAGTAAGCTTAAGAATTACTTAAAGACAGAGATACAGAGAGAGGGAATGATAATAAAAATAAGTAAGAAAAATAAACAAAACTGTTAAGATATTTATTATATATCTTATTATTTAATTTTGGCATTTTTGAATATTAGATCATTCAGATATTGCAAATCTTAAAATCCAAATTAAGATGAGGTGTAACTATGTGATATGTTTGTATTTGAATTGGATTTTTGGATAATGGTTGAAAGAAGTCTATCTTGAATAGGAGTATAAGTGCATCACGATGTTGTTGGATAATGGTAAGAGTGTAAAAGAAGTCTGGTTTGGATGTAAGATTTTTGGGATATAAGATAAAGACAAGTTGTCTTGCGTGTTTGTGAATTGTTGGGATTTTGGTTGGGAGTTTTCACCTTTAGGATTTTTAAGTTGAATAAGTCCTAATGTATATATGAGCCACGTTTAAGATATCCAACTATAACAGCAGTACGTCCTAGGTGTTGTTCTAGAGCGCGAATGTTAAGATACAGTGGTAGTGGTGGAGATCAAGAGGTTTCAATAATTGTGTACAAGTCAACGATCGATCCAACAAAAGATCTAGCGGTATCTTGAGTCTCGTAGCTTGCAGTAGAACTCGGTATCAAGAACCATTAGAGATTATCTTGCTTTTGGATGTGTCTACGTTGGTGACCTATTAATCTTCTTTTGGAAAATTGGCGTAAAACGTGAGTGTGAGACCAACTTCTAATTGAGGCTTGTGTGTGAAGTTGCTGTGTGTGTGAAGAGGATTTGACAAACTCGATGGTGTGAGTGTGTTGCTGATTATGTGGCCAAGGGTTTTTGTATGTGCAGATAACGTTGTTGGAATTTCAGAGGTGTGGCCAAGGGTTTTTGTTTGGGCAGCAACGATTATTAATTGATTTCCTTATGGGCTGCATATACTTTGGTTGGTGAATGTGTTATCAATGCAACTGTAGCTTCATGTTGTTGTT
Organism: Erythroxylum fimbriatum; assembly: GCA_026770325.2. Lineage (NCBI taxonomy): Eukaryota > Viridiplantae > Streptophyta > Magnoliopsida > Malpighiales > Erythroxylaceae > Erythroxylum > Erythroxylum fimbriatum. The sequence goes on from JANZLH020000398.1 coordinate 3,048,612, forward strand.
TATGTTAATCAACTTGCTATCTTTAATTGTCCAACAGAGATTGGAACTTGGTAGTTGAATTTATCAGGAAGTTGGTTATCTTTATCTCAAGTGTATTTATTTTTCGTTCTTTATTATTCTAATCACTTGAGTTATTCGTTTATTGTTCTTTCGTTAAAAGATTAATTGAGAAAATTCTTTGTTAAGGTTAGTACAAGACGGTCGTACTATTGGGTATGAAATTCTTTAACAAAAAGTGAGGTTGAGAGATAGTGTCAAGGGTTGAGTGGTATCGGCTCAGTAAAGCCTTGGATAAATCTATTGTACTTCGGTGAAGGTATTACGCTAGGTGAGGGCCCTGCAGATGTTCGTAAAGTGTGCCGAACTGCATTACCAAATTTCTGGTATTTTTTTATTGCTTTTGTTTTCATTTGTGCTAGAGACGTTCACATTAAAATTAGAAAGTTTGCGAAACTACTATCCTGTTCAGTTTTTCAAAAACTTATTTGAGAAGATACTTGAAATTTGTCAAAATATTACCTTTCTTCCCTTAATGTAATCTTTTACTTTTTTACCAACAAAGTTAATTTTCTTTGTGAGAAGGAAAAAAAAAGTTTCAAAGATATCAAAATCAAATAACAAACAAGTGCAAAAACGAACAAGTTAAATGGCAAGAAATCTTAGTTAAACATTTCTTTAGAAATGAAACACAATTATCGATTACAATCATCATTATGGTACTCTTATTTGTAATGAACATATTAATATTATATTTTTGTAATTTGTCAATTGTCATTTTAATTCGTTAATCCACAAATAAATAAATATAAAAAATTTTATCGCTAATATCCACTCTTTTTTACATTTATTTCTTAATTTCAATTATTACATTTTATGTTAACGTTACATTAGTAGTATAATTGTATCATTTAATTCAAAATATTAATGGTTGTATAAATTTAGTCTTCGTCATTCCTGCTCCATCTTCGTCCCAGAAAGAAATTGTCCTAAATATCGCATAATTTGATGTGGTTCAGATTAGGCGATCTGAGTTGGGTTTTACAAGGTGTTAGGAAGAGGGGCGAAGAGACTTGTAGTGAGATGGTAAGAGGGCGACATCTGTAGTGTTAGAAAGAAAATGACAGAGTACATCAACACTGTCAATGCTTCATCGTTATTCATGCTCCATCTTTCTCCATAATTCTATGATAAATTTACAAGGGTAAGAAGGAGACGAAGATAATAAAGGGGGACTTGATACGAAGAAGATCATATGAAGAAAATGATACGAAGAAGATGACAGAGGACATCGGTCAACTCGGCTTGGTTCATTAGCCACTTATTTTGGGAAGAGTAACACAGTGTTTAAAATTTAAGAATAATGACGACGTTTTTCAGTTAGACAGAACAAGACAGGGTTATATTAGACAGAGGATCTGAACTCAAAAAACATTGCCACGTAACATTAAGTTCGGGAAGAAGCCAAAAAAACGTATTACTTGAACGTGAATTAAACGACAATTAAATTGTAGTAACATATTAGATGGACAAACTCATTTCATTACATTGCTGTTGGAAACATAGGAAATTAAAGAATCCCAATGCTATGTATGTTACTGTAACCCGTACATTGTTACCAAAAAAAAAAAAACCTGTAACCCGTACATATATTGCAGCAATCCCCCTCCTGTTTGTAAGGAGAGTAGTAATGAACAAATGCCGCTGTCTGAAAGAATTTAACATTACCTGGCAACCTGGTTGATTTAAGAATCGTTAGCTCCTATTTTACCTGAAGCAACAAGCAAGCTGGTCCTTCCTTAAGCAAACTGTGATTGTTTCAGAAATAGAACAAAAACTATGTCCCTTGTAGAAAACGAACGGGAACTCTATTTCTGACCACACGGTCCATACCCAGATTAAGGCCTTTTTCCCATCTCGTTTTTGGTAAAACCAGAGAAAATCTCCTATTCTCTAGTTCCTTTCCAATATTATCATAAAAACCATTAACTTTACTTCCACTGATGACTTGGCCCAACCTTTCTCTGAGCATGATATCAAAAGTCCCTTTTTACTTTAACCCCTTTCGTCCAGCAAATCCTTCATTTTGTAATCAGATAGTTAGCTCCAAAGCAAAATCTCTTCTCCTATTCTCTGTTACCATCAACCGAGCTCTGTTAATTTTAGAGTTTGCTAGAAAACAATGGAAAATTCGATATACTTCTTCCTGTCTTAAAGAAGAGCTTTAGCTCAGTATTTATTCAAGCTAATAAACAGAAGAATTCAAATAACTATGAATACCCAAAAGGGACGGTCATCACTGAACTCGACGTATATATTGGTTAACAATTAAAGCTCAAACTGAAAACAAGTGAAAATCAAGACAGAAGCAGCCATACATATCTGAAATTTTGCAGATCCCATATAACAGGGAAGAAGCAACACCGCATCCTTATTAAAATAGAAACTTCTAACTAAATACTGGTTAATTAAAACTAATCACGGGGAAAAAGAAGAGACTTAAAGCAGCATTTAATAAATTTCCAGAACAGCATTAGAAATGGCTATTGGAGATGTTGAAGAAAGAAAAGAAAAGAACAGATCCTTGTAAGAAACAACTAAACCAGATCTAGGAAGAACGTGTTAAAAAGTTAAACTGAAACATAGAAAGAAGAAGAGGATAAGTATGATAGATCTTACCTCCGATTCAGCCAACTATTGTTTCTTGCTTTTCTTGACCCCCATTGACTTCCCTAAACACGCGAAAGTCCTAACCCTCATCATTCCTTTTGTTTATATGTGTAGAAAAAGAATAGGGCATACGTACATTAGATTGGTCACTTTCGCAACTTGATTTCTGTGTATCCTAAAATTCCCTAAAAGCCATTGAAAACATCAAAACCCCACGACATCTAAGAAAGGAGAGGATGGCTAGTGTTGGACGTGTAATCTTATGTCTTAATAGTAAACAAATAGTCTATCGTTCCCATTACCCTGACACCATAGTCAATGATCAAGAGATCCCACATAGCATTACCTTTAAAGAACTCCAAACGCCAAGCCAACCCCACGTAAAATCATCTAAAGAAAACAATATAAAAAAAGCCAACCCCACATGAAATCATCTTCCAAAACACCATAAACATCACTCGCTTCGCACCTACAAAAAGAAATTTCCCTGCTTTCTTCCCCTTACCTCGACGTAGAACTATTACATACTGTTTTAATCTGCGCACTTCACTTGTCGATATAGATCACATCTTGCCAATTTCGTTGTTGCATGTTTTAGTATTTGTTCTACTCATTCATCTTCCATCAATTAGATTTTCTCTTCGTAATCTGAAGAGTTTGGCCCCTTAATTAGGATTTAGATTTCTTTTCTGTATCCAACAGTGTGTGTCTTTCAAGTATATGTAGCAATGCCATACGTATCTCCTTCTCCTGTTGTCACCTTGCACCCAGGGCCACTTCTGTTATTTATATTTATTAGTAACTGTATAGCATATTAGAAACATATAAGGAATATCTCAACTAAGTTAACAAAACCAAAACTCAAAGATAACGGCAAACCAATTGTCTTTTTACTGTGCTACTTTTTTCTTTATTTTTGATAAGAAAACAGAAATCACTCCCTCATATATAAATGTTTTTTTTTTCTTTCTGGTGAACAGATAAAGCTGAAACTCCGGATTGGAAACATGTAAACATGTAAAAAAGAAGTATACTACATCGGAGGAGTATAGTGCCAAAATCAATAATTACAAAATTAAACTGGTATAATCTTAAAAATTTTAAATTAACGAATTTTTTTGTTTAGTTTCAACTTTTTAATTTAATTTATTATAATAATTCATATATCAATTTACTAATTAATCAATTATTTTTTATGAATTAATTTTTTCCATAAATTTTACTTTGGGTTGCTTGCAGTGAACGAATCGGAGCTGTATTTGAAGAAGCGTAAATTTCGGGGTAGGAAAGCAAGAGCTATGTTTATGAATAGTAAAGATATCCATGCTACACGTGTACAGCACAGACTCATCCACAACGTTGTTAACTTATCACAAAGGAACAACAATTTTTGCCAAAAGCACAACATGCAAAAGCTAACATAGACCACCTACCTACCTTTTCTCCACAACTGTGTTACTCTGGCCATTTCAAACTGCTGACGAACGATCAAATGTCTCTCGATCTTTCCAATTTCTTTGCTGCGTGTTTCAGTATTGTGCAAATGATTCGTTTTCGATCAACTTAAGAAATGGGGGGTTTTTGGAGTGTCCAACATCCGACACAGGAAGGTAAGAAAAGTCCACAACTCACCACCACCACCTTCTTAACAACAGGTGATTTGGATCCTGCTCCGACGCCGCCGTAATTACAAAGGGAACTACTCTTTCTTCTCTTTTTCATTTTCTCTATAGTACACAAGAGTATCCACAAACTCTCAACATCTGCCTCTTAAACCTTTAATGTAAGCTCTCATCATCATCTCCCCGCTTCATCCTTCTGCTCAAATGGGCCAGATATGTCTCATTTTCAAGTGAGTTAATCTATATCAGGCCGCCCTGCAACCCGAAACTAGTCTGCAACTCGTACACAATTACAAGTATTATATCTGAAACCAAAACCTTACTCTAATGAGTTTTGAACCCTTTATCTTTCTACATACCTAAGCTGGTCCTTATCCAGCTGAGGTAAGAGACACCGCATCTTATAGTACCCTCATGCTACCTTTTCTGCAGTACCCTTCTTATTTGTCGACTATCACCAAGAGCCGCCAGAGTCTCTTAGACCGAACTGTTTACATCTCGAATCACCTTCACGTCGCTCATGGTAGCAATTAGTTAACGGTTGAATTCTATATAAGATATTTTGGTTTGTGAAAACATTGTGAGCAATCTTTGGTGATAAGCCGATCTTGGTGATTCTTAAATTATGTATATTGTCATCTGCCAGGGTACTACTTCTGTGAAATTGTTTCCTCTTTTACTTTAGTAGATTTCGGCATTCTGCCTGAGATATGTTTTCAAATGACCACATGTTTAAGGTTGCAAACATCCAACTGAAACACGAATTCCAAGAAAATTATGAACTTTCATCTCTTTTGCTTTGTCCATCTATCTTGTAACCTGGAATAGCTCTCAAATAAGCAATTGTAAAGGTTTAATAAATTGGGAAGATGGTGAATCTGGAATTTGATTGATTTCATTAACTGATGAATTGTACAAATTTTACTTTTCCGTGATTTGGCATCATCAAATTACACAAAAGTACCTCATATGAATTAGCTTATAGGGAATAACTAGTTGCTTAGAGTTGCAGAAATACTTTTATTATCTGATAAACTAGTTTAACTCTTTGTTGTAGGTCCTGCAATTTTAATTTCTTTCACTTTTGAGGAACTGAACAAATATACAGATGGGTTTGATCCAAGTAACTTTCTTGGTCGTGGAGGATTTGGCAGAGTTTATGGTGGCACCATCCATGGAAGGAAAGAAAATAACTTAAATGGCATGAAAGTAGCTGTTAAAGTCTCCTGCAATGCCAGCAACAAAAATAGGAATCAGTGGCAAGTAAGAAAAAGAAGATTTGCAATGTTATATATACAACACTGTAAACAACTAACTGTTTAGTCTGTGCGGGCACAAGGTCTTTCGTCCTCTTTTTTTTTTTTTTTTGTTTAATTGAAAAATACTAAGGACAATAATCATATGTGGGTGGACCAACATACAGGATTACAATTTTAGTCTAACAGGTGCTTCTATAAAACTTAACATTGAGGCCCAGTCTCCTTTTTGTTCTGTTATTCATCTTTCATTACAAAGTGGGTCTACAATTGGCTTTGGCTACTTCTGGGTTGTTCTTATTCTTCTCTATTTCTTTATACAATTCGGTCATATTCCTTGTGGAAGGGTTATATGGTTGGGGAATAAGAGTGTGTTACTAGGAACACCTCAAAAACATAATTTGGTTCCAGAATTTGTACTCCGTGTAATACTCATTGTACTAATCTTCTTCCTTTTTTTCAGGCAGAAACAAATTATCTGAGTGTAATTAAGCATTCGAATATCATTAAACTGGTTGGCCATTGCGAAACCACAGACAAGTATTACCTTGTCTATCCACTGATGCAAAATGGAAATGTCATGACCAAATTACAAGGTAAAGCCTAATGTCATGCAATTACCTACTTTCCACTATTAATCGTTTCCATGATTAGCTTTGACCAGAAAATGAATACATAAATTTAGGTTATCAAGTTAGCTTTACTATGTGAATGTTCAATCAAATTATGTCCTTCAAGTCACAAGCATTTTCTGATCCATTTATTAGCTTATAGTGACAATTACTGTTCAAAATAGGTCTTGACTGGGGAAGAACACTTAAGATCATCACTGGGGCAGCAAGTGCAGTGAAGGAGCTTCATAGTCAATCACCTCCTCTCATCTACCGTGATCTAAAGCTTGAAAATCTTCTCCTGGATAAGGTCAAACGCACATTTACTAGCTAGCTATGATCCCATAACTTAGATAATTATCTTTACATAGGAATCTACACGTTATCCATTGAAGGCAAGATTTACATCGTTAATTCATCGCTTTCAATAACTCCATCAACCGAATTTACTGATTCCGCTTGACACTGAACTAGGATTTTGTTCCAAAACTCTCTGATTTCGGGACTGTTACACCAGAAGGAGAATATTTGAAGCTGGGTACTCCTGGAAACACTGACCCGCTGATTCTGAACAGTGGTAAATCGTTCATGATTCTTATCTTATGCAAATATGGTTAGCAATTAATGAACGTTTCCTTAAACTCACAGGAGAAGTTGGAACCAAACCAAATGATGTCTACAGCTTGGGAGTGGTAATACTGCAAATGATCACGAAGGAGACACAAGTAATAACTATGTCTGTGCACTTCAGTGACCCAGGAAGGGAAGACTACTTCATCAAAAAAGTACATGAGAAACTGAAGAGAACGGGATGCTCTATGAGAGCTGCCGAGGCCATAACAAAGCTTGGACTCGACTGTGTCAGCTACAACTCATTGGAGCGACCCACCATTGCTGAAGTTCTTAAGAGGGTTGTCAAGTTAGATGAGGAATTCAACAATGAGAGTCTCTTATTCAGGTTTCTAAGAAGATGCTTCCAGATATCTTCACCTTGGTATACCTTTTTGTTTTAGTATTATTATGCATCCTTTTACTATCTTTTGAAATACTTCTGCAAAGGTTTACCGTTAACAAACCTGTATACTTGTAAGAAATGATAAAATCGTGTGGTTTTCCACTTCAAAGCAAAAACTGTAGATGGATTAAGTGGATACAAGTCGTTCATGTTATTTTACGCCTGCCTAGTTCTTCGGGCTATTACCTCGTCCTGCCACTGCAATTGATACTGACATACGTTAAAGTCTTTGTGTTGGTTCTAGGTATGTCAAAACAAGCTCGGCTTGGCTGACTGAAATTGGAATTTTCCTTTTTCTTTCAGATTTGAGCTTCGCAATCTGACTCTAAGTTCTAAATTCGACATTCTCTTATAAATAAAGGACATGGTGTTGTTGTTTGTCAAATATAATAACCATTTGTATTCAACTCGATAGCTGGATAGTGACCTTAATGCTTCGCATACATTTGATTATGAAACATATTCAAGAAGCTGGATAGTGAACTTAATGCTTTGTATATATACATTTGATTATTAGCCATATTCAAGATTTTAAGAAAATGTAGTATGATGGAATTTATGTTATTTAGTAGAAAATAGGATTTATGATGTAATCTTCATCTCCATTTTATTATGTTTAGAATATACTTAATTGAGCTAAAAATGTTTATTATTCTTTTAATTACTTGTTGAGAAAGTGAAAAAAGAAAGAAATTTAACAGAGATATTCAAAACTCTCAAGTTTGGCTCAACTTCAGGTGTTTTTGAGTTAGACTCGATCGAGGTATTGTAGTTCAATCCAAGTTTGATTTTGGTTCGTTATCATTCTTATCCATTATGGATTATTGTTAATCGCTTTTGACTTGTAAACACTATTTTTATATGTGATCATAATTTTAGTGGTTAATCATCATAACTTATATTAATTACATTATATATATATATATATAATTTAATTAATATAAGTTATGATGATTAACATATATAATTTAATTAATATAAGTTATGATGATTAACCACTATATGTGATAAATTATTTATTGGTAATTAATTCATGATCATAAAATTAAATTACTAATATGATAGTTCTTTAACTTTGTCTTTTTTGGTTGTAGCCTGTAGGTTATTGGAATTTTTGTGGTTTAATTCTTATTATTTTTTGTTCCTTTTATTTTCTTTATGTTCAACTTCTTTTAACTTTTGTTCTTTTTTTAATTATTATAGCGAAATTGTTTCTTGTCCTAGTTTTCTATTTAAAATTGAGTCTATTTGCGTACTATAAGTACGTGTGTTGGTCCACGTAAACCATTTCATTATACCTAGGAAGCAACAGAAATGAGAAACCTACTGCATAAGCAGTAATCTGTAACTAACTATTTAAAGAAACATTTTCTATTGAATAAAAGAACGCACTTTAGTCTTACACTGTGCAGAAGAATCTAAAAGCCTTGTAAATGCAAGTACATACAACATATAATTGATATTTCACATTGTCTTGCCAGAGAAAAGAAGAGACAAATGAGGAAGACATGCGATAAAAACAAGTCATGTTCTTTATTGTTTTTCCTTGATAAAGTAAAAAAGCCCCAAACAACGGACCGTACCTGGACACCGTCAGTGGAACAAATCGAGTAGCAGTAGTCCAAGAATTGGAACTTTAGTGAAAGTGGGTTGCTTTTTAAGTTTGTCACGAAGTCTTTAACAATTATGTGATCTTCTTTAGATCTCCAAAAATAAAAAGGCAAGACACAAATTTAGGCCACCAAAAAGGCTTCCAATCAGTACGAAGAATAATATATGGGGGCAGCCTCTCTGGATCTGAAGTTGGCTGCTTTCCAACAAATTGGAGACACTGGACTGACCCAAAGCCGATATAGTTGAATACACATGTCGTTCACCCAAAATGTTTGCAGTGCTCTCACATCATTCAAAAAAAAAAGATCTCGTCATTACCAAACATAAGAAAATCTATCCTAGATTTTCTGTGCAGTTTTACTCTGTCTTATTCTGTCTTATAAAATTTCAACCATTTATTTTACGGGCTTCACGTAGATCTCATGGAGGCCTCACATAAATAAATGGCTAAGATTTATTGAACACAATAAGACACCATAATATTGGACAGGAGATCTGAACTCAAGAAAATCATACTCCCAGCCAAATTTACGATCACCCAGAAGAAAGTAGTAACCGTAAGCAATTGTTTATATTTATATATACATACATACATTACCACATATATATATACTGTCAACTGTTAACTGCTAATCTGTTTTTTTTAACTTAATATTAAAATTTGAGGTCAGAGTTTTACCTTTTGTAAAAGATTTATCTGATTTGAGCGGAGATTAATCTAAACATGAATGGTTTAAAAATACCTTTATTTAATTAGAACCCCCTAAAATATTTCGTAAGCAATTAAAAAAAAACTATCAACTGTTAACTGCTAAGAAACAACTTCCTGCTAGGTGCGTATTTCTTGAGTTGTTACTATCCCATTTCCTTTTGCAATAAATATAACTTTATATACAACTAGGTTAAAAAAAACTAGGCTTTTATATTCTTTACTTTTCTTTCTCATTTGCTAACTACATAGAAAATGACTAAAAACATAAGATTTACTGTATCTTTAGCCACCCTTTCCGAGTGGTCTCAGAGAGAACCTTTGTGGTCTACCACACCACTTTCCGAACCTTTGTAGTTTGAGTCTATCACTTTTACGAGTGGTAGAACATCTGTTACAGTCCGGTAAGAACTGTGTTTGCTTCTAAAAAGAGAAACCAACGGCAATAAACAACTCTGAAACCACTGCATGTTTCTTGAAAACAACCATAATCGCTGAACTCATTCTTCTCCTTAACAAATGAAAGCTCAAAGTCTGTGACGATGAGTTTCCTGGATCCCATCTCACAGAGAATTTCCAAAACGTCATCATTCGCAAATCGTGTTACATGAAAATTTCAATTAAACACAAACGATTAAACTTGTTCAGGAGAGGGAAAGCAATAATGGACTCTTGAAAAGTTTCAGAACAGTTCCGCCTGGAAAAAGACGTAAACCAGATCGGGGAAGGAAGAGAGTGTTTCAATTAGACAAAATCAAGAGAAAAAGATAGGAAAGACAGACTGGATAGATCTTACTCTTGGGTTCGAGCTTTCTCCCCTCCCTCCACAGCACCATTGACTTCTCAGATGCCAACAAGACCCCAAAGTCTTTGTACCCGCGTACGGTATACTCCATTTATTGGGATAGTATGCCGTACGTAGCCACATAGTAACTTTCCCTTATTTATGTGTATATAAGATAGTATATCATAAAAGTCATTACCAAGAACCAAAAGGGCAATTACTCTTCTATCATTTATGAACGGAATCAGACTCCCATATACCCATTTTTAACCATCAGGACTACCACCAACCTCACACCATATCATTCTGAAGATGAACCAATACCTTCCTCTGCGCTACATCTTCTCACGTGCCACGCGGTTTAGAGGCCGAAAAACTCATAAACAATTTAATTACATTGACTTCTTATCACTTCCGCCACAGCAAACAAACACCTAAATTGTCTTCTTGTCACTTCCACCAAACTAAGCAAACATGAAACACCTAATCGGTTTATCTTTATTACAAAAAGCATCTCATTTTACGACATGTGCAGTAGGGACCACTGTACCATATGCAGTGGGTTTATGGGCACCATATAGTCTCAACTAGCATAGCCGCTATACAATATCAAAACTTGGGAGATCTTCCCAATATTCTATTTATATTGGTTTAACTCATTGATCTGTATTCAAATTCAGAAAATGCAGCCTTTCTCGTTTCGGTCGTTGCAAGTCGGACGTTCTGTTGGGGCGGAGGACGGTAAGAAACCTCTACCACCACTACCATAGTGGAACTTGTGAATTCTGGCACCTGCTCCGGCGGCTCAACCATCACTGCCACCGTTTGTAGTTATTTTAGTTCCAATAACTAAATTTCCCTTGTCACCGGTGATCGGCATCGTTTGGTGTTACCGGAACTTCAAACAAGACAAGGGCATCATTAAGATTGAAAATTTTCTTTTTATTATAGCACATACACCTGGCATCACCATCACACAACTAGCATAGCTAGCGACTACTTTATTAGTGTAGTCTCTTTAATTTCTTGCTTACTTTAGCAGATTTCTGAATTCTGCCTCTAAGCTCCACATAACTTATTTACATGCTATTTGTGGCCTCATGCTTCCAAAGGAAGTGAGGGTTGCAACAAAATTCCTGAACTTTATCATTGCTTTGCCTAACCATATCATAGCTCCTGTAGAGAGCTGGAGTATTTGATTAATTATTAGGATGATGAGTAACACTTTGATTGATTTCTTAAGAATTGTCACCCACGCACAAATTTGATTATGTACGAGTAGCTTAAGCCTAAACCCAATTTGCTTATAGTAGGTGCTTAGACAAATAAAATGGTTTTTATCATCTGCTAAAACAGTTCAATTCTTGTTTTGCAGGTTCTTCAACAATAATCCCTTTCAGTCCTTCGGAATTGAGTGATTATACGAATTGTTTTGCCACCAACCGCTTTCTTGGCCATGGAGGATTTGGTACTGTTTATAGGGGCACCATCCGTGGAAGGGACGAGAGGAATGTTAATGGCCTGCAAGTGGCTGTGAAGGTCTCTCGCAACGCAGAAGAGAAAATGAGGAATCAGTGGGAAGTAAGCAAAAGAAGATGATGTTCAATTCTTAAATTGCTTTGCAACATTTCAGTTAAACATTGTTTTGGACTCATTTTTATAATTAAGTGTTGCTAATGGACAAATCCCATGTTCAAACTGTTTGCAGAATTCCCATGAAAAAGGCCTTTTATGTATATTCCTATTAAAAGCCCTTTTCGTCCCTTCTTTTATTAGAAGTATAATGATAATTGCTCTGTGGGGGGTGAACTGACGAACTTGCTCCCTTTAAGCCATTCACAATTAGGGGATGTTCCTCATGATTGTAGACAAATAAATGCACCTATCTAATCCATTAATTAAACCCCACTTTGCTTTTTCTCTTTCTTTTTTCATCTACCATCGCCTTTCCCTTTTCTGAATCTGAATTATTCTTAATTGTCTCTGTTTCAATTGTACTTCTTGGTACATCAAACATAGTATTAGTCCTGAATCTATAATTTGTAAAGGTTAATAACATTTTTTCTTCTCCCTTGTGTTTCCAGGCTGAAATCAAATACCTGAGTGCAATTAGACATCCCAATATCATTATGCTGATCGGCCATTGCGAAACCGTAGACAAGTTTTACCTTGTCTACCCATTGATGCAAAATGGAAGTGTCATGAGTAAATTACAAGGTAATGTCTAAATATAATAATGCAAACGCCTATTTTAAACATGATTAGATTCGAAGAATAATGGTCTTTTTTTCTACCTTCTCTTTCTATTTTTTCGTGAACAGTTAATAGTTATTGGCGTAGATGCTTCTATTATTACATTTGAGCAAAAAATAACTATATGTTCTTATGATTGCTGGATTGAATTGGTAGTAGATAGCCCTGATGATTACCACTTATAAGCTTTATCTAAGCTCAATATTTTTCCCTAGGTTCATTAGGAACTGTTCCTGCACTTGTCAGTAAGGTTTAGTTTTCTTTGAGATATAATTATGCGCCGGAATCTGAAACTCTGGTCCCCTATTTGACCAGAAAAAGTTCATGACTATATATTTGTATAGAAGCTTAATTAAAATATTTGATTTAGTTGCAGTCTATTATGCTAGCTTCATTCATTAGCCTACAGTAACAACTACTTCTGTGCCAATTTCCTAATAGATTTTGATTGGCGCACGACACTTAAGATTATCACTGGGGCTGCCTGTGCAGTGGAGGAGCTACATGGTCACTCCCCACCACTTATCTACCGTGATCTAAAGCCTGAAAATATTCTCTTGGATAAGGTCAAACACAAGCTAACTAAGAGATCTTACCTTAGAAATTTAACATGTACAATGCATAGATCAGTAATTTTAAAAAGAATTGATCACCTAGGTTATTATCTTTATTGACACTTTTGCTAATTCTACTTGGTATTGAACCAGGGTCTTACTCCTAAACTGGCTGATTTTGGGACTGTTACGGCAGAAGGAGAATATTTGAAACTTGGCACTGCTGGGTATACTGATCCAGTAATTTTGACCAATGGTAAGTGTCAAGCTAAACCATTAATTAATGAACGATTCGCAATGGTAAATTTCAAGTCAAACCATTTGAGATTCCTTTATAATGACACTATCAATTAATTAACATTTCCTCGACTCACAGGAGGCGTTGGAACCAAACAAAATGATATCTACAGCTTGGGAGTGGTAATACTGCAAATGATTATGAAGGAGAAGCGGGTAAGATTGGCAGGAAGCAGTATGCCTGTGCACATTAGTGACTGGGCAATGAACAGCTACAACATCAAAGGAGATGCAGTACACGAGAAACTGAAGAGAAAAGGATGCTCTGCGAATGCTGCCAAGGCCATAACAAAGCTCGGACTTGACTGTGTCAGCGACAACATATTGGAACGACCCACCATCGGTCGAGTTCTTCAGAGGCTTGCCAAGTTAGATGGCAAGTAAGCAATGCATGCGTGTTTGGGTTTAAAGACGGGTTGACCCAGATATCCATAGAGTGTCCACAAACTTGTTAAAGTTTTTCTCAGAATTTCGTCCGCCATACCTTTGCACACGTTTACTGTTTTTAAATGTGGTTCATAATATAGTTTCCGGGGGGGTTTGGAGAGGGGAAAACTATTAAGCTTTTCTTTATTTTCTTTAAACAACCCTAATTCTTCGGAATATTCTATGTTTCATAGCTTTAATGCTACGTTTATGTGTGGAACTAGAATAATCTATAAATAATACAATTAGGTAGTTTCGTTGATGAAACTTGTCACATGGACGTCTGTTCATTTCCGAACTTCTGATGTAAGAAGATGGTCGGCTTCAACAAAAGTCTCCTTTTGATGTGCGCGGCTTCGCATTATCTTTCTATGTGCACTTAACCTAATTAAGTTGTAAGCACCAAAACGTTGAAACTACAAAATGTAAACATAAAAATTAAATTTTATGATTTTAATATTTAAAAATTAGTTTATTTTATTGTCAAAAATAATATATAAATTTTAACTTTTTTCATAAGAAACCTAATTGATAAATCGTTCTGTCTTTATTTTTATTAGTATCTGAAACCAAATCAATGGAGATCAATATGTAATTAACTGAAGGATTATTTCGGTATTTTGATTTACTTATTTATGATTCAAGCTTCTTCAAGTTCTTAAAAGGTGCTTGGGTCCTTTAATTATAGGTCTAGAGTTATATGCGGTGACACCAGGACAGTAGGTAGATGGAAGGAGAGTTTGTTCTCCTTTATTTTCTAGGTCCGGGGTGGACCTTTTGGATTTAATCAACTTAGGAAAGTAAATTATTCAATATTATTAGTTTAAACTAAATCAAATTGCTGTACAGCTAAATCATTAACATAAAGATATGAACTCTGATATCATCATACAGAAACGAGTCTAGATTTTCTGTTCAATATTATAGTGTCTTATTGTGTCCAATAAATCTCAGCTATTTATTTATGTAGGGTTCGCATGAAGCCCGCATGAATCCTGCAAAATAAATGGTTGAGATTTCGTGAGACAGAATAAGACAAAGTAAAACTGAACAGAAGATCTGATTTATGCAGAAACGTAGCGGTTGATATTAAAGTCTGACTAAATACTCTGATGATAAGACCTGAAATCACTGTATATAACATGGAAAGTTAGGCTTCACTTGTGGACTGGCATGCGGTAAAAAAGGGGAAGAGGAATTGTAATGTCTGGAGAGGAAACCAACAGGAAAAATAAAGCTATTATTTTTGGTGGGCTGTTTCCAAGAAGATGCCTGAAGGAACAGAGTGATGGCTAGGGGCCTAGGGCAAGCTTAACCGTTTCCAGAAACGTATGGCTTAAAAATATCAGATAGATATAGAGTTGCTCCTCAAGTTCGTAGCAAATGAGGGGAACCATTGCTTTCTCATTTTAGTTTTGCCTTCGTTTTTGTTTGGGGAAGGGAACGCGTCGACAGAATTCTAACTCAAAAGATATCATACATAGTTTCTCCTCAAGTTCATAGAAAGTGAGGAGAACCCTTAAAAACACTGTTACTCATTTCCATTTTTCCTTCATTTTCTTTTACATAAATTAGTTGAAAACTCTTATTTCCTTGGAATTGATTTATCGTGTAATTGAATGAAGTTTATATCAAAATCCCCTCCATTCATTCCCCTTGGAGATTAATCAAGAAATGAGAAAACAAAAACATATTTTAAACCTTAGTGAAAATATAAAACCTTGAGGCTTTTTATGTGCCTGTCATGAAATTGCAGTCTCATTTGCTAGGATATCTACATGAAGCATCTCCATATTTGCATTCTCATAAGCAGGCTCTTTTCAAAACTTCACCTGTAATTAAGCTCTTATAAAAGACTGCAACATGGTTGCTTCTTGCTCCACAAAAAAATACAACTTCAACAATTTCACGAAGAAAATGTTTTGTTCAATGTGGAGTCATGGGGAGGATGGTAAGAACTATTTTGTATTATGAGATTATTTCTTAACTTTCTGAACTTTTCCTTTTTCCTTTTTACACTTCTTGATAAGTTTATACTCAAATTACACCATTTCACAAAGGTATTGTTGATTAGATGGTTCGTTTTTACCTTTAAAGTTCATTTATAATTTTCCTTTTCTTTGCCCTAGCGCAGAGAAAATTAAAGCAAACCTATGTCTTTATCTTGTTTAGATAACTTCTAGTGTTCACGAGCCATGTCTGTTGTCTTTAAGTTCACATTCATGGAAAGACGTCTAAATCTAAGAAAATGAGTTCAGAATTTTCTTAGCATGATTATGATGTGATCTTATTATGGCTTCCAATTATTTATTTATTTGCTTTTCCTTTTTTTTTTCTTTATAAAACCAATATCCTCATCAAATTATTCCACATGAAATAAGTAATACATAAGAATTTATCTTTTTTGATCTTGAACAAAGAAACTTTCATTGAGACTTGAAGCTTAATGAAAGACTGTATTTTTAGGTATAGGCCATCTCTCTTGAATTCAACTGTAAGTGACCAAGTTTTAGATAGGTTGTTTATTTATTTCAACCAATTAAGTGAATAAAATTGCAAAATTAAGTTTATTTCACATGCAAGATAAATCCTACCTTTCCTCTGGTGCTTAAATGTCATCTTCGATCATAATAGTTATTCCATGAGTATTGGCAGAATCAAGACAGGCGACACAGTTTGAGCTTGGACAAATAATGAAGGTTTGCAATAATCGGTTTGATGTCAGCAACTTTATAGACAGAGGAGGGTTTGGATGCGTTTATCTAGGAAGCTTCAATGGCCAAAAAGTCGCCGTTAAGGTGTCACGGAACAAGGCGGAGCAACAAAGGACTCAGTTTGATGTAAGGAATTAGATAATATTTTCTTTTTCATTCTCTATTTCTGCTTGCAAAACCATTGTTTGTGTTTGTTTCTTCAGAATTTGTATATTAGAGTTACAGATTTGCTAATTTTGTTTGTTCATTACGATGATGTTCTTTCACATTTTCAGGCTGAAATCAGGTACTTGTCGGGACGTCAACATCAAAATATCATCAGACTTACAGGCTATTGCGAAGCTCCTGATAGGTTTTACCTGGTCTACCCCTACATGAAAAATGGGACTGTGAAGAAAAAATTACAAGGTAGTTACATTAAACATGTGCTTGTCAGTGATACAATTGTTGTACCCACGAGAGACTTCCGAGTAGTCTCAAACTCCCAGCAGAAAGGGTTGGATAGAATCACGTCAAGAAAGGGACGTGGCCTTTGAAATAAAAGATGAGAAGAGAATTGAGACTGCAAAAATATTATTATATTCTCCTCTTCACTATTACACCATATAAATACTGAAAGAATGTAAACTGATAAGGAAAGCATAATCAGAAGATAATTACGTGTGCTTGAAATTAGGATCCCATTTGAAACTGCTTGGTCCAAGATGGAATCTTCCTCAGCCTTGTACTCCTGCGTAAATCCCTCTGTGTGTTTGGCTGATCATCTATTTCCTCTTCTATTGACGGATTTTCAGCCGTAACATTCCCTTCTCCTTCAAGGACCACCTTGTCCTCAAGGTGGAGATGAGGGTAGTGCTTTTGAATAGTAGCTCTAGGTTCCCATGTTGCATCATCTAGTGAACCGTCGCTCCAACTCACGAGCCACTGGTCTTCTGGAGATCCATAACGCAAAACACGGCGACTTGCATGAATAGCCACAGGTGATGAAACTGTTTGACCGTGTAGTAAATCTTGTGGAAGAGGCAACAAGGCAGGCGCTGTCTGTGAGCCATGAAATGCACGTAAGAGGGATATGTGAAAGACAGGGTGGATGCGGGAGGAATCCGGTAGTTTCAATTTGTATGCTACAGGCCCGATGCGTTCCAACACTTCAAAGGGGCCGTAATAACGGAGAGCTAGTTTCTGAGAGCGCCTACGGACCACGGAGTGTTGGCGGTAAGGCTGAAGTTTGAGTAACACCATGTCTCCAACCTGGAATTCGATATCCCGACGATGACGATCAGCCATGGTTTTCATTCGTTGTTGTGCAGCGTGCAGATGTTGTCGTAACTGGCGCAGTAACTGGTCTCGTTCAACAAGAATTTCATCCACTGAGGGTACATTGCTGTCTCCCGATTTATAAGGTACTAAGGATGGAGGAGTTCGACCGTAAACAGCCTGAAATGGAGTCATTTTAATGCCGGAGTGGTAACTGGTGTTGAGAGAATACTCAGCCCAAGGTAGCATAACCGTCCATCTAGAGGGTCGATCATGAACGAAGGCTCGTAAGTATTGTTCAAGGCAGCGATTCATGACCTCGGTTTGCCCGTCCGTTTGCGGATGAAAAGCTGAACTATGCTTGAGGGTTGTGCCACTGAGTGTGTGAAGAGCCTTCCAAAAATTGCTTAAGAAGATGGAATCCCTGTCAGAAATTATTGATGCTGGAAAACCATGGTGCTTTATTACAATGTCAACAAATAAAAAGGCTGTGCGGTGTGCGTCAAAGTCGGTTGGAAGAGCACCGAAATGAGCGTATTTGGTGAGTCGATCAACAACAACCAAGATTACTGTCGAGCCGCGAGACAAAGGCAAACCAGTAATGAAATCCATACTAATGTCTTCCCAAACCTTGTGAGGAATAGGCAAAGGTTGAAGTAGTCCAGAGGGTGGTTGTGTTGAAAATTTGGTCGATTGACAAGTGAGGCAGGCTTCAATGTAGCTCCTGATGTCTGATCGCATTCCTGGCCAAAAGAAAGATGTTGCAAGGCGCTGAAAAGTACGGTGTACACCAGCATGTCCTGCAGTGGGTGAATCATGGAATTCACGAAGCAATTGTTGCCTCAATGTAGAATTAGCTCCAATACATAATCTGTTGTTGTGAAGTAGCAAGCCATCGTGTACTGAAAATGGTTGTTGTAACTTGCCATTGTTGTTTTCTTCATGTAGACGTACCAAATCAGGTTGGGACATATTTTCCATGCGAATCGTGTCAATGATTGTGGGAATTGGCTGGGAGATGGTGTAAAAAGTATGTGCCAATAATGGGAGCTCATCTTGTCTAGACAGTGCATCCGCAACACAATTATTGCGACCAGGCTTGTATTCGATGCGAAAACGGAACCCCATTAACTTCCGGACGTAGAATTGTTGATCTGGCGTTTGAATTACTTGTTGTAAGAGCTCCCTCAAGCTTCTTTGATCCGTCCGGATTAGAAATTCTCGTCCCAATAGATATTGACGCCATTTTTGGATAGCTTCGACAATGGCGTACAGTTCCTTGTGATAGGTAGATGATAGCAACCTGCGGGGCCCTAATTTTTTGCTGAAAAAAGCAACAGGTTGCTCATGTTGTAATAAAACTGCTCCAATACCTGTAGCAGAGGCATCGGTGTCGATCACGAATAACTCGTCAAAATTCGGGAGTCGAAGGACTGGTGCTGTGGTCATAGCTAGTTTCAAATTGTGGAACGCAGTGGTCGCTCCATCAGTCCATACAAAAGAATCTTTCTTGAGCAAGTCCGTTAATGGTGATGCTAAATGAGAGTACTGCTTAATAAACCTGCGGTAATACCCTGTTAATCCAAGAAAACCACGGAGCTGCTTGATGTTTTTAGGAATTGGCCAATCCACCATTGCCGCTATTTTGGAAACATCAACTTTGAGTTGGCCATCCGAAATAATGTGGCCTAAGTAATCAATTGACTTAGTGCAGAATGAGCATTTTGAGAGCTTCACAAAAAATGCATGAGTATGCAAAATAGAGAGCACACAGTGTAGATGCTGCACATGATCCGTAATTGAAGGACTGTAGATCAAAATGTCGTCAAAAAAGACGATGACAAATTTGCGCAAGTAAGATGCAAACAAGCCGTTCATACATGCCTGAAATGTGGAAGGCGCGTTTGTTAACCCAAACGGCATAACTCGGAATTCATAATGCCCCTCGTGTGTGCGAAATGCTGTCTTATAAATGTCACGATCATTCATCCGGATTTGGTGGTATCCTGAATGCAAATCCAATTTGGTGAAGATCTGAGCAGCCCCTAGTTCATCAAAGAGTTCATCTGCCGTGGGGATAGGAAAATGGTCGGGAATTGTAACTGCATTGAGGGCTCGATAATCCACGCAGAAGCGATATGACCCATCCTTCTTTTTGACGAGCAACACTGGGGATGAATAAGGACTCCGGCTGATTTGAATTATATCTTGCTGTAGCATCTCTTTAACCAATCGTTCAATTTCATTTTTTTGAAAGTGAGGGTAACGGTAAGGACGAACATTGATTGGGGCAGTCCCTGGCTTGAGGAATATCCTATGATCATGCAAACGCTGTGGTGGAAGGCCTGTGGGCATGTTAAAAACTTTCTGGAAAGTGAGTAATACCTTGTGAATTTCGACTGGCAGGGATTGTGGAATTTCCAGTGCCTGGAAAGAAGTATCGATGCTTGGTGGCGAGACAACTATTTCATAGCAGGCTGCAATGTCGTGATTAGCCTGCAAAGCAAAGAAAGAATTCAAAGTGATGGGCTTTGGAGCAGGCATTCCCCCTTGGAGCATAACCGGTTTAGTCTTCCATGTAAATTCCATGGTAAGTTTTGCATAGTCATGGGATACTCGACCAAGAAGCTGCAACCATTGGACTCCCAGCACTAATTCCGGCCCATGTATGGCTAAGACAAAGACATCAACGGGAAAGATGGACCCTTGCAATAATAATTCAACAGCGGAGCATTGTTGCTTACAAAGTAATGAAGCTCCATTTCCCACGTAAACTCGAAAAGGGGTAACATCAGACACAGTTAAATTCAACTTCTCTACGAGTGTAGGATGTATGAAATTATGAGTACTTCCACCATCAATTAACACATCAACAATAACATCACGAATCATACCCGAAAGTCGTAACGAACGAGGAGTTGAGGTGCCTGCCAGGCTGTGGAGAGTAGATATGTCTGCTGTTAATGTTGTCTCATCAAGTGCTACATTGTCCGTTGCCTCATCATCGTCATCATCTCCAATTAACAGCAAAAAACGACCACACCGATGAGTTTTGGACCACTTTTGATCACAATTGTAACACAGACCCTTGGCATCACGTTCCATTTTCTCTGCACGGGAGAGCCTGCGTATCGGAGGATTTACTGAACTGGAAGAGGTCAAGGTTGTGCGAGGTTGGGGGGTCGGCAATAGAGGCACTTGTAATGGTGGTGCATATGGAATAATCCCTGATGATGGAACTGGACGAGTGACACTCATAGCCCCAGTATGATGTCTTGGAGCAACAGCTAAAGCCCAAGCCTGATGCTTTGCTTCTAATTCACGTGCCAGAGCGAATGATTCAGATAATGAGCGTGGGTGAAGGAGAGCAATTTCGTGTTGAAGATGTTGTTTCAGACCTGCATGAAACACAGATTGAAGATTATTTTCTCGGACTCCCGTCACATTAACAAGGACCTTTTCAAACGCTGTTTGATACTCCATCACTGTCCCCGTCTGGGTAACTTTGGATAATACGCCAAAGTAATCAACATAATTCAATGGATCAAAACGGAGTGTAAATTTGGCCACGAAATCATCCCACGAATCAATCAAATGATTATTGGAGCGCCATCGAAACCAATCAGCCGCTGGTCCTTCGAGCATCAATCCCACACATTGAAGACGACCATCACCCGTAATACCATAGAAGGTAAAGTATTCATGAATGCGGAATAACCATCCTTGCGGATTGGAGCCATCACACTTGGGTGCATCCAGACGCATCTTTGCCAAAGAATTAGTGTGAACAGATACTGATTCAGCCGCGGATGAAGAAGAATGTGCAGGGGATTTGTCAGTGCGAGCAAGCTGTAAGTCTACGTCATGTTTAACTTGTAAAATGGCTTGTCGTAGCTGAATGAATTGCAAATCCATATTTTTTTGGAATTCAATGAATCGATCAGCAAGAGTGTTGTCCGATTGATCGGTTGAAGGTTGGTTCGCCATGATTAATGAAAGCACCAGTGATACAATTGTTGTACCCACGAGAGACTTCCGAGTAGTCTCAAACTCCCAGCAGAAAGGGTTGGATAGAATCACGT
>JANZLH020000398.1:3074202-3089880 GCA_026770325.2 Erythroxylum fimbriatum
TTTCTGCATTAGAATGCTATTTGTTTAATCACTATCTGGTGCATCTATTCACATCCATGTTTATTTCCACATACTTACCAATTAATTTACTACTAAACTTCCTCTTGCTAAATGATGGTACGAATCTAGTAGCCTCTTATTTCAGGGATTTCTATGAAATTATTCTGTGCTCAGGTTATATGAATGATGAATGGCTGGCTTTAAATTTAGCTCATGTGGACATTTTTTGTACATTCATGAATGGTTATGATATGCTTCATTTGCAGGTACATTACTATGGCCCGATACAGCTTCTATGTTGTCTTCGTTGGACGACAAGTTGGCATTTTCAACAATTGGGAAGACGTCAAATTGGTTACTGAGGGCTTCCCAAACGCTAGATTCAAGGGGTTTCGGACCTTGGTAGAAGCAGAAACTGCTTATGCCATGGATCGAAAGCGAAGCAATTGTCCAAACGACTATATTCTTCCTACCACCACTGCTTATGTACTTGAATTTCTTGGTTGTCAAACTTATTTGAACCTATTATGTAATATTAAGATGTTTTATTTAATTAGTTTGTCCCAACTAATGTTTATGATTATAATCAGAATAAGAATAAGAAGATTTATAATTCAGTATAATTATAAACTAATCATAATTAGCTTAATTATGATAACTTATGATAAACAATTAACAATAAATAATAACACCAATTACAATTATTACTAATGCTAATAATTAGTCTTGTTATTTTTATTACACAATTAATAATAAATCTTACTAAGAATAACAACAATAATTAATAATATTATTATTATTACTTATCATAACATTATTAATTTTGTTAAACAAATAGCATACTAAACTTGGTAACATTAACAAATAGTTGTCATAATAGGTTCAAAATTTGTCACTGAAATAATAATAATCACAAGAATAATAATAATAGTTATAATAATAATAATATTGACCACAATAATAATAATAATAATAATATTAATATTAATAACAATAATAACAATAATAATAATAATAATAATAATAGAAATTTTTCCCACCTACAAGTTGATAATAATATAATTGAATATTGTAAATTAAATATTTATACAAAATAACAAATGAATTACATCAACTCTTCTTATTATACTACAAGGGCATTTTTGTCATTAACACTATTTTTTGTTCTGTCCCCTGCAACCAAACACATTTCTGTCCTCAGGACAAGGACAATATTTTATGTCTGTCCACTGCAACCAAACATCTCACTGTCTTCAGTTCTTGTCCTGTCCCGTCCAACTCTGTCCCGTCTCATCCTGTCTCTACCTGCTGCAGACGCTAACCATACGCAGGGTTAAGGTTTCACATAAGCTCACGAATCGATAATTACTAATAAATGTAAGTATTGATTAAGAGATAACAATACTCAAATGATTTAAAAGCATTTAGAAATATCTATAAATTATATCCAAATGCTTCTTGATGCTAAATCAAAGCAAAACGCCTTGTAGTATTTTAAGACTCTTCCTAATTGTTAGAACCAAGAATTAGACAATACAATGACTACTTACAGAGTATTGGTTGGCTAGTATGCATCAAAGACACTATATTCACTAGTCCTTAGGCACTAGTCAACTAATCGCATATTAGTTAACCAATATGTTTCATTGGTCCTACAATCAAGTGGAGTATAATATCACTGTAACACAACTTCTAAGTATATCTCATAAGTAGGATAGAGTTTTTAGACAAATGTGGAATGATCATATTACTTATAACTAATTTATGTTTCTTTTTGTAAATGATACTACTATTTTTGAAGCATTATAGTATGATGAACACGTTTTAATGATTAAAATGACTTAATGTAATTTTTATAATTTATTAAAATTTATTATATACAATTGATATGTACATTTTTATATAAATTTTTATACATTTTATTTTAAAGGTCAATTACAAAAAATATCAAACTTTGTTCAATTTTACAATTATAGCTCAAACTTCAATTTGTCTTTGTTAAGTTTGCTAATGTGACTTTCCATATGTTTGAGAAACTCTAAATACTTATACATGTAATAATCAATTAACTAACTAATTAAGTTTAACTGATTGCATCGTTTATATGACAAGAGCAAGAATTCAAAAAAGAAGAATGAAATACGAACCAACAAATAAACTAGAAGAGGAAGAGACTAAATTTCTAAGGACAAAAAGGTCTACCCAAGCAAGTCCTGTGACTAAGAACAAAAGTGTCACAACTTTCCTTCTTGTTCAACCAAGTACCCTTCACAAAGAAAAGCTTTTAAAAACTTGTCCTAATGTCTATCATAAACTTCTATAGGAAGCCCTTGAACAACAAATGGGCACTTTGAGAACCTCGGATCAGTCACCACCTTGCATTCCTCTACGTCGTCTCTTTTCATGAGCTTATCGATTTGGTACACTTTGTTGTCATGTGACACGTGGTAGGAGTCTAAAGTTGGGAGCTTTTCTTTGATCTAATTAATCCAACTCTCATCTTCTTAGAGGAATATTGTTTTTCCACTATGATTCAAAGATGCCCACATCAAGTTATCATGGCCTAGGCCAAAGACTAGGAAGTTGCAAGGGTTTTTTTCTCTAGAACTCAGAGTGTGACTGATATTTCTTTGAGGGTTGATTGCGGGGTAATGTTCGTTATTGTGTAGTAGACGAGAGCGTAAGCCAGAGAAGGTGTGATTTTGTGATGTTCGTTATTGAGTAGTAGAAGAGAGCGTAAGCCAAAGAAGGTGTGATTTTGGTGCATGTTGGTGTTGAAGGCAGTAAGGGATATAAGATTGTTAATGATGAGGATTGTGGTTAAATTCGAGACTCATAGTTTGATTTAGGGATTTTAGTCCTAAAGCAAGATAGTTTTGTTATGTTTGATCAGATAGTTTAATTAAATTACGCTGTTTAGTTAAACTTAATTATTTAGTTTAATTAAATTTGGCATGTATAAATGTTTAAGACTTTCGGAACACGTGGTAAGCCATATCAGCAAACTTAACAAAAGATACTAATGTCGGGCTAGAATTGAAAAAAATGAAAGCTTGAAAATTTAGTTGTCATTTTTTGAGTTTAAGTTATAATTACAAAATTGAGCAAAGTTTGAGATTATTTTTTTTATAAATAATTGAATGAATCCTTACAATCAACAATCCTTGTTAAGTTTTGTAGCTACTAAACATAACAAAAACAAGACACGAATAAATAGATCTCATCATAGAAGCAAAGATCAGTATAAGAAAGAGTTAAGAAATTGTCATTGACTTCTTTAATCCTTGCTGCAAATCTTCTTCCTTAATGCTAAGATGAAAAAAATACCAAAAACTAAGCTAAGATAATGTCCTAGAGAAAATCTAAGAAAAGTCTAAGACAGAGGTCCCTTTTTTTCCCATGTATTCTAAGGTTGCTTATAAATCTATTAGATATCTGCCAGAAGTTGCTTAGATTAGTTCCAATACAAGTATTTATAGATAGGATTACAAAAATAAAGTTCTAGATAACTTGAAATCTTTTAAAACTTTCTAATTTATTATTTGAATAATTAAGTTTGTAATATATAAAAAAATATACACACTTAATATACTGCTCATAAATCAATTATTTGGATTGGCTGTTGGAAACTTGAGATTTCGCCAAAAATAGCACTTAACATCCATCTCACGAAACTCTAATATTTCTATAATATTAATTTTATAGCTTAAGGTTAACATGTTTTCATTCATTTTAAATTTTAGGGTTAAATGTAAAAAAATTCAAATTATATTCAATTTTATAATACTATAATTCGGAGTCCAACAATTCTCATTCCCTAAAAGAATTTCATCCTCAAAATTTTTACCTGAGTCTACGATAAAGTGTGGATACTTCTCTTCATGGCTTCTAAAGGTTCCCATGTTGCCTCCTCTCTTATGCTGTAGGCCCTGCAATTTTAATTTCTTTCAGTATTTGAGGAACTGAACAAATATACAGATGGGTTTGATCCAAGTAACTTTCTTGGTCGTAGAGGATTTGGCAGCGTTTATGGTGGCACCATCCATGGAGGGGAAGTGAAGAACTTAAATGGCATGCTAGTTGCTGTTAAAGTCTCTAGCAAAGCCGACAACAAAATTAGGAATCAGTGGCAGGTAAGAAAAAGAAGATTTGCAATGTTGTACAACACTGTTCAGAACTAACTGTTTAGTCTATGTGGGCACAACGTTTTTCGTACTTTTTTTTTTATTGACTCAGCCAGTGTGCACCTTCTTTGGGTTCTGTTAGAGTAGACCCAGTGCTGATTTCCTTACCAAAGACAATATAGCGTCCTATACGGTGGTAAAGCCGATCTTGGTGATTCTTAAATTATGTATATTGTCTGTCATCTGGCAGGGAACTACTTCAGTGAAATTGTTTGCTCTTTAACTGATTAATATAATTAACAATTCTAATAATTATTATGAAACTAAATTATAAATTATAAATATAATTTATTCTTTTATAAATGAAATGTGTAAAAACAAAGTTTAATTCATGTTAATAGTTTTTCTTGGCAATTTCTTTTCTATCGATTTCTGTGAAAAAGACCAGAGCCTTACTTTAGTCTAAGATTTCCCATTTTTGGACCACAAATTTAATAGGAAAATGATGCTTCCGATAGTAACATAATTCCGAACACTATGATTTCTTTGAATTCAAAACTGAGAAACTCATAGTCTCACGTGCCTGCAAAAAGACGTAAACCGGATCGAGGGAGGAAGAGAGTGTTTTAAACTACATACTTCCTCTATGCTACATATTCTCACGTGCCACGCGGTTTCGAGACTGAGAAACTCATAAACACCCAATCGGTTTATCTTTATTACAAAAGGCGTCTCATTTTATGACGTACGCACTACGTACAAAGGTTGGTAAGCTTGGATACCATGAAAGTAATTACCTAGAACTAAAGAGCAATTACTCTTCTACCATTTACGACAATCAAGACCCCATATATCCATTTCTACCACCGACCTCCTTGAATAAAATTAGCAAATCACGTAAAGGAGTCTTTGTGATATACTTAATTATTCATCTTAGCTCTTGTGTTTTTAATTCGTTCATCTTAGCCCTTATATTTTTTGTTCTCATTCAAGATACCCCAATTGGATATTTTCGAACAAATTTGCCATTGAAATCAAGAGATTAAAAAAAATATATTTCAATAATCTAAAGACAAATTTGTCCGAAAATACCCAATTGGGGTATCTTGAATGAGAATAAAAAACACAGAAGCTAAAGTGAACGAATTAAAAACACAGGGGCTAAGATGAATAATCAAGTATATCACAGGGGGTGTTTTATGTGATTTGCCAATAAATTACTTACCCACCCACGGTATTCTTCAACTTCAATCCAACAATTTCAAATTATCAACTTCAAAAATTCCATTCCAAAACCCTGGAAATTCTATTCCAAAACAATTCCAAACATTCAAAAATTCCATTCCAAAAATTTTCAAACCAATCCTCATTCTAATTTCTAAAACAAAACAATCAATATTCACTAATTAATCCATTCCAAATCCAAAATCGTGACACCACCAACACCAACTTCTTCAACAGTTCAAACTTCAACCTCCAAATCCAATCCTCCACCCACCAACAACGTATTCATTAACACTAATACACGGTAAATCCAATCCATTTCCAATCCACAACACACAAAAATTCCATTTACCAGCAATTTTTGGAAACAAAGAGAACATATCAACTCATCAACCAACAAAATCAAGTATCAACAGTCAACACACACCAAAAAAAAATTTTAACCATTGGGTGACTCGGGTCTTCACTTCGGTATTCGGGTTGGGCCTTCGGATGGTGGGGTTGTCCGTTGTCCAGGTCCAGTCGTCCATCTGTGAGCATCGGAGGGGTCGGCGGTGGTGCGGTGGTGCTATGAGGAGGAGAGGTGCGACTATGGACTTCGCAAACCCAGAGGCCAAATATACACGATGAGGCGAGGAGGAGAACCGGAGAAAACAACAAGCAAGCATCAGCGATGGTGAGACGATTCAGACGCCGGTGACAGAGACGGTGAGACGATCCAGACGCCGGATGAGAGTTAGAGAGAAGACTGAAGAGGGGCGATAGCAGTCGAGGTCGAGGGGGGGCGAGGTGGTTGGGTAGATTTTTTAGGTTCAATTTTTTTATTTGAAAATTAGTCCTATCGCTTTTTAAAACTTGCGAAATGATCCAAACTTTTCCGGTATGTCGGAAAACCCCGGTACCAGCCGGTATTTTTGGCCGGTACCGAGGTTGGGATCCAGGTATTAGTGTCTGGCCGGTACAGGCTAGAACGATACGGATCCTAATACTCTATTAATTAGTATTAATAAAATACTATATCAGAACCAAATTTGATATGGTACTTGGTGTGGTTGGGTACGGTCTTGCGGAGAACACTAACAAAAAGATAATGAGTGCCCTCAAAAAGCGCTTAGATGGACGTAAGACTTAGGTAGATGAATTAGATAAAGTGTTGTGGGCGTACAGAACTACCCCTAATGGAGCCACAGGAGAAACACCGTTCAGGATGACCTTTGGGGCAGAAGCCCTAGTTTCAGTGGAAGTGGTACTGCCCAACCAAAGAGTATCGAGTTACGAAGAAGAGCGGAATGATGAAGCCCGCAGAGCAGAACTTGTGCTTCTCAGTGAAGACAGGGATAGGGCGGCCGCTCGCTCAGAAGCCATCAGACAAAAAGTAACAAGGTTCTATAATAAAAGGATAAGGCCGAGCGATATAAAGATTGGCGGATATGTCCTAAGGATGGCCAAGGTGGCTGGGAAGCACACCGGAAAGCTCGGACAGACGTGGGAAGGACCCTATCAAGTGGTTAAGCAAATCGGACATGGCTCCTACGTCCTGCGTGACCCCGATGGCAGGATTCTACCAAGGCCCTGGAGCTCTCAAAATCTGAAGGCATTTTATCAATAGATAAGCACAGTTTCATTTTATTTCTCATATCTTATCATTACTAACGCATCTGTAGTGGGTACCTTTTTCCTGATCTTGCCAGTCAGGCTTTTTAATGGCCCACACTTTTGTCGTCATCAATAAAGAGTTTAAGATTTCTTGGCAGAAACCATTTAATTAAATTGGATTAAGGGCAGAAGAATCTACCAATCGTTCGACAAGGTTGCAACCACAAGATGTTGGAACCACACGATACCAAGACATCGCTCGACAAGGTTGCCAACACAAGATGTTGGAACCACGCGATGCTAAGACATCGCTCGACATCGACATCGTTCGACAAGGTTGCCAACACAAGAGGTTGGAACCACGTGATGCCAAGACATCGCTCGACATCGACAAGGTTGCCAACACAAGATGTTGGAACCACGCGATGCCAAGACATCGCTCGACATCGACAGCGTTCGACAAGGTTGCCAACACAAGAGGTTGGAACCACGTGATGCCAAGACATCGCTCGACATCGACATCGTTCGACAAGGTTGCCAATACAAGAGGTTAGAACCACGTGATGCCAAGACATCGTTCGACCTGAACGCCGAGACGAGATCCTTGGCATCGTTCACCCTCAACATCGTTCGACCTGGAGGCTAAGACAAGACCCTTGGAACCAGGAGATATCGAGAAGAACAACCCCGATCGATCGGCTCGCATCTGACCTAATGATAGACCGACTCGCACCAGACGTGCTAGTTCGCTACGTGCTATTCAAAAGGGTAACCTATCATACAAAGCCAACGATAGTTTAAGGCTTCATCTAACAAAATTGAGAAGACGAATGAAGGGTAAAAATAAAATTTTCTTTTTATTTCCATTAAGTTTGTCCTGGTCACAAGCCCGACCAGATGAGCTTTTCTACTTAGAAATGTCATTCTTCCTACCTAGTCTACTGCGAGTATTATCAATGAACTTCTCCACGCCAAAGTCAGACGATCTGTCCATTATAGGTTCTGATATATTTGTGCTGACAAATCATGTGACAGCCAAATTCTTTACAAGCCCACAATTTTCACCGCAACAAGTCCTCGTCCGGAACTACCTCTCGCTCCCTTTCGGCTATCTCCCTCTTTTCTTCCAGAAAAAGGCCGAACCCGCATGGAAACGGCGGCTCGGTATAACACGAACTTTGCAACTCCGTCAACTCGTTCTCAGCCCTCAGTTTGTCCCTCACGTTCTCCGGCATCCCAACCATTTCCGCCGCTATCTCCAGTGGCCCAACCACTGGCAAGGCAATTTTGGATGGAGAGAGGGAAAAAGGACGCGCCTGGGGACAAAGAGACGACAAGGCATAGAATAGGAGCTGAAAAAACTATGCAGAGTGAAGAAAGATTGTCCATCCCACAATTTATGGCATCAACTAAACGAGGATACCAATCGAAGTTGAACACGTGGAAAAATCTGAGCGGTGGATGGTCAAAGTCATTAAAAACCTGAAGCGGTACGACAAACGAAGGGACACGCGTGACAACGCGTGACAGCTGCGCGGCATTCAAAGGGACCAGTCGTTCCAAATTTCAACAGCGCCTAGAAGATGCAAACCGTCAATAATAATTACACCTAGCGTTTTGTTTGGACCTCAGCACCCTCGATCGGCCCAACCATTGTGCTCGCCCGATTGACCTGCCCCATTGGTATAGCCGAACGAGCGGTTTCCATGATGACAATTGATCGACCCAGATGCGATAATTAACCGATCGGGCCTAGCGTGAGCTGTCATAAAGACAGGCTATACGGTCCCTATATACTCCTTCGACCCTTCTCTTGGATCAGACTCAAGGAGTAGGGGGCTTATGGTTGGGTCGGCTGTGCCAGGCCAAGGCCCAGGCCCAGGTCCACACGTCCACAACCCATTTGCAGGTGTTAGTCTCCCATGCAAACATAAAGACCTAAACCTATTGTCTATTCCATATATAAGGTACTATTTGGCCATGATACAAGGACGAGATTTTCAACCCAATTCTTCTCTACTCTTAGCAACCTAAACCCTCTCACAAAAACTAACTTGAGCGTCGGAGGGGCCTGCCGGCATCCAACCCCCGGCGTGCCTTCCATTGTTTTGCAGGTTTTCTACAAGAAAATTTGTCAGAATTATGGATCCAAGCAATAACGTTCAGCCCCAGCAGAATCCGACTGAACCACTATCTATAATGTATATTATTATAAATTGATATGATTAGCGTTAATTATTAACATATCAAAACTTTAAAGTTTATTATTTTATTGAATATATCTTTTAATAATTTAAAACAATTTTTTTCAAAATTTATATACTTTGAAGACGTTTTAAATTTAAATATTTTTTTTGAAAATTTATGTACTTTAAAAACGTTTCTTTTTATTTATCTTTTTTTGTTGTAGTTTCTAGAAATAAGTAAATAAATTACAAAACCTCGTTAGTTTTGCTCTTGTTGTGATTTCTTGTCTCAAAAATTGAAAAAAAAAACACTACAGGTTTACGTAAACATAAAATGTGTTGTGATAACCTACCTCTAAAATCAAAAGCAATGTTTTCCCTTTATTTTTCATGTCTTATTGTTCTGCCCTCTTCCATCCATGATTCTCGTCATTCCTTACTTCATTTTTATTATTATTCTTATGGCTTTTTCTCGTGTTCCTCTCTCTAGCATCATCTTTACATTATGAAAGTCTTATCTACAAGGCGGAGCTCTGGGGTGTGTTCTCAAGGCTAACGCTAGCCTGGGAGTTGGGGTATCACAGGGTGATTGCTAAAGTGGACTCCCTCAAAGTTATTAATATTCTCTTCGATCCACATTTTGTGCTAACTGGGGTTCTTTTTTTGGTGGCAGGTATACGGGAGTTGGTAGGTTCAGTTCCAGCATGTGTTCCGGGAAAGAAATCAGTGCGCCGACAGCTTGACAGCCCTCGCAGGACTACTTCGACCAGGCATCCATATCCTTCAGGAGCCCCCTCTAGGCGCCGAGAAGCTTATCCGCCGAGATGCTCAAGGCGTGTTGTTCTCCAGAGTGTTGAGATAATTTCGTAGCTACCTTTGTAATAAAAAAAATTCTTATCTAATTTCTTTTTTGTTTTTCTATTCCTATACAAATGTACTTTTTGTTTTGTTTGGTCGTGAGAATAGCGGTGTGGGTTCAATTGTTTTGCGTTATTTATGATTTTGAAAATCTAGGATATGAATTTCTTAACTAGTGAAAAATGTTTATGAGTTTATTTCATTATAATTAAAACTTTTCTTTATGGTATATAGCTATATCTATTTCAAATTCAGTGGAGAGATTATCAATAGTTGATGTTGGCTTTGAATCTATCATTATTCAATGTCAGACATGATAACCTCCTTAAAGAAATTCTAAGATTTGCTATTTCAGGAGAGAGCTTGGCAATCCGAAGATGAATCCCACCGTTGGACCTAAAAAAGCAAGTAGCTTTACTTCTTTAATTTCGTATTATGTTTTCTCTTGTTTTGTTCCCATATTGTTCTTTGCTTATGTGACTTTTTAGAATTTACATTTAAGCTTTAAAACTTTTGAGGAAAAATTGAGATGCAATTATGCGATTTTTTGCTGCTAAGCTTAAGGAAGAATAAGCATAAGGTTTGTAACCCTTGATTGAAAATGAATGATGCATTATATTCTTTGTTAGTCTAAATTTTTTAAGGTGTATCTTAATTGTTCAACTAATGATTTGACCATGCTAACTAATTGAAAACTATATTTAGATTGGATTTTATCCTTATGATATGTTCTTAATTATTGTTACACTACAAGAAATCTGTAGTTTACCGATGAAAAAATCGACAGTAAACGCATGTACTCCGTCACTAATAAAAATTTCCGACGAAATAAAACGACGGACAACGGTGTCGTTAATAAAACCATAGGTAAATTTAACAAAGGACTTTTTATGTATCCTTTAATCAGTAAAGTATACTAATGGACAGATGTAACCGATGGAAGGTTTTTTTCGTCGGTACATTTGTTGATGGAAAAGAAGAACAGTCGGTAAACCGTAGTTCAGATAATCACAAACGTTTCAATATTACCGACAGAAGAAGAAGAACGGTCAGTAAATATCATACAATTTACCAATGGTTTAAGGTGTTCCGTCAGTAAATATAGTGTTTTTTGCGATGATCTTTTGTATTTCGTTGGTAAATAAAAGTAAGAATTTTTTTAAAACTTCCCGACATTAAATTTTGTTTTATGATCTTATAATAAATGCATAATTTCAATAGTTATGAATTATTTGTGCATAATAATTTTATTTGTTTATATATTTAATTTGTTTAAACAGAAAGTTGATTGATAATATAAAGTTAAAATTATCTTAATTGATAATAAAAACATTATAGTGTACATAATAAGTCTTTGTAATTCAACGCAAATGACTACAACAATCCTAATATCCTGGTGACTGCATGGTGCTCTGAGGTGCTATCCCTTGCCTTCAACTCATCCACCTCATGTCTAAGCTGAGCTATAATGTCCATCAATGTGTCCACTGTGGTCTGAAGCCGACTGACTAGATTAGTTTGCGACTGTCTACTAGATGTTGTTGTACTGGACGTGGAGGATTGCGAATAACATGTGTTCGCAAATGAACTAGCCCGAAGCTCCTTCCACGACGGTCCCTACCACCTACAGCATCAAGATACGTCTAACTCTCATCAACAGGTTATTCCTGCTGAGACTGTCGCTGAATGGTTTCTTGTATTTAGTCCTATTAGGAAGCAATGTTTATATTAGTAAGTGATAATTATTAAGAAATAATAATAAAGCATTAATTTCACATACATTAAGTTCTTTACATTGGTTGTTGACGAATGTCACACCATCATGCTTCTTCGTGTGAGTGTGCAAAAATACCTGAGTAGGTTTAGGCCTCATGCTTTTAGACTTTTCCTGCATATTTAACCTAAAATGTTAGACGTGAACTAGATTTTATAAAAATTTCGGCAGAGTTTATTCTATTTTTATGATATTTCTCCCCTGTTGAACAAATAAAATAACTCAACACAGTCATCTATGACACTAGACATTTATACCATTATCATTATCTATAATACACATATTTTCATTTGAACATTCACTCATTAATTTAAATTGAAATATAGCAAAGTAAAACGTTTACAATATAAGTGTCAAGTTTAGATACTTACAAGTCTCTCTGTATGCTTATGGTGGGTAATTGATACTTCAGTATGTATGGGAAGACTCTCTCCCCCCGAACCTCCACGTCTATTGGTGGAGTTACGTCCTGAGATGGACATTGCCTCAGGTGATCTCCAATACTCCTGCTAACAACTCCATATTTCTTCCAAAATATAACGTGGTCGTACACCACCCTTGTGAATCGCACCAATAAAGTCGCGATAACGTGTACGAGCATGCCTCTCCCATACTTTATGTATGATCGGGTCGAAACCAGAATCCCAAAAATTATTTCTGAAATAAAAAGAAAAAAATTTGAACTACTATAATGTAATAATATTTATCTACTTACTGTATACAAATCAATATAATTTTTATTAAATCAGGAACTAATATAATGGTTCTACTTTTATTAAAACAATCTCTAAACAAACATTAATTTAATTTATTATATACTATCTACTTTTATTAAATAGATTATTAAATAAAAACAACCATTCATAAGTGACAGCACTATTCTAATGATAGAATAAATCTATAATAAATTGAAACCATTGTAATTTAGAATTGTAATATATTATTAAATATACGAGGAAAATAACTTCGGATACTGTTGTTTTATGTGATACAATACTATTGTTTTATGCGATACAATACTCTTTATATTAGTAATAGACATTTCAATATCAGCAAATACAAATCCTGAATTCTAATCCTTACCACTCCACCCCAGGGTCTTCACACCAATTAAGAACAAAAAATGATCACACGTCAACTGTATATCTTGGGCCACCAAACTTTCAAGTTGATGCTCTGTTAAAAGAAAAGGTTAGTGTTAATGCTTCTAATTTAACAGCAATTCAGCCTTTGTGATTGTCTAAATGATTAAATAACTACAAGTGGAGCCAAATTCATCCATGTGTACACAAACAAACATAATTTCGTCAATCTCTTAGGACTATACAAGTTAAATATAGTCAAAATTGAATGATTCAACGTAAATGGGTCTATATACATTTAATATGATGTTACTATAACTATCCAAGCACTAACACCGAAACACAAGTTTCAATCAAAAAATAAAAACAATCCTCCTTTCAATCAAATGAGGCATGATTAGAGCATAGAAAGAACAAAACTTACAAACGAAAACAAAGGAAGACAGCATTGGCAAGATTCAATTGAACCTACAAGGAATCAGTAAACAATCAGAGTCACTAATCAGGTAATGTAAGATTGTGTTAGCTTTTCCATTTTAAAGGTGAAAAGAGACAGTGGAGTCACTGTAAGTAATCAATGAAGTTGAAGTTAAATGAAATAAATACAAAGAGTAGCTACTTTCTACAAACACCTACAATATACTTCGGTTGACATAGTTTTACTGTAGCAAATCCATATAAACATCAACTACTATCAGACTTCATTTAATGAAATTAAATCTGTCTCAAATTTCATTCATTAAATCTCATATTGCATTCATTAAATCTCATGTTGCAGGCACTGATGTTCTGTTGAATCAATTACAGCTAGAACCATCAATGATAAGAAGAAAATTAATAATAATTAAAATTAATAAGAATAATAGTATGTAACATGCATAAGACGGTTTGAATGTAACATATAGGAGTTGAAAATTTGGAAAAGTGAAAGAAGAATTTTTGGAGTACGTTAGCTGTAACGTTTCCACTGGACATGTATCTGTATTTTATCCATATCTTGATCTGTAGACATCCAAATATGATGATTTTAAGTTTAGCTTAAATTAGAGACATATGGCTATATTTTTCATGGAGGAATCAAATTTGAATTATGTCTTTAAGAGTTTCAAATTTTGACTTGAAGTTGAGTATAGTGTGTTATTGCGGTTTGAGAATATCTTGTAGTATTTTGAGTATAACTTGCAAAATACTGATCCAAACTGCATGAAATTAGTGTCATTACAAACTTAATACATAATGGAACATTTGTTTAGAAGAATGTATTGCCTAAATACCTCATTTTTTGTCAAAATGGCTATGTAAAATTGACCCAAAAATCTGTTTTGAGAAATGAATAAGGGATCATCAGGTAGTACACGATCGTGCACAAACATGATCGTGACAGAGAGGAAACATCAGGAAGTTGCATGATCGTGCACAAGCACGACCGTGACAGAGAGGAAACATCGGGGAGTTACACGATCATGCACAAGAACGATCATGATAGAGAGGAAACATCATGAAGTTGCATGATCGTGACAGAGAAGGTGCACTGCTGTTTGACAGCTTTCAACACTCTTCACTATTTTTGACAATAACTCCTTCTCTGGACTTCCGATTGACTTGAAATTTGAGCTACAAACTCCTCACTTATTGTCCTTCCTTTCCACCAAATTTCATTGCACAGGGTGAAAGTCACTACCCATGCACGAGGGTGACTAATTAAGTCACTAGCCATACAAAGGGGTGACTAGTTAAGTCACCCTCATGACTAGCATTAGTCATGCACGGTGGTGACTTGATGACTAACATTTAAGTTAGTCACACCACCTTTAAGAAGAAAATTAATCATAATAAGGAATTTAACAACAACAACAACAACAACAACAATAATAATAATAATAATAATAATAATGGATTTAATAATATTATTATTAATAAATATAAATAATAATAATAATAATTTTTAACAGTAAGTAGAAAATTAATAATAATAATAAGAAAATTAATAAAAATAAGGAATTTAATAATAATAAAATAAACATAATTAATAATAATAAGGAATTTAATAATAATAAAAATTAATAAAATTAATAGTAAGAATAATAGTAAGTAGAAAATTAATAATAATAAGAATAATAATAAAATTAATAAGAATAAGAAATTTAATAATAATAACAAGAAAATTAATATAATAAGGAATTTAATAATAATAATAAAACGAGAAATGAGACGGTCAAAGAGTAAAGCGTAAAGATGGCAAAATCGACATTAAAATAAAAATTATCAGATGATTACATTAAAACGCTCCTGTAGAGGAGCTTCTTCAAAATTAGTTCGTTGGGTTGAATCAGTCAACCTAACTAGCTCATAACCAAATAGCCCAAACAACTTTTTTATAAAGTCAACCAGCTGATTTGGGTTAATCAGCTACTTTTTGGTTGATTAGCCAACCTCCAAACGAGGCTTGTATCAGTATTGGTCAATACATGGTAACTTTCGAGCAATTTTTTAAATTTATAAAATAGTCCACAAATTTTTAAAAAATTGCAAAATAATCCTTCAATATTGTACTATATAATTTAAACTAACCTTGTCTCAAAAAAAATCATAATAATAGAAATTTAAAATAACAATAATTTATTTATTTTTCTTAATATTATTTTCACATATTCCACATATAAATAATAACCACAATTAATATAAAAGATTATTTTATCATCATAGAAATATAAAACTAAGAACAATACAAAGTATTTAAAATATTACAATTTGATCATATAATAAATAGTAATTACATCAAAATATCAAATAAAAAGAATAATTATTATCAATAATAAAATATAACTTATATC
>JANZLH020000398.1:3142261-3157033 GCA_026770325.2 Erythroxylum fimbriatum
TCGGGAAGGTCCCGGCAACAAAAATTTTTGTTTTCCGCACCTTGTACATGTGATGTACATCCCGGGATTTTCCTACACATTCATGTATACTGAATATGTATGATGTATGTTTATGACAAATTTCAGGTTTCTTACCCTTAATCTTGTCACATTATCAATCATGTGAAACCATACTAAATTTCTTAATCCAGATTTGTCTCACAACCAACTTTCGGGTCCACTTTGCTCAATTATTCTCATCAGGAAGGTGAGGTAATTTGATAAAACTTCCTTCTAAGAAGTTGTTCTCCCAAGTCTTAAGTTTCCAATGATTCCTAGATCATACAATTTGATTTTGTTTACTAAAAGTTATACTCAAAAGATCTCAGACTGTACTTAAGCTTTATCAGAATTCTTATCTCAACTTCAAATCAGATTCTAAATTTCTTAGAGGTAGAATTATAATTTAATCTCTTCAGAAAATTTGTTGTCCTATGTCTTTAGTTTAATTAAAATCAAGAATCATCCCATTATGAGTTATACAGTACAAGATATAAGCAAAATACCGAAGTATGTTTAGTAAAATATTCCATTTCATACTATTGCAACATATTCCCTCAATTTGATTCAATCAAGCCTTTCCAATTCAATTTAGAAGGCTACCAATTTTTATGGAGAGATAGAAAAATGTGTTAGAAATTTATTGGTTCAAGTCTCACGTCATTTGGTGGTTGGATGACAAAGTTATGACCAAAAGAAGCAAAGGTGTTTAGGGTGAGTCAACCCTTCGGGTGCACCATCGTGCTTAAGCGCGATGGTGAACTCCCAATCATACCAGTTTTTATGGAGAGATAGAACAATGTGTTAGAAATTTATTGGTTCTAGTCTCATGTCATTTGGAGTTCGGATGACAAAGTTATGACCAAAAGAAGCAAAGGTGTTCAGGGTGAGTCAACCTTTCGGGTGCACCATCGTGCTTAATCATACCAGCAAAGTAACCATCGTGCTTAAGAACAAGGGTGACTTCCAACATACCCAGCAAAGTCACCGTAGTGCTTTTAAACCTCCAAACACAGTCTATTTCTTCCTCTCATCTCACGATCGCGACATCCCAACTTTTTCAACAGCTATTTTCCCATAAATCGCAAATCTTCTTCTCTTCTTCCTCCTTTCCAAACTTTCTCTCTTTACACGTTCTAATCAATACATTTGATGCATTAATCATCCTTGTCATTTTCATTTCAACTCCACAACACATAACAAATCTAAATTTCTAGGTTACACACAACCATTAGAAATCCAAATCTCTTTCACGCCATTTACCCACTTTTCTGCACTTTCTCTCCCTTCCATCTTCATCATTTTTTTTACACTTCATTTAAATCATTTCTGCATCCCAATCTCATCTAATCCTTATTCCTTATCATAAACTCATTTCAATTCGTTTCTATAGACACTCAACGGATTCACATATGATAACAACAAAAACAGAGTATGTTTATAAATCAACATTCATGCATTTTCTGCACTCTTTCTAATCACAGTTTCAGTGATTTTCCAAACTTAAAAACCACTTAAACTCCATCTTATAACAGACCAATCATCACATATATAGAAGCAACACATGCAGTTTACCTAAAATTCTCAGTCATGCTTCAGATAATAAGCGTCTTCAATGTATAAACACCGAACTATTAACTACATGATGAATAATTCAATACACAAATCATAACAACCATATGGTACTTACTAGTTTAAACTCCAACTCTTCAAAATCACATGCAGCCAATTCAACAAGCTATTCAGTGATGAAGACTTTGGGAGAGAGTTTTCGGTATTGATGAAGAACAAAGCCAAACCGAAGTACAACCCAAGAGCTACATAAATTTTTACCTTTCAAACACATGCTTACGTGTCTTCTTAATCCATTGACACCTGGCTCCATTGCGTGTGAGCCACTTGTCACCCAAATAGAAGTGCTACGTGTCATAATGCCATTTGTCTATTTTTCTTAATATCCCAAAATTTTTAGAAAAATTTCTAAAATTTCCAAAAATACCAAAATGATAATAATGTTCTCCAAATAATTTTCCGGCACCTAGAAACCAAAATTCTCATCTTAAATCAAAATTTAAAACCAATTATACCCAGAATTGTCAATGCATGCATGTACAATTATTTGTATGTGTCAAAAATACATATGCACTTATCAGCGAATACTCAATTATGAAAAGCATATAGTGCACTGAAATTCCTTTATTTTCTAACCCTTAACTTGGGATGTTACACTCATATAGCCCAATTTAATTTCATGCACACACTTAATCTCATCCAAACTAATATGATAAAGCTTCATGGCTTAACACACAACACAAGCAAGCCAAAACTGAAAAGAGAATCAAAGAAGAACAAAATCACATAGTCACACACATGAACTCCATATCCTTCCCCCACACCTAGACCAACATTTTCCTCAATGTTAGGACATAAGATCAAAGAAGCACAAATATAAAAGAAAAGAGGAAAGAATGCTTCTTTATTTGTGAATGTCAAAATCATGGTGTTGGTGGGTGTGGAGGTTAGAATCCCTGATACTCTCAATAAGCCATCAAATTATGCTCCATGTGGTTCATTCAGTGTTCGAGGCAACTGAGGCGGTCATCCAAATTGGTTTGGGAAGGTTGGTGACTACTTGATGCAACTGTTGAAACCCGACTTCTAGTAGCTAATTCCCCCATACTTGAACCATTGCTTGTCCTTAAGCAATAAATCAAACGCTTCACTTAAACTATTCCGGTCAAGAGTTAATAGTTAATTAGCACTCAGAAATACATCAATGCTTTCAATCCAATTCACTCATTTAAACTCTATCATGATCAAAAACAAGTTATTCACATGTAAGCACATAGTCAGTAAAATAGTCACTCAAGATATATACTATCTAGCATTTAAGCCATTTTGCATTTGTTATCACATAAACAAGTCAAGGATGCTTAGTATGACACAAATACAGATGAAAAGAAACAATAAAGCAGAAATATCTTTAAAAAAAAAGAACAACGATGCTTGTTATTTAATAACACAAGACAAAGACACTTTTGATAACAACGTGAAAACAAAGATAGTTATCTCTTCTTCTTTTTTGTTTTTTTGCTTTTATTTTATTTTCCTTTTTCAACACTGCATTCTAAGCATCCCATTCCACATTCATACGACAAGTTATACAAAATGCACTTAAATACCAAACATCATATACAAGAGTCACCAAACACATGCAAGACACACAAACGAAAAAGAAAAACGAAAAACTTTGAAACTAGCATCATTTCAAAAGTTAATCAAAGTTCCTTAAATCAAAAGCATCAACGTCATTCCTGTACCACAATTAATTATTAACTAAAGACCGAAATCATTCAAGTTACTACATTCTCATAATCACCATCAAACTCACAACAATCCAAGTGTACGGAAATTTCACACTTGCCCTACCCCCACACTTAGAATGGATATTGTCCTAAATCAATAAAAGCAAAAAAGAGGATGGGAATAGAAGTGCTCCCCTAGATTGAAGACACCATATGCAACTTTGAAATGAAAGATTGCAGCTTTGAAAACACAGATAGCATTATTAAAGTGAAAGAT
The DNA here is from genome assembly GCA_026770325.2 of Erythroxylum fimbriatum. Classification (NCBI taxonomy): domain Eukaryota; kingdom Viridiplantae; phylum Streptophyta; class Magnoliopsida; order Malpighiales; family Erythroxylaceae; genus Erythroxylum; species Erythroxylum fimbriatum. Next base: position 3,145,883 of record JANZLH020000398.1, read on the forward strand.
TGCAGCTTCCTTTTCAAACGCCTACAAACAAAACAAACCAAAGAAAACAAGTAAACACTCAAAACAAACACTCAAAAGATATGCATAAAAGAGAAAAACACACAAAAGAAAGGGATACGGATGGGGTGCCTCCCATCAAGCGCTTATTTAAGGTCGTAAGCTTGTCCCTTGGCATATATACGTCATCCCTTATCAAATGGATGCTTGAGCCCAATTGGTAGCATGCTCAGATTCCGTGAGGAGGCTGGAGCAACTTCCCTTGAAGTCGGCTCCTTCTTAGCATGATGCTCCCTGACTTTTGATGAGTGGAACTTCATCGTTTCACCATCATACTCTAATATCCACTCACCTTTTTGGACATCGCCTTTCTCACACTAGGATGGTCTTTGCAAAAGTATTGCCAATGGGTGTTGGGACTCGACATCCTGCTTGCCACCTTTGATCTTCAGCTCGCTTACCCACAACTCATTCAACTCATATGTGAGTAGCGACTTTTCTTCTTCTTGTTTCTCTTCTTATTCTTCTTCTTCTTTTACTTGTAAATAACTAGGAAAAGGAAACGAAATTCAGTTAGCGATAATATAACTGCATCGCTTACCTTAGGAGGTTGCACATCCTCCATCTTTTCTCGAACTATAACCTCCTCCTCTTCTAACTCCGCTTGCTCTTCCTTTATTGCTTTTGGATTCTCCAAAAGATCTCCACTCTCTGAAGGAATGCACAACTCCTTAGCATCACTCTTTTGTTGGCTAAGAATGCTTGCAGACACTCGGGCTTCCATGCGCCCTACCACATCCACTAAATGGCTCAATTGATCTTCTAAGGTCTTCAAGCTACTCCTTGTTTCCTGTAGGAATTGGAGAGTGTTCGTCACTAATGTAACACCCCACTCCCACAAGGCATGTACCCGACATCTATGGGTGATATCCGAGTCTATGTCCCACGAGGGTGACATGGTAGAGCACTAAATCAGTCAAAACTCAGTACAAATTTTTTTTGAATGCAATCAAAATATGCAGAAATTGATAATCAAGTCGGGCTCACTTTATTTGTAAAATTTTTCAATCATAACAATACAATCAACAGAATTTTCAATAGCCAATTGGGCCTTTTCACAAATACATAACACTTTAGTCATAAAGTCTTTACATTACAACATAAAGCATATACACATTTTTCAAACTTTCGGAATACATAATTTGATACAAAAGTTGCGAAATATACAATTCAGTACAAAAAATAAAGAAATACAATGTAGACGCGAATTGATCCCGACCTCTATTCCTTACTTGTATGCTGTAGGGATACTCCCGTTTGCCTAACGGGGTATTCTTCTGATCCTGAAAAAATTTGCAAATTTTGGGTGAGTTTTGCGCACTCAATGAGTAACCATCATCGATGGCTCACCCAGTCACATAAAACATAATTCACATTCACATCATTTCACATTTCACATTCAATACAATTTAATCATTTATATTATGCATATGCAGTACACATGAGATCCACTTTTTATTTATTACTTTTTTGTGACCGAGTGCCTAAACTGTCCCCTATTTATTTTAGATACCGGGCTCATTACTAACTGTCCTTTATTCGATGGGGATACAGGGCTCATTTTACATAGTGAGCCTTAGGTTCTTAATCACTTTCAAAGCTCGAGGCTCTTTTCGCACTTTGACCTTTAAGCTCTGATTAGTGGCTACTCTGGTCACAACTGCCATTATATTTCATGCATTCATGAGATGGAATGCCTCACATATATTCAGTCAATTGAAAGTGCTCAATATCACACAATCATATTTACTATCACATTCTCATTCACATTGTCATCAGTTCTTAGTCCGGCATTCAACACCTAAGTCGAGAAAACACTTATTCCGTCCAATTCACATTCAATGAGCACTTCAATATTTCATTCATACATCATATTCATCGGACCTTCTGTCCGAAAACCAACACAATCAATCACATTCATATAGACATTCAGTAGTCAATCAATATAAAAATTCAAACAAAACAAACAATGAAATGAGACCATCTAGGTCTACTCACAGTACGCTCCATATTAGCATTTGCTTCCAAATTTTGGAAATACTTGAATGTGGAAATTTAACCTGCAATATGCAAGACACACGTTGCATACACATTAATAATGATGCAATAATAAGCATTTATTCATGCACAGCTGTGTATATGGACTATGTACAATGCATGCTCAATGACAATCCCGGGTACTTTACCAACTTCATAACTTAATCACTTATCAATTCTTTGAATCACAACCTCAATCTTTTGGTACTTTGATAATAATGACTCATCCACTAATTTTCCAATACATATCCGCATGTGACTAGAGAGGAGGAAAAACAAAGTCTTTATATATATATATATATATATATATATATCACTATCAACTTTCTGCTTAAAACTCAATATTTCCTCTTCATTCCTATTTCATTTTAGCCACAACCAAATAAAAAATCTATCATTTTTTTCATAATCATCAAAACCAGAAACACTCACGCATATTCATCATGTTTTCTGCAGTCCTTCACTTTCATTTTTCTGCATTTTCAACTTGTGTATTTTCTTCATTTCTTCCTTTAACTATCACTTTAATCATTCTTTGTTATCTCTAAACATCACCATACACCTATCTCTTAACTCTAAATTCATTTTTAATCATCTCTAAAATACTCCAAAACTTACGTATATATATACACACATATGAACAGTAAAAACATCAACATAACAGAACATTACATATCCATTTCTCCATAATTCTCTGCAGTAATCTCCTACCTGTTTTCATTGATCTTTTAACTCCAAAAACTAGTTTAACACTATCCCATAACATTTCAATCATCTAATCCAAAGAAAATCAACATGTACGGCAAACTCAAAATCTCCTCACTCATTTTCCAGTAAATATGAATATCACTGTTCTTAACCATTTAGCAGTCAGTTAATGATGCATGCTTCATTTCATACAAAAATACATAATCATAACAAGCTTACTTGTTTGAAGCTCTAACATCTGCAAAAAAATCACATAACCTTAATCCCTCATGCAACCACGTACATCAACTTGAAGGTTGACAGGGGGGTTCGGTTTTTCTTGGGGTGGAAGAAAGAAATACAAAGTATAAGTGGTAGTGGATAAGAGAAACCAAGATTTTTCTCTGTTGGAAATTTGATGAAAAACTCTGTGTTGAAGAAACACTAGAGAAAGAAACATCGAGAATGACAAGAAGGCAAGTACAGTAACTTGTTTTTTAAGGTTATTGAAACTCAACTTTAAAGCTTAGACACCTGTCCATTTCTTAGCCTCTTATCCACTTCCCCATAATAAAACTCACTTAAGGATAATTTGTACTTAAGTTTATGACTTAATAAAACCACCGAAACATAAGTCATAACCCATTAAATCACTTCCAGATTTTTTCATAAAACATCTTTTCGGGTCAAATTTGCATGTTCTTTCTGACCCTGATACTGAAGTTATTTTGCAACACTTTCTTCTAGAAACATATTCCCCTATGTATTATGTTTCCATTGACACCAAAATCATTCAATTTGGTTCAGTGATTTGAAAGATATACTTCAAATATTTTTGGACTGCTCTTGTCCAAAATAATTTACTATGCACAACTTCCATCCAGAATTTAAACATCTTAGAGACTGGTTCAAGATTCAATTTCTTCAGATGAATTGTATCTCTATGTCTCTAGTTTACTTCAAATTAAAAATCATCTCATTTTGAATCCTACAGGTTCATATATAATTAAAATACTGAAATATGTTCAGTAAAACAACACCAGTTCACTGTTCCAACCGATTCCCTCACTTTCGTTCAATCAATCTTTTTCAAATCAATTCAGAATGATAACAATCTTTGTGGAGAGTTAGAAAAATGTCTTATGAATCCAATGGTTCAAGAATCACTTCATTTTGAGGTCGGATGACAAAGTTATGGCCGAAAGAATCAAACAAAGTTTTGTCTTCAATCATGCAAATGACATAACTTTCTCTACAGATGTCAGCTTAAGGTCGTCTTAAGGTGGTTTCAAAGAGGACGTCTAGATCTACAACTTTTGTGAAGACTTCAAAGAGAGATTCTGTCATATTGAAGGTCAAAAATTGGACCAGACGATAGGCCAAATGAAACCAGATGAAGGGCTAGATGATTTGGGACAATTAGCGTAACTTTCTTTATATATATCAGATTAAGATTCTCTTTAGACGGTTCAAAAGAGGACTTCAAGGTCTACAACTTTCATGAAGACCTTGAAGACAAATTCTATCATCTGAAGGGTTAAAAGTGGACCAGACGATAAGAATAGACAAAACCAGATGAAAGGTCAGACGAATCAGAAAAATTGCCATAACTTTCTCTAAAGATGTCGGATTAAGGAGTTTTTTAGACGGTTTGAAAGAGAACTTCAATATCTACAATTTCATGAAGAACTCAAAGACAGATTCTGTTGGACCCCAAAAATTTTTTAGAAGTTAGAACTATTAAATGAGAAATTTTTGGCGATTAGTCATGAGTAAAGAACAAATGAATGAAAATTTTTGAATTAGAAATGATAGACAAGAGTAAAGTAGTGAATGAGGAATGTGGATAGATTCATGTTTTTCTTTGGTGTTTTTGGTGGATAAGAGATTTTGAAATGGGAAGAATTAAGGTGAAAGTTAGAAGTAAAATGAAAGCAAAAAAGAAGTTGAATATGCGTACTAAGTTGATGAAGGATGTGTATATATGTGTATGTTTTGTTATTAGTGTTCATGATTAATCATGGACTATAATTTCTTTATGGATGATATTTATTTGAAATGGAGTTGAGAATGAGAAGTAAATGAAGTAGAAAAGGTGATCTTGGTATGAGTTGTGTTAAGGAAAGATTTTGAAACAAATGGGCAATTGATCTGGAAAATGTTCACTGAGTATGCTTAAGTCTTTTAGCCATAACTTTTTCTCTAGTTATCCAAATGAGATGATTCTTAATTTGGATTAAACTAGAAACATATGGCTACATTTCTTATGAGACATCCAATTTAAATTATGTCTTTAAGAATCTCAAAACTTGTCATGAAGTTGAAAAGGGGTGCAGTACATTGGTGGAGGAATGTAAAGTTCATATTTTGATTTTAGGAGGAAATTCTGGATTTATTTAGATAGATTTAGCCAAAGTTATCTTCTAGAAAGTTGTATGTCTTTCTTTTATCTTTTCAACAGTATATAGTATGAGAATTTTGAGCATTGGAGTTGAAAGTTTTGGTAATTATAAGTGGAGATGTTTAGGAGTATAGATAGTATCGTCTGTGATGATGTCATATCGTCTGTAAGGATGTATCGTCTGTAGAGACATATCATCTGTGATGACGTCATATCGTCTTAAGAGTTGCATCGTCTTAAGTTGACTCTGCATCGTCTCAAGTTGACTCTGCTTCGTCTCAAGTTGACTCTGCTTCGTCTTAAGAGTTGCATCGTCTTAAGTCGACTTTGCTTCGTCTTAAGTTGACTCTGCTTTGTCTTAAGAGGTGCATCGCCTTAAGTTGACTTTGCTTCATCTTAAGTTGACTATGCTTCGTCTTAAGTTGACTCTGCTTCGTCTTAAGAGTTGCATCGTCATAAGTTGACTCTGCTTCGTCTTAAGTTGACTATGCTTCATCTTAAGAGTTGCATCGTCTTAAGTTGACTTTGCTTCAACTTAAGTTGACCCCATTTGTCTGTTTTTCCCATTCGTCTGCTTCTTTGCTTCATTTGTTCTTTGCTTCGTCTGCTCTTTGCTTCGTCTGCTTTTTGCTTCGTCTGCTCTTTGTCTCGTCTGTTCTTTGTTTCGTCTGCTTTTTGCTTCGTCTATTCTTTGCTTCATCTGCTTTTTGCTTTGTCTGCTCTTTGCTTCGTCTACTTTTTGACTCGTCTGCTTTTCGCTTCGTCTGCTTTGTGCTTCGTCTATTTTTCTCAATTCGTCTCACCCTTTGTCTTAGGTTGACCTTCTGCTTCGTCTTACATTGACTAAAACATCTTCTGGTCCACGTGTGACACTTTAGATGATAGAATTTGTCTTAGATGTCTTCATAAAAGTTGTATATCTTAAAGTCCTCTTTTAAACCATCTAAAGAACGTCCTAATTCGATGTCTGTAGGGAAAGTTATGGCAATTTTCCAAATCTTGTATCGTCTAATAAAGTCACATCGTCTATAAATGACATCATATCGTCTGTTCCTATTTTTGACCCTTCATATGATAGAATTTGTCTTAGAAGTCTGCATGAAAATTCTAGATACTAAATTCCTCTTTCAAACCATCTAAAGAACACCCTAATCTGATGTCTATAGGGAAAGTTATGATGATTTTCCCAATCTTGTATCGTCTGAGAACATCACATCATCTATAAATGGCGTCATATGTTGTTATCCGACCTTCAATTGAAGTGAATCTTGGACCAATAGACTCCTAACACATTTCTTTTTACGTCTGCATGAAAGGTTATAGCATTTGGGATTGATTTGAAAAAGGATTGATTGAATCAAAGTAAGGGTATCGATTGGAAGAGTATGAATTGGAGATTTTACTGAACATGCTTCAATATTTTGATGATGTCTCGGTTTGTAGAACTCCAAATGAGATTATTCTTGTTTCTAAATAAACTAGAGCTATAAAGATACAAATTGTTTGAAGGAAGTGAATTGTAATTCAGTCCCTAAGACTTTCAAATTCCGGATGGAAGTTGGGAATAGTGTACTGTTTCAGTCTAATAATTGTCTGAAAGTGTTTGTGGTAATACTTTCAGATTTCTAAATCAAATTGAATGATTTTGGGGTCATTAGAAACTTAAGACAATGAGGAACATTTTTTTTAGAAGAAAGTATTATGTCAGAATGTTCAAGGGTATTTTTGGCAGGACCCTTACACATAAAAGACATAAGGCATAAATGGAAGGGCAAATTGAACAATTCTCAATCATTAAGGGAATAATTAGAAGAAGAATTGTGGTCTTGAATTTTAAGAAGAGAGAAGAACAAAAAATGAAGAGAAAAAGAGAGAGTGTCATGAAGAAGAGAGAGAAATACGAAGAGAAGAAGAGAAGGAGAGAAAGAAGAGAAAACAAGATATGGTTTCAATTGTGTTAGCCTTCAAGAGAGATTTTGATGTTGTTCAAGAAGAGAAAAAGGTAGAGGAAGAAAAGAGCTTCCCTTTGAGCCAAAGATCCCTTCATTTGGTGAAGAATGAAGGGATTAAAAAAGGAAAGAGGAACAAGAGAAGAGGCATTTTGAGCAAGTCTATAAGCAAGAAAATCAAGGTGGGTACATGTTTATAATGGAGTAAATAAGCCACTAATATTTTCTTTGAATCAAAGCAATTTAATGTTTCCAATTGCATCATAAGTGTTGCATTTATTGCTTTTGAATGATTTGAGAAAGTGCAATATTTTGTTATATGAGTTGTGTGATGATTTATGAAAAGACTTTAAAAGTGATTTTTGAAAAGATAATAGGTTTATGAAATCATGGTTTTGACATATCTCATGTTTATGAAAAATCAAGTTTCGAAAATGTGCCATTTTGGGCAACAAGTTTACAAGTTATGAAATATATGTTACGTGGATTTGTGGTGGTCCCCTAAGTTAAGTCAAGTGTACTTTAGCTGCCCGCTAGTGGCATGGAGCTCCTTCATGGACTCCTATAAGTTCACGGCTACACAGAACCATTATGTGAAAATGTGTAGTACATTCTATTTTTGGATCCACCCAAGCCATTTTGATATGTTTATGTGCTCATGACAAGAGTGATGCATACATAGTTTGCGTATCTCGAACCATTTTGATGTGCTTATGTGTTTATGTTATGTGAACAAGTTTGATGCATTCATGTTTGTAGTTTGAGATTTTGACTACATGATGAGAACTTTTAGAAACAAGTGCTTTATGAAATGAGAATTTACAATGACAAGTAAATGTTTTCAAAGGGTTTTTGCTTATTTTCCATTATAAACTGTTACCCACGAGCTTTCAAGCTCACCCCCTTTCTGTCCCATCTTCAGGTGATAACTAAGAGATCAAGTGATCAAGAGCCTAAGGGAATTGCTTCAAATTTGCTATTATAATAAGCCAATGGTGTGGCTTTTGATATGTAAATAAAGTTTTCCAAAATCTTTTGCTTTAGAAATGAAATGATAGTTTGAAGTAGTTTCGGTTGTGTATGTTCATCTGGCCTTCCTTCTAAAATGGCTGAGTTGAAGTAATAAGTTTGTTTTGATGTTTGACCGTTGTGGGCACGCCACCCTTGTAGAATGATGTCTAATAAGGGTTCAAGGAAATAACCTTACAAGGAACCACGCTCAAGGATAATACGCTCAAGTATTATGGTATTCTCAAGAGTTGGGTTCCGGAAATGGTATCTAACATTTGTGGTATCAGAACAAGAGTTGGGTTCTAAAAATAGGATCCAACATTCCCTGTACCTCACTCCAGATTGACACCTGTGCTAAGCTTGAAAACTTAGTGGGGAAAATACTTAATTTGGATGACCACTCACAATAGTCATCCGCCAAGTACACACATTCAGAAATATCATAACTTACGTACCATAAATTCACATTCATGAACCAAACATTAATATTGTAAACAATTATGGCATACTTGAACAAAGTTTATAATGCAAATATGCTTCAACATATTATTCATATACCGAAAATGCACATTTATAAGCCAAATATTGATATCAATGCTCATTGATACAAATTATCAATATAATTGCACATCATTACAATTCATCATTACAACCAATACAAATGCTCATCAATACCAATTATTTATGTTGTCATGTTATATTTCTTATTTATAACTGTTAAGTTTCCTTTTTGTGTTAAGCCTGCACATTTTCTGTGATTGTGGATAACAGATGTTGTGGATATCCAAATATATCAAACTATAGATACCAGAAGGTATCGAACTGTGGATACCCAAAGGTATCAAACTGTGGACACCGGTGGTGTCAAACTGTAGCAACTGCACTATAACCCTATAGGCATGCCCATCTATCTACCACTAAGATAATAGAGCAGGCACTGTAACATTTCCTTTAACTATTTTACAATTTCACAATTCATATATTAACAAGTCATATGATATACATTTCAAGTTATAAATTCTATATTTGCTTTCATACATGCAATTCATGGCTTAATACCATTAGAAGGGTATCAAAATCACGCTTGTATAATCATACTATACACATGTGATTAATGAATATGCATACAAATCATTTATATACATGTAAATTTTCTTTGGAATGCATTATGCTCAATCTTATATTCCAATGTATAGTCTCCCAATTCACATATGGTAAGTCCTATTTCATTTATTTTTAGGTGTTTGAAAATTTTCATACATATTTATAAAGGTTCAGATAAGATGCGGTAGAAATCAGAAACAAAAACAATGCCATGCTTGTGATAGACTCTTTCTCTATTCATACCACTAATTGTTCCTCAATATTCATATATAATGTTGGATTCCGTTTAACAGAACCCAACTCTTGCTCTGATACCATATCTATTAGACCCTGATTCTAGAGTCCAACATTCGGAGTCATGAAACATGACTTGACTTTTTTGAATAATTGTAGCTCTATGTTTCTATATCATTTAGGAACAAGAATCATCTCATTTAGAGTTCTACCGATCAAGATATGATTTAAAAACCGAAGTATGTTCATAATCTAGTCATGCTCTCCTAACCGATCCCCCACTTTCTTTCCACCAATTTTTCTCAAATCAACACCAAAGGCTACCAATTTTTATGGACAGATAGAGGAATGTGTTAGGAAACTATTGCTTCAACAATCAAGTCATTTAGAGGTCAGACGAATAAGTTATGGACAAAAGAATCAAACATGGTCTTACTCTCAGATGGATCAGACGAATTGCTTTTGTAACAAATGGATCAGACGAAGTGCTTAAGTCACAAATGGATCAGATCCTTAAGTCACAAATGGATCAGATGAAGGGATGCAGTCATAGAAGCAGATGAAGGGATTCAATCAAAGCTGAATCAGACGAAGGGATTCAATCAAAGAATCAGACGAAGTGATTCAGTCAAAACTAAATCAGACTAGGGGGTTCAATCAAAGAGTCAGATGAAGGGATTTAGTCAAAGCTGAATCAGACTAAAGGGATCAATCAAAGAGTCAGACGAAGGGATTCAGCCAAAGCTGAATCAGACTAAAGGGTTCAATCAAAGAGTTAGATGAAGGGATCCAGTCAAAGTTGAATCAAACTAAAGAGTTCAATCAAAGAATCAAACAGATGGACTCAGTCAAAGCTGAATCAGACTAAAGGGTTCAGTCAAAGAATCAGATGGATGGATTCAGTCAAAGTTTAATCAAACAAAAGGGATCAATCAAAGAGTCAAAAGAAGGCATTCAATCAAAGAATCACACGAAGTGATTTAGTCAAAGCTGAATCAGACTAAGGGGTTCAATCAAAGAGTCAGACGAAGGGATTCAGTCAAAGAAGAAATCAGACGAAGGTTTAGTCTAAGATGAACCAAACGAAGGCTCGATATAAAATGAACCAAACAAAGGTTCAGTCTAAGAAGAAATCAGATGAAGGTTCAATCTAAGATGAACTAGACAAAGGCTCAGTCTAAAATGAACCAGACGAAGGTTCAGTCTAAGAAGGAATCAAACGAAGGTTCAGTCTAAGATGAACCAGACGAAGGCTCAGTCTAAAATGAACCAGATTCAGTCTAAGAAGGAATCAGATGAAGGTTCAATCCAAGATGAACCAGACGAAGGCTCAGTCTAAAATGAACCAGACAAAGGTTCAGTCTAAGAAGGAATCAGAGGAAGGTTCAATCTAAAATGAACCAGACGAAGGCTCAGTCTAAAAAGGAATTAGACGAAGATTCAGTCTAAGATGAACCAAACGAAGGTTCAGTCTAAAATGAACTAGATGAAGGTTTAGTCTAAGAAGAAATCAGACGAAGGTTCAGTCTTTGATGAACCAGACGAAGGCTCAGTCTATAATGAACCAAACGAAGGCTCAGTCTATAATGAACCAGATGAAGGTTTAGTCTAAGAAGGAATCAGACGAAGGTTCAGTCTATGATGAACTAGACAAAGGCTCAGTCTATAATG
>JANZLH020000398.1:3242007-3254446 GCA_026770325.2 Erythroxylum fimbriatum
TGTATGAATACGTTCAAAAACACTCCAATTACGTTCACAACCTGATGCAGAAGCTGTTTGACTGAGTAACCTAATAGCGAGTTTTCTCAATGTTGGAGCACTGTCACCGAATAATCTCCACCACTCATCTGCATTTTAAATTAATAGTTATGATAAAAATATATATTAATGAATTAAAATTTAAAAGTATAAAACTTACCTGGCTGCATTTTTTTCATCGTCAGTTCTCTCTTTGCTGATGATCTAGCAAAACTCTCTAAACCTTCACGATACAATTTAATTTCATTTATCGCTTGTGATTGCTCTTCACTAGAAAAAATACATTTGCATTCAATCACATCAAACAAACCTCTCATAATATCACTTGTACGTACTTCTCTACTATAAAAGCAATAAGGATTGAGAAAATAAGCAATAATATTACTTGTATGAATTTTATAATTATAATCTTATTATAATTTTATTTGCAATAATCATATATTTTATCATATACATCTAAACATGTACAAGATAAAGAATATTTTTATATTATTTTGTTATTAACCTACAATGAATCGATATGCAACACCTTTCACTGAAGTTCAATATCCACTGAGTTAGAAACCACTGATTTCTGAGCTAATCTTCTGAGTAGCTCAAAACCAACAGTTCAGTCGTCCCTAAAACTAATAGCGAAGTTCACATTCTATAAAGTCTTCATATGTTAGTGGATTGTCCCATTATTACCTACATTTTTTGTATAATTAGGTCAGTACGGTCAAATAAATGTAAAAGGGGCTCTCAGTATTTCAATTCGATTGTTTTATGGCTGTGAGGTACGAAGGATTTGTTTTACATTGTGGGGTATGCATGATGTATATTTTAATAGATAAACGATGTGTTTCATCTTGTAAATCGCTCTTTTTTAATATGGTTGCTTATGGGGGTATGCTTTATGATGTGGGGTATACATCATGTCATTTCATAGATAAATGATGAGCTTTATTTAATTAATAGTTCTTACATTAATTTGATCTCTATATTTTGATTTTTGTTATAATAGTTACACTAATATCAGTGATCTCACATTATGTATCCACGTTATATAGAAGGTTTTAACTTGTATGAAACACCCAATAAGACTCGTATGCATTTTTCTCAATCACTGATCTGGCGTAATTTAGGCATTATGTAATCCATTGGGATTTGGGAGATGTTTACAAACATACAAGACAATGCAGGTTTTTTTGTTTGAAGAATATAATTCTATTATTAAATTTAAGACATTATAATTGAATATACTTACAAATTCTTCGTACTGACTTTCAATCATATAACTTAACGTAATGTAAATGAGTGTGAATAATTTGATTATTAAAATAACACATGTCGAAGAATTAGAAGGCCGCTTGTCAAATAGATTAAGCTTAGACGTATACAGTGAGATAGGTTACTGCAGTTCAACCAAATATGAAAATAACAGGACTTTGGTTAATCGACGTATAAATGACAGTGACAGACAAAATACCTTTTGAACAAGGCTAGCAAATGCCAAGTGTTGATGGAGACGAACTCATTATACCTACTATATTCTTTTTACATGTTGGATCGTTAGCTCATTGCTATTCTTGCAGGAACATTGCAAAAGGTAATAAAGCCCCAAACTATAACCGAAATCTCAACTCTTGGCTTGAAATTTTCAACTTTGGAGCCGCTGGAGGAATCAATCTGAGAGGTGATTAAGAAATACGAAATTGAATATAACTGCATAATCGAAACACGGGGTGCTCATTTAACTGCTGGATAGAGACCAGCCATGTAAGGCCGTCCACTTCCATTAGAATCGGCAAAGAAATCTCCAGACTCAGACGATTTTTAGGTCTTGAGATTCTTGGGAGAACCCGAGTAGTAATCATTGGAAGCATTGCTAGTGGAATACGTTGATGATGTAGGCAGTCCATGTATCCTTGGCAATCCTGTTGCATCCCCACCCAAACTGTATCCTCTTTCAACTGTTTCAGCTTCCAATGGCAATTCATCCAATGTCTAGTACGAGAGATCAAAGTCAATTCAAGATGTCAACACCACCTTTCAGGTATTCAACTCAAAAAGTTCCTTTCATCTAACATATCCTACTATCATTCACAAACCAGTCACTATTGGTATCCAATCCCAATAATCATATCACATTGGCTCCCAGCCTTGGGAGTTCTGCACCACCAAATGTTATTAATTCCACTTTCCTTCCGGTATTTAAATATTGCAAAGGTAAAGTGCATACCGGTAAGAAGAAAAAAAGGAACATATAGGCATCAAAGAAACTAGAAACACCCACCCTAAATGCCTGCTGAAGAACTCTAAGTGTTTCTCTTGTCTGTTTTCTCTTCATTGCTATCTCACCAGGTTCCTGCAACATCTCTTCAAATAGATTTTCCCTGTTTTGTTTAGACAAAGATGTCAATTGAACTTGAAAAAACTAAAGCACAATCTACAAACCAGAGGAAGAAATCAAGGAAGTAATTATAATGATGGTATCTCAAGTCACCTGTAGAGCTTCTTAATGAAGACATTGTGTAATTCTCTCTTTGTATGGTTCACCTACATTTGATAACCAATCAACATCAGAAACATAAGTTCCTACATTCAAGTCAATAAAGCTACAAGCACTGCACCAGAGGGTTGATACTAAAGCATGTCGTTGAGAAGATTCAACAAGATACTGGCCCAGAAGAAATATGTTTTTGAGACATACAAAATAAACAAATCTGATCTCACCAAGGAACAACATTTTATAAAGAGAAGTTGCACTGGCAATTTTAACTCTCAAAAGCCTCCAACTATGTAAAAAAGAGTACCAAAAGCTTGTTTACTAATGTTATAAGTAGTCAGTATCTTAGCAATAGCATGAAGCAAAAAGGCTCAAACTCTTATAGTCAACAAGAATCTGAAGCTGTGTAGTACGCAATATCTTTGCAATGTTTTGGGAGTAGGAATAAGCATGCAATTTGGTATGCTCCACTATACTGGATTCATGTTCACACTAGTGTATCAATGATTGTTGTTGAAGGAAGGTCCTAATTACTATGATATCAAATGTTTTGGCACCGAAAGTGAAAATAACAAATAGAAACAATACACTGAAAAACAGGAAAGAAAATTAGCAACAATGTGCTTAAGGATGAAATTACCAGGAAATGCATAATTGCTTTCGGTACAGAGTCTTCAATATTCTTTCGAACAATGTCATAATATGATCTCAAAAGCAATTTAGTGACAACAATCTCAACAGACTCCTGCTCTGATTGGCTCTCCGGGGGCCTCAAAACAGTTGGAGGCTTAGAAAACAGAACTCGTAAGAAATTGGGAAAAAGCAAAGAAAGGAAAAAGAATACCAGAGATGCTCATTGGCTGTACATAATGGCATATACAGAAAAAAAAGCCCATCCATACCTCCTGTAAATGGATCATGGAGCTTTGTTCCATATCATCCATGCTCCGAATAGGTTCATTGTATAGCTTGCTTGCTACATTCTCTTTAGCAGATGCACGAGAATTGTCAGCTCTACTTCCACCAAAAATGGACGAAATACCCCAACTTGAACCAACTCCATTCCCTAAATTAACATAATTTTCAACAATCATGATATCATACTGGGACTCATATTCAAACTAGAGATGGCAATGGGCCAGGCCACAACCAAAATGACATCGTTTTGGTCAGTTATACCAAAACGACAACATTTTGGTGGTGGGGATTCAGGCCGGGCTTTGGGTGTGCTCGAGCCTAGCCCAAAGCCGGGTCAATCAGGCTGGGCCGAAAATGCCATCTGTAATTCCAACTCAAGATGTGAGAGAGAATATGTGGGAAGAAATATTTGTGCATGCATGTCACTTGTTCCTGTTGGTGCTTTTTAAATGATGATTACCAGATGGTGCAACTCTTTCAACACCTGCAGCAGGCTGAACACCCTGTAACTTGAACAAATGAAACAATATGACAAGGTCAATAATCAACCGAGCCAAAAGGAATTATGATTTAAACCAAATAATAGAGAGAGAAAAAAGCGATGAGAAAAAAGGACAAAGGAAAATGAGAAAAACCATACCTGCTCAGGCACTATTCCATTAACTTGTCTACCAAGAAAACCTCGAGACTTCAGACTCCTTTCAGATGCTGATGGCTTGTCCGTCTCTACAGCATCCTACTTAGCATGAAAAGTGAATCCTACTGAAAGAGATAAATCTTGGACAGGAAAAATACCAATGACTTCTATATCAAGAACATACCTTTTGCCTGGAAATGGGTAGAGGAGCCCTAAAAGACTTGACCTGCTGTAGTGCTACTTCAACAGCCTTACTTCCACCAATAAAATTTGGGTGCGAAGTGTTAATGTAATCCATCTGCAAAGGAGTCAGAGATTCTGAAATATTGAAATGCAACTGATGAAGGAAGTACTTAAGCAAGCCCATGCTAATAAATTTGAGATATCTAGACTTCAACTTACCTCCATTTCAATAATGTGACCAATCATTGTTTCTGATGGTTCAAGACCATCTCTCAAGAAGTTTCCTATGACTTCATCCATACGCCTTCTCAGAACAGGAAACCGATGCAGTTCGTTAGCTAGACACCGATGGCTAATCTGAAGAGGCAGATAAGAAAATATAGTTTTCAAGATGGAATGGATGCTGCTAGAAGCCAGACAAACATTAGTTCTACCTTTATTAACTCATTATGTATGAACCTGGCACACTGAAGGCTTGGATCTAATAAACGAGCTATTTGCCTCCGGACAAGAACCTCAAATGGTACCTACATAAATGAAAATAAATCAAAAGCATGACCTAGTAATTCAAAACATGTAAGCAAATAGTCAAAAGGGAGAACTTATAAGGAATTAAGAAGTAAACAGTAAAGCCTACTTCTGGAACAAAAAGTGCACTTTTAGGACCAGTTGCATTTTGAATTGCAGTTCGAATGTCATCATCCGTCAAGTCATCACAAGGATCAACATCCTGCAGAAAATTTGAATCGAGCATCATTTATCTTACAATACTACATAAATATCACTGATTTTGCATTCCCAGACCATCGGTACATATCAGCCACATTATATTAGTTAATTTGTCAATGATAATAAATTAAATGGCACCACCAACAATAACCCTTATTTCCCATGTTAATGTAAAAGTAAAAAGTATCTTGGTCTTAAAAGAAGAAAAATCTCAATCTTTTGATATTTGTTCACCTTCATGGTTGCTTTGGATATGATTGCATCTCGTCCATTATAAACTAGTGAACAACAAGATTTGACATGAGATCTATCACTGAACATTTAAGAATAGTTCTTTTAAACACTTTAAATGAAAAGGGAAGAAGCATAACATATCTAGAAGACTATAATATAATTAATTACATGAAAGTACACTGTTGCTTTCACCAGAGCAACTTTATGTACATCCAATTTGAAATCCAACACAAAATTTGACTTACAGAGTTTTATACAATTCATCATCTCAGGTGGATTCTTAAAAAGAGAGGGAGGCAAAAGGTGGGTTAACAGCATCAAACTTTCTGGCATACCCATTATGGAATGTTAAAAGCCAAATAATAGCTAAAGCATCTAAGTGCAAGTAAGTCAGTCACTCTATGCCAATTCAAAACCAGGATCCCTAGGATAAAAAGCTCAGTTAGATTGATGTGAATCGGGGGTAAAAAAGAAGTAGATATCAAGTTAAGAACTTCAAGATCATTTAAGGTCGGAACAGTTACCAACTTGCATATTCACTTATTTGGAGTCAACCAAAGGAAGCTGATAGACCAAGGAATTATTTGGCCACCACTCAATGAAGCATTTCTTGCACAAATGCATCTAGTAATTGCTTATGGAAAAAACGGGAAATTGTTCACAAAAATCTTTCTTTCTACAGGGTTAAAGAACACACCTCTAAGCATTTCACAAAGATGGATTGAAAAATATAGTGAATTCTTGCTCCACCAGACAGCTCAGCTGTTGACATTTCCTCATTTTTTCCCTCTACCATTGATGAGAATGCTGCTCACAACAAGAATATGGCATGGAGTTAACAAGCTTAAACACATAAAAAATGGCTTATCATATATACATGAAAGACATAATACAAAATATAAAGCAAGATGAATGAAACAATGAATTAGGAATAAACCTTCACAATATTTTGACAGAATGTTCAGCAACAGAGCCCCCTGACCAGCCTGTTAAATATACAAAAAGTAGGAAACAAGTACTTAGTAGAAAATGAAGAAACAATTGGCAAGGAAACTGGAACAACACAACTTTAAGTGCAAAATCAGTAGATTCTAAGCCATTTTCAAATGTCAAAATAGTCAGCTCTCTTCTGAGATTGGATTGCTAAATATTCTCATACTATCATATCATAGCAGAAGCAAAAATGCAATTTAGTCTGATTTCCAATTTTGGAACATGTATTTGTTGGCCCTACACATCAGAATAAGCACAGATTCAAATAATAGATCCAAATCACAGACTTATTTTGCCAACAACACCAAATGATTAAGGCAACCTCAGAAAGGTAATCTCCAGATAGACAAATAAAACATACCTTTGATTCGGTAATGTCTCCATAGCTAGCATGCTCCTTTGCAACAGCAACCAAAGCAGTGCTTATGCGTGACTTCAACCCCGGAAGTAATGCTTTTATGTGTTGCACTAAAATCTGGATAACCAAAATAAGTAAGAATGACCTCAAAAGCACTTTTGATGAGCTATATCATGAACTACGTCACAATCCTCAGACAAATAATTTCACAACCAGAAGAAATCAAAGAAATCAAGAAACAGTGCCTGACGAGTCTACAGAATAGGTGAACAACAAAATGGCAATGTGTATTAGCGTAGCGCTGAAACAGACAGAAGTATATGTTTCCAAGAACTTAAAAGAGATTCGAAAGGTCTGCCAGAAATTAAAAGATGCAGCAGTTCTACCTGGTTCAATTTCTTTGCTAACTGAGGAACACCACACCGATCAGCTAGACCATTATATACCTGCATAACAGTATGAATGATAGCAAATTTCATCAGTATAATTGACTTTATTGATAAAATACTAGAAGAAAGATGGAATTCATACCGGATGACTACGAAAGAATTTCTCCTCAGCTACAAGTGCATCTTTTATACTCCGGTTAAACATGATATCCTGAATGTTTGCCAGTATGAAAGACTTTCATGTAATCATCAGCCATAATATGGAGATATCAATGTAATCTCATTCAATCGAACAAAATCTCATTGAACAGGCTACAACAAACATATTTTTTTGTCCACACTAGAAGCACCATCAGAACAATAGTACAAGTAAATAAGGAAAAGAAATAGAACTTGATGGTTCAAGCCTTAGCAAATCCAAACCATAAGATACAACACCAATAATTATCATCAGCATTATGAGCATATAATCTCCAATTTTCATCAGACACATCCGTTACCTCTTGACTACGGTTGACAACACCAACATAACCTAATCGAAGTGGAATTACTTTGCCTTGCAGCAGATTATGAGCATCAGTACCTCTGTCCATAATGTCCAGCTGTTACCAAAGAAATATGTCAAACAGAACATAAAGGCAGTCAGAGCTTGTAGTAGAAAATAATAGTGATGCTCCTATGAACCTTTGTGATTACTCCAATGGTTCTGTTACCTGTTAAGAAAACAATAAGTCCCTAGAATCATTTAAGAGTGATATAAGAAAGCCACTCAGTTTGGGATATCAAATTCAGAACTTACCATCAGGATCAGCATTTCCTGCAATCTGAAGAGCATCTGAGTTTGCTAAATCTGAATTCGCTGGTGTTACGGCAAGAATCAAACAGGTAGGCTTTTTTATGTAGGACATTATCATAGTTCTGATTCGTGCTTCAATATCAGAGGGTTGATCACCAACTGGAACCTTTGTTATACCGGGTAGATCCACAAGTGTTATATCAAGAACATTAGGTGAAAAAATCTTCAAACATATCTGCTTATCTGAGACTCCTTTGTTACCCCCTACTTCCTTGTTTGTCTCAGCCTACAGCAAATCCAGAATTAGATAACATTAAAAAAAAAAAAGGAATGATCATCAGCGTTAAAGGATTATTTTGGAGCAAGCCAGCATTCAATCGACCATACCTAAATGCAGCATCTACAGTCCCTCTTTAGACCAACACTAAAGAGTGTCAACTTGTAGGACAACCTTATATCATAATTGATAGCTTGTGCATTAATAGTCAAGTAAAAGTAATCTATTCCAATTCAGTTCATTACTCCCCTTCACACAAGACACTACTTTTTAATCTACCCAAAAGGCTGCAGCAATATTCATTCTAAAAAAGTACATCAGTGCTGGTATTTACATTTTAGGCTTGAGCCTCTATCCCATATATATCATAAATTACTGTCACCAATCAAGGAGAAATAAATCAAAAGAATAGAGCATTGACACCAAGCCGAGAAACATAACCTGAGGGATAGTACTCTAACATTTCCATGCCACACAGCATTACGACTACTAAGTGAAGATTCACAAAAAATAGCATCTTAGAGATTCCTTTTAATTTTGTCCGGAAGCAATTAAAAGACATAAAATTTTCAGCCCTTCCCACAATTCCAGGGTTTCATCCTTAGCATAAACTTAATGAAGATACAACTACTTCCAGCATATCCTTGGTAATCATAGTATGTAATCATAAAGAAAGCAAGCCTTCATCTTTTATCCCTAAAAATATTTAAACACGAAACAAATAATTCTGCCTCTTCCAAAGCTCAGAAACAGAAAGAAATTTACAGACCCAAATATTCATCGAAAATTACATCAAACGTTTTCAATCCTATTTGCAGGATTTAACGACACAACTAAAGCCTATATTTTGCAATCCTTCAAGAAGTACATGAAATTACAAAAAAGAAACTAAAATTTCACTCCTGATCTATCTCACTTCATTTTCAACAGTTAAAATGGTACAAATCGTCGCAAAAGTTTACCTGGATTTCTCTGCGAATCTCGTAGAAATCATAGAACCGTTTTCCAGGAAGATGAAGGAACTCTCCCCACTCCTCCTCAGCTCCATCAGCCCTCTTCTTAGTTTGAAGAAGCTGAAGAACCAAAGGCCGCCGCGTGCAGATATCGTTGCCACGAGGCAAGAAGTCTCTTCCGACGAGCGCCTCCAGCACACTGGACTTTCCGCTGCTTTGACTTCCGACCACCGCCACCTGCGGCAGCTCGATCGTTGACTGACTCCCGAGCTGAGCGAAAATGTCTTGGAGCTTGTTCACTATCGGGATCACAGAGGAACCAAGGGGAGCGGCGTTGGATGCCGTAGAACGCGGCTGTGACGGCGAAGTTGACGTCGGCGCGTCGGCCATTGATGGTGATCGATCAGTGAGCTTGGGTGATTCTTCTTCTTTTTGCTGGCACCCTCTTTTCCCTTCTTATATAATCTTCAATTTCTTCGCGTCGTCCTCTCCATGAATAGTATGACTTGTAGGATAAGCCTTTGTTTGGATGGAAGGAAAGCAAGAGAAAAGAAAGGAAAGGAAATACAATTTCTCTTCCTTTCTATTGTTTGGACAAAAATAAGCAAGGGAAAGGGAGGGAATGGAGAAGAATAGGAGAGAAATTTAGACTAAATATATTTCCCACCAAATTGGTGGGAAAGGAGGGGAAATTCAAGACAAAGCAAGACAAGATAAGTAAATTACTATTGTAACCTTATTTAACAAAAGATAAACAAGTTCTATAGTCAGGACATAAAGGTCTATAAGTTTCAATTCCCTCCTTTGATAAATTAGGAAAACAAACAAGGAAAAAGAAATCTAATTTCTCTTCTATTCTTTTCTCCTCTTTTCCCCTCAATATTTCCTTTCCTTTCCCTTGTGCAAATAAGGATCCAAACAAAGGCTAAGGGTGCCTTACTAAGAGAGTAATAAACGGTAAACTTAATAAGTAATAAACGGTAGAATATACAAAACTTTTGGCATTTATTACTCTTTTGCTATTGGCCACTCTCAAATCTCATTTATGACATTTATTACTCTTTTGTCGTGGGTCCCACTCCAAAATCTCATTTATACATTCTACGTATTTTCATCCAAAGGTTATTGAGTCTCATGGTTGTAAAAGAGAAATGGAAGAGATCAAATTTGTATCACTTGAGTGCGATAATGGATTTAAGGATGTTAAACTTTTCACCTTTCAGCTTTCATGTTTAAAAAGTTAACATTAACTTCTTCAACAATAATAACAACAACAATATTTAATATAAATCTCATCGAGGTGCGGAGTCTAGAAAAGTTTAATAAAACGTAACCTTACCCCTAACTAATAGAGAGACTATTTCCAAATGAGCCATATAAAATAGGAAGGAAGGAAAACAAACCTAATAAATATATAATATATAATAAAGAATAAAGAATATATATATATATATATATATATATCACATTGAAGCGCAGAGTCCGAAGAGGTCTAATTATTGGGACCGGTCCTGATACTAATCCCGAGGCAACCACTCGAGGAAGTCGAAAACTTCAACGTAAACAGAGGCGGGTTCGCTGCGACAAAGCAAATGTTCACCGCGGCGAAAGTTTGGTTTTCATCGTGGCGAAGTTACCGAAAATCAAACAAAACCCCTTCGGGAAAGGTTCGCCGCGACCAAGGTATGGTTTTGTTGCAGGGAAACCTTCAGCTCCGAACCTAGAACCCAACATTCAAACACAAAATTCTGCACACATACACTTACAATTTCCATAAGTATCATAACTCAACTATAAGATAAACATAAACATGCACTAAAAGGAACTTCTCCAATCCTCATTCTCATTACTAGCACAAAATGGAGTTTGAACAAGATTTAGTTACATATCGCCAACTACATCAATGACTTAACACAACATACAAAATACATTGGATGCTCATGTTCGATATGCTGCTAAAGCTACTCAAAAGTTATCAAACTAGCTTAATCACTAAATGGAGCTATCTCAGAGTTTATCCAATTGCCTTGCAAGGATCAACGACCTTCTCGTTCTGCACCTGAGGAGAAAATAGTGGGTTGAGCTACAAAGCTCAGTGGCTAATATATTTATAGCCATTGGCAACGATCCATACAATTAAACATATATGTGTATATACATATATACATATAGACATATACATCTCACCTTAATCTAGCAATGTAAATTTAGCGACAAGTCTAGCTCACAACTCATAGTCAAGCATATCATCATATTACGCAATCTCATACCTATTCAACCTTCCAATCATAACACTTAATTTCATATCATGCTCAACGATTCCAAACAAATGCAATGCAAAAAATATATTAGCTTGAGAGTTCCGTGGAACGAAATGGAGAAATTGAAGTTTACACCAAGAACAAAATGAGTCCATTCTTCGGATCTCATCTGCCATAAGCGCGCAGTCGGGAGAAGGTTTAGTCAATGTGCACGTGTCGAATGAAACGGTATCTCTCTTTTCCAAACACAAACAAATTTCGATGCTCAATTCAATTCCATACATTTTCATATTTTCTTGCTCTTTCCTCTTTCCATTTATACAAAATGTAACGCCTATTTTATGACGGAATTTTTGGTGAATTTTTGGAAGTTGTCTGGAACTTTTGGGTAATTGTTGTTATAACTTATTCATCAAATAACAATAAGTTAAGAAATAGACGACGAATGTTGTTAGAAGCCTTCATTATTGTGAGACGACTACCGAAGCTCTTTCATCATCTGATTTCGATCTGCTTTTCTGCTGCAGATCACAAGGTTAGTCCTTTTCTGGTGTTATCTATATATGCATCTATACGGTGATGGTCTGTTCTTGTCCTTTATAAAGATAGTCGGATGAGATCTGATATTGGTAAAAGAAATTTTGAGATTTATACGATTTGAAGATTTGGATGATTCTGATAGGTTAGAAATGCTGTATAGGTTAGTTTTTAAGTGATGAAGCTAAAAGAATTGAGAAAGAAAAGAAAGAAAGAAAGGAAAATTAAAAAAAATGATGTGAACAGTGAAATTTTCGTAAGGTAGGAGACGATGAACAGTAACTGTGAATAGTGTCGGTCAACAGTCGTCAACAGTACCGGGTCAACACAGTATCGGGCCAACAGTGTCGGCACAGTACTGGGTCAACAGTACTGGGTCAACAGTATTGGGTCAACAGTACTGGGTCAACAGTACTGTGTCAACAGTGTCGGCACAGTACTGGGTCAACAGTACTGGGCCAACAGTGTTGAACAGTACCGGGTCAAACAGTGTCGTGCTACAGTAACGTATTTGTGAACAGTAGTATACGTATGTATGAACAGTACATGTAGACGGCGGGAGATAAAGACGAGCTTGTTAAGAGAGAATCATTTATTCACATAGATATAACATTAATTCTCAAATGCTATGCCAATAAGCAACATAA
>JANZLH020000398.1:3287579-3298034 GCA_026770325.2 Erythroxylum fimbriatum
CCTCGGGAAAAGCAAAACCGTGAGGGCTTGGCTGGGCCAAGGCCCAAAGCGGACAATATCTGTAAGCGGGTGATCTGTGGTATTACACAAGTGGTATCAGAGTCGGTACCCGAACTGTTGTACCAGCTAGGATGGACCCCAAAGAGGGCAGGGCCCTAAGGGGGTGGAAAGTGTGAGATCCCACATCGGTTGGAAAGGAGAACCAAGTACACCTTATAAGGCTACGAATGTCTCTCCCTTGCAGATACGTTTTTCATGACCTAATGTACTAGATTCCATCGGAGTTCCGAGGTTAAATGTGCTTGGGTGAGAGTAGTTCTAGGATGGGTGATCTCTTGAGAAGGCCTTGGGAAAAGCAAAACCATGAGGGCTTGGTTGGGCCAAGGCCCAAAGCAGATAATATCTGTAAGCGGGTGATCTGGGATGTTACAAGTGGTATCAGAGTCGGTACGCAAACCGTTGTGCGAGCTAGACTGTACCCCAAAGAGGGCAGGGCTCTAAGGGGGGTGGAAAGTGTGAGATCTCACATCGGTTGGAGAGGGGAACGAAGTATGCCTTAAAAAGGTACGGATACCTCTCCTTTATAGATGCGTTTTCCATTGCCTAATGCATCGAATCCCATCAGAACTCCGAGATTAAATGTACTCGGGTGAGAGTAGTTCTAGGATGGGTGACCTCCTGGGAAGGCCTTGGGAAAAGCAAAATCGTGAGGGCTTGGCTGGGCCAAGGCCCAAAGCGAACAATATCTGTAAGCGGGTGATCTAGGATGTTACATTGTACCCCCAGGAATCTCTGTATGTACAGATATGATTTCTTGTTCCTATATAGATACGGTACAAAGACCTCTAATTGTATAAGTAGCGGGTACATAATAAATATAGTATCCGCCCTTTTATCATCTGAAGGGTCAATGAGCCCACCATCATCATAGACATCGTATTCTAGAAACTTAGCTGTTTGTGATTCCACTAATTTGGTCCTTCCTTCTTCTATAGTAAAATCTATAGCCTTTCGAGTGGTCGAGATATCTTACTAGATAGTAATGAGTGGAACGAACATGTGATTTTTCTTTATAAGGATTATATTACCCCAGTAGGGCAGCCCCATATACGAATGTGTGCAAGGCTGGGTTTCCACACTTCTAGTTAATAAGGTATATTAGTCCTATTCTGCATCAACTTCTTCAAGTCTTTTAGGATGCAGTTATGCCTTTTGGCAACACACCATTTTGCTCAGGACTACCTGGCATAGTGAACTAAGTCACTATTTCAACTGATTCCATATATCTAGCAAATGGACGTTTTCATGTCTTGAAACACCATGTTTGTCATGATATTCTCCTCCACGATCAGATCTGACACTTTCGATGGATTTTCTCAATTGATTCTCAACTTTCAATATTTAAGCAAGAACACATAACTATAATGAGAATAATCATCAACAAATGTCAGAATACATTTAGAATTGCATAATGCAACTGTATAAGGTCTACCGACATTTGTATATATCAAACCCAATAAGCTAAAAACACAAGTTGACCTCTATATCCTTATCAGTCAACTTACTCTTACAACAGTCAGCACATGTTCCCAAATCATTATAATCTAAAATTGAGAAAATGTTTTCTTTATTCAATCTCTCAACCTTAATCTCTGGAAATGTGACAAGAGAGTTGTACCATTATGTTTTGCATTAAATAGCAACTGTATAACAAAAGCATTAATACAAAACGTTAGCCTTCTTTGTCCAAAATTGATACAAAGATCACATATAAAATTTGTCGTGTAAAATCAAAATGAACCTTGCAACAAGGTTTAGTATGTACATTCCCCTATAGATATTACATTCGCTTTTTCATTATTGTCAACCATCGGTTCCTCCTTCCCTTTATTTAGTTCTATCTTGGATTTGAACCCCTGCATTATGGAAGCACCTTGATCAGATGCTCCACTATCTAGTCACTAAAAACTTAATGCAACTATCGCAAAATTAGATTCATAAATTGATAAGCCAAGGAGTTACCTGATGGTCACAATCTTTCTTTCTAGGCCTTATACTACTAGTTGCTTTATGTCCTTTGGACCTTTACCAGCACTGGATTGACCAATATTAGCATGTGGAGAAGATTTAGACTTTCCACCTTTGAACTTAGCGGGCTTCATCTTTGCCTTTTCTTTAGTTGCTTTGAGGGCTGTAGGAGTAGCAAGTTTGAGTTTCTCCTCCTCAGCAACGCAATGGAAATCAAAGCATTGAAGTCCCATTCCTCATCTAGCGAGTAATATGTCATCACCAGATTACTAAACTCTGGAGGGAGTGTGTTCAGATTTTAGTGAATTATAAAGACATTAGGAAGAATAATGTTTAACATCTTCAGTCTACTGTGAAGATGAATCATTCTTGATATGTACTCCATCATTCCCCCTTCTCGTGTATACCTCATGGAGAATAATTCTTTCATCAACACACTTATTTCAACGTTAGGTGAGACCATGTACCTCTGGGAGACATTACGAAGAAACTTTTTTGCTATGTTTGTGTCCGGAAGTCCACTGAGCAGATGGTCAGGTATGGATCTCTTAATGGTCATGCAATATAATATGTTAGATAGATCTTAGGCTGCATAAGCTGCTTTATGAGCTCTCGAGCTCATGGATGTAGGTGGAGATGGCCTATCTGTCCGTATGGACATATTAATTTCAGCTATCTCCACATCATTCAATACATCCTTTTTCCATTTCTTCGTATTGAAACCGGTTAGGTTTTCAATGGTGACACTGATATTGTTGACCGAAAAGGTGACTGCAAAATAACAATATTTAGATAAGCACAAATGTAGGACAACAATGATACTCAAAGCTATTAAAAAGTATCTTTACGAGAATTCGATCACACATATTATAAAACACTTTTGGGCTGAATACATAATATATGCGATTAGACTTCCACATAAAATCGATCGGAGTACAAACCATCAACTCTCATGACGCTACCACCTTTAGGCAAATAGATCACTTGAGTAACAACTTTCCTCCAACTAATGCCTTTATGCACTTCTCAAAATTTTACGTAAAGTCAACACCTTTGGGCAGAATAGCCAGATATAAAATCAGAGACATCCCCTAACATACAAGCAAAACAATTCAAAGTACTGATTTGAAAGGCCACTTCAGTAACTACATCCTCATCAGCACTTAAAAGGTCTACAAGCACAAGGGATACATCTTTATGTTATCTTCACATTCTTTATGGCATATGATATGTGACAATGTAACTTCAATAAATGAAAAAAAAACTCAAATGCACAGTCTCATTATCACACAATAGTGCTAAAGACATTCTCTGGAAACTTCATTTGAGACTTTCATAGATGAAAAATCTCATTAGAGCGACTATCGTGCATCATCGTATATTGAGCCGACCACCTGAGATACGAGAACCTCATGTATCTCTCTTATGGCAAGTTCGTTGCACAAAAATTTACTCAAAAATGGTTTCAGAATGTCTTAATTCTTTTTCCGAGTGACAATCATGTGATCCCTAACACTGAACATAAGACCCGAGACACAAGAACTTGAAGCATCTCCCTCATGTGATGTCCGAAGCATGAAAATTCACTCAAAATCGACTTCAGAACGCCTTAATTCATTTTCTAGAGTTAAACTTTAATTTATTACTAATGTAATAAATTCAGAAAAATGGAAAATTTCACTTTATAAATTTCTCGGACTTGGAAACTAACCCAAAACACCCCAGGGCACCCTTATAGAAAATCTAAAATTTTTGTGTTTTTCAATTTCTGTACAACTGATATCTCTTCCCATGACAGACGCATGTTGGGCACGCGCCCATGTCAGACACGGGAGGACACGATTGGTGCGTGTCACTTATGCTCGGTGACGCGCAGTTGTATGCACCAAATATGCATTCGGTCATGATTCACACGCGCCAGACCCACAGCTCACAGTTGCTACTGTTCACCACACGCGCTCGATGGTAAGGCGCTCCCTCGTCAGAAAAATATGATTTCCAACAAGTTTCAGGCCCCTTTTTCACTTTCCCGGACTCGTTTTCACCCTGTTTCTCAAGACTAAACATATGTATACTACTTTCATGCAATAAAAAGCAAGAAAAACCGAGAATTGCTCATCGGAACGCGGTTAATGTCTTTGTACAGTTTGTCAAAACGTAAACTTTCTCAACGGGCCAGGAAATTGTTATGCTTACGAATGATATGAGCAACTGTAGGAAACCTTAACCTTTATATATAACTTCCATATCAAGCTTCCCCTTCACAGACCTGATATGGGTCTGGTCCATACTGATTGGGATCTATTTTTCACCCAGATTTTGACTGATATATTTAGATCATTTATTGGGCCACTTTATTATCTTTATACAAATCAAATTACGTAACTTAACCGATAATTTATTAAAAATATTAAAAATACAATTAAATATTGTCCAACTTTACGAAAAAAGTCAAAAATATCTGACATATTTTTCATCTCTGCGTGCAAGAACAAGACTGACTTACACCTGGTATACTCGACTTCGAGAAAGGATCTTAGAATTCTGCTTATGAGGTTTGGAACATAATTTTAGGAAGTCCTTTCATATTTCAACTCCTGAAGCTTCCTTCTGTAAAATTTCTTGACACAGTTGAGACAAGTTCCACCTAAGCATGCCATAGTTAATGCAAGCCTCAACAATTCCAGCTGCATGATCTGCTTGATGATTACTCGAGCTCATGCACATTTTTAAAAAGTCAATTGACCTACGTAATTATTCCAAGCTAAAAAAGGGTAAACTTTTCCTCAATTGAAGAAAGTATTCAAATATTGAGTCGCACAAACCCATAAACCATTATGCCAAATTCAAAGAAAGAGAAGAAGGGAAATATTTTCGCATTCCATAAGTAAATCTCTTTAGCCTCTTCTGAGTTCCATATCACTTTCACGAATGCCCAGATCTTGTAAGACTTTATTTCAGGGTTTCCCACATAAGGTCCTCGGTTGGCAAGTGAATTTTTAGGTTTATCATGGAGTCCATAATAAACTATGACTCTTTCTTCACCTTCTACTAAAGGAACCTCTTGTAAGATGCGTGTCTCAGAAATTCAGACAAGAACAAGCATCCATACACGGCCATGCAACGATGTAAATAATAAAGAAACAGTTGGCAAGAAATCAAGAAAAGTTAGTTATGTCAGTTAGATGACAGTTAGTAGGATTGAATTGTTATAAATGTACATTCGATCATAGAGGTTGTATCAATTCAAGTAATAGAAGAATCTCAATGAATCACTGAGTTCTTTACATCCTCTGTTTGCCCCTGTTTCTCTACACATTTTCTCTCTAGTTTTCTCTCTCAAAGTTTTCTGCATTATAGTCGTTAGCTTTCGTATGGTAGATAGATAACAACAACAAAGTGGTATCAAAGCTAGTTTCTTAAGGGATCTGTGAGGGTATAAGCAAGTGTTTCGGCTAGAGCAAACAATATCCTTTCCTGTTTAAGCTGTGACTACGAGGAGAGTATACTCAGAGATGGCTGAGAGTTTAACTCAAAGTTTGCAGCCAGCAGTCTTCAAGGGAGAAGGGTATCAGATCTGGGCAATAAAGATGGAGGCATACCTGCAAGGTCAGGATCTTTGGGAGCCTATTGATGAAGACTACGAAGTCGAGGTTCCAGTAGAAGATGCTCCAATTGCTTAGCTAAGATGGTTGAGGGAAAGGGTGGCAAAAAAGGCTCGGGCAAAATCTTGCTTATACCAGGCACTTGCACCTTTTATATTTACTCGGATTATGTCTCTTGGATCGGCAAAGGAGATCTGGGATTTCCTGAAGAGTGAATATGAAGGTGATGAAAAGGTGAAAAATATGGTGTTAAATCTCTCGAGAGAATTTGAAAGAATGCAAATGAAGGAAGATGAATCAATTAAGAATTACACTAAAAGACTAATTCAACTTTCAGATCAAATCAGACTCCTAGGAGCCGAGTTCAAGGATCAAAGGTTGGTTTAGAAGCTGCTGGTGTCGGTGCCTGAAAAATATGAAGCTACTATAGTCTCTCTGAAAAACTCCAAAGATATTGGACAGATTAAACTTGCTGAAGTAGTTAGCGCGCTTCAGGCTCAAGAACAAAGGCATTTGATGAGGAAGTCAGAAGTTGTTGAAGGAGCATATAGAGCCTTTGCCAAAACTGAAAGTCAAGAAAAGTCCAAGAAGAAGAAAAGAACCAAAGGAGGATCAAGTTCGCAAAACACACAATCGCACCAGAAAAATTCAGGCAGAAATACAGGAGGAGACAAGGCAAATAAATACAATCCTTGTCCTCACTGTGGTAAGTCGAACCATCTTGCTTTCAGGTGTTGGAAGAGACCGGACTTGGAATGAAAAAGATGCCACCAAAAAGGACACATGGAAGCGATATGTGAAAAGCAAGTTGTTCAGACTGAGGTAAATATGCAGATGGCTGAAGAAGAAGAGCAGCTCTTCGTAGTCACATGTGATCTGGCTGATGCACATCCATCTGAATGGCTGATAGATAGTGGATGCACAAGTCATATGACTCTAGATGCAACACTATTCAAGACTCTAGATCAAAATGTGAAGGCCAACGTGAAGCTAGGAAATGGTGTATGCATTCGAGCCGAAGGAAGAGGAGTGGTTGAGATACCTACTAAAATTGGTATCAAAATCATTCCTGATGTGTTACTGGTGCCCAAAATACAACATAATCTCTTAAGTGTGGCCCAATTGATTGAAAGAAGTATGTCTGTATATTTCGAATCAGATGTGTGTAAAGTGTTTGACAAGTATGGGCAGGAGATGTTCACGGCAATGATGAAGAACAAAAGCTTTGTCATGAGACCAGATGAGATACAACAAGAGGCCTTGGTGAGTAGCACAGGAGAGATTGATCTTTGGCACAGGAGGCTCGGTCACTATCACATGTAGGGGCTAGAAGCAATGTGGAGGAAAAGGATGGTAGTCGATCCTCCAAGTCTCTCCAACTGTCACTCATAATCAAAATTTTGTATTCTGGGCAAACATACCCGAGCTCCCTTCACCAAGTCAAAATGGAGAGCAAGTGAGAAACTTCAATTATTGCATATGGACATCTGTGGACCAATTCCAATAACATCACTGAATGGTAGCATATATTTTTTGTTAATAATTGATGATTATACAAGATACTCGTGGTTATATTGTCTAAAGAGAAAAGAAGAAGTTGCAAGAGTGTTTAAAGAGTTTAAAACTCTTGTTGAAAACCAGACTGACTTAAGCATCAAATCTGTTAGGACAGACAATGGAACAGAATTTATCTCTGACAAGTTTTAGTTGATTTGCAAAGATACAGGAATTAAACCCCAACTGACTACACCCTACACTCCACAACAGAATGGAGTGGTGGAGAGGAGAAATAGAACAGTGGTGGAGATGTAAGGTGCATGTTGGAGGAGAAGAAACTTCCTAAGAGCTTTTGGGAGGAAGCAGCCTCCACTGCATGCTTCCTGCTGAACATACTGTATACACGTGCACTTGAAGATAAAACACCGTATGAAATGTGGCATGAGGTAAAACCAAAGTTGAAAATTTTAAAGGTATTCAGATCTCTCTGTTATGCAATAATACCTCATGTCAGGAGGAGCAAATTAGAACTTGCAATTTTTGTTGGATATTCTGAATTGAATAAGGGATATAGATTGTGTTATCCATCTTAAAAGAAGGTAAAGGTAAGCAGGGATGTCCACTTCCTTGAAGATGAACATTGGGCCTGGTCTGAAGGAGAGCGAGGAAATGTGGAAGGAGAGCAGACGGGCAAACCATTTTCTGTTATTCCAAAAATTACAGAGAATACATAGAACCAGTTGGACCAGGATGTGTTAGAATATGAGAAAGAGGAAGAACCAGAAAATCATTTTGAGCAAAATGAATTAAATTCAGAGGAGGAGAAAAATCTAGAAGAGGAAGATGATGATTTAGATCATGTGCCAGTAAGAGGAACATGGAGCCTAGCAAAAATTTATGAAAGGAGTAATGAAGCAATGTTGGAACTGACGAAGACTCAAGAAGTACTTCAGAATCCAAAATGGCTTGAAGCCTGAAAGAAGAAATTTCCATGATAAACAAAAATGGAACCTGGATGTTATTAGACAAATCACCAGACAAGAGGGCCATTGGACTGAAGTGGATATTCAAAACCAAATTGAACCTTAATGGTTCAGTTAACAAGCTAAAGGAAAGGTTAGTAGTGAAGGGGTACGCATAAGTGGAAGGTGTGGATTTTGGAGAGATCTTTGCACCTGTAGCGAGGATTGAAACCATTAGACTGCTTTTAGCACTTGCAGCTGAGAAGGGTTGGAGGATACATCAGATGGACGTAAAGTTTACGTTCCTAAATTGAGTATTGCAAGAAGAAATCTATGTACAGCAACCGGAAGGCTTCGTGATAAAAGGAAAGGAGGAGAGTGTTTACAGACTCAATAAAGCGCTCTATGGCTTGAAGCAAGCCCCTAGATGCTGGAATTCGCGTATCGACTCATTTTTGCTTGATATCAACTTCAAAAGAAGCTGTAGGGAGCCAACTCTGTACGTAAGGATACAACAAGAGGACATAGCAGTAGTGTCGATATATATGGATGATCTATTAATCACTAAAAGTTCAGAAGAACAGGTTGAGTTTCTGAAATACCAGTTCAGTAGCACCTTCGAAATGATTGATCTGGGGGTGATGAAATATTTTTTGGGAATGGAGATAAAGCAGAATGAAAGAAGAATAGCAGTAAGTCAGAGGAAGTATGTTTGTGATGTACTGAAGAGATTTAAGTTAGATAAATGTAAGCATGTCTCAACACTAATTTGTCCGAAAGAAAAGTTGGTAAAGAAAGAGGAAGGAGATGAAGTAGACAGTAGGAGTTATAGAAGCATGGTGGAGTGTTTGATGTATATAGCTGCTACTAGACCGGATATACTATATTCAGTAAGTGTGCTCTCTAGGTATTTGAGCAATCCTAGAAGACAACACATAGTTGTAGTAAAGAGGGTGTTAAGATATCTCAAAGGAACAATTGAATATGGTCTCTTATATGAGAAAATAGGGATGTGTGAAATTAGATGTTATGCGGACAGTGACTGGGTTGGAGCGACAGAAGACTTGAAGAGTACGTCCAGGTATTGTCTTACATTAGGATCAGCTTGTTTTTCTTGGAGCTCAAAGAAGCAAGAGTTGGTGGCTCTCTCAATGGCAGAAGCTGAACTGGTGGCAGCTACCGCAGCAGCAAAGCAAGTCGTATAGGTCAGGAAATTGCTCGAAGATTTACAAGTTCATCTATCATCTGCTACTGTGGTATATGTGGACAATCAGGCTGCAATCTCTATCTCTATGAATTCGGTATTCCATGGAAAGACAAAACATTTTAAGCTCAGATATTATTATCTGAGAGATGTACAACAAGAAGGAGAGTTAAAACTTGAATATGTTCCTACGAAAAATCAGATTGAGATCTCTTTATTAAAGGATTTCATGTGTCTCGATTTGAACAATTAAGGAAATTGGTGGGAGTTCAGAAGTTGAATTTCTGATCCAAGGAAGAGTATGTAGGATGCGTGTCTCAGAAATTCAGACAAGAACAAGCGTCCATACACGACCATGCAACGACGTAAAGAACAAAGAAACAGTTGGCAAGAAATCAAGAAAAGTTAATTACGTCAGTTAGATGACAGTTAGTAGGATTGAATTGTTATAAATGTACATTCGATCACAGAAGTTGTATCAATTCAAGTAATAGAAGAAATCTCAGTGAATCGCTGAGTTCTTTACATCATCTGTTTGCCTTTGTTTCTCTACGCTTTCTCTCTCTAGTTTTCTCTTTAAAATTTTTCTGCATTATAGTCGTTAGCTTTCGTATGGTAGATAGATAACAACAACCATAGACGGAGACATACCACTGGGCCCCCCAAAAGTTTAGAAAATAAAATTTTATTTTTATTTTTAATTAATATATAATTTACTATAATAGAAGCCTTCACTGCTGTCCTACGACTCCTAGTCTCCTACCCATCATCTACATTCACATCCCAAATGGGATTCTAATATCTACACAGATTAGACATATATCTCCGTCCCTTGAGCCACCCATGTTACAAGGAGAGACGAGCAAACAAACGACCGCAAGAGAGAGTAAAAAACAGAAACAAAGGCTTTTATTCTTGCAGAAAACGTAAGAAAATTGTAAGAGAGAAGCAGAAAAGTTAGATTTCGACTTGAATACGATTACAAATATACTCCCTAAAAAGGCAGGTTAGTGTGTACGGACTGCGCAACCAAAAGCAGAAAAAGTTAGGGACCTGATCTTCTGGTGCACTAACTCTGAACCAACCCTATGTCAACTCATCTCATCCATCTATTTAGTAAATATTGGTTTTAACTATTTTTTATTTTGCAGTTATGGAA
>JANZLH020000398.1:3370578-3388390 GCA_026770325.2 Erythroxylum fimbriatum
CTCATTCACTTTACTCTCATAATCCATACAAATTTACTCAAATATCAAAGTCCTCAAATCTTTTCTCATCAATTTTCTTTAAGGCTCAAAACGTTTATAACACAATTTGTATACAAAAACACTCATTGAATTTCATGAAATATTTCTAAATTCCACTAAAAGATCAGGGTCCAACATGACCAATAAAACCTTATTTTCAAGTGTCTCACGACCCTCGAAGTGTTTAACTCTCACACTCACATAAGAATACTATGAAATATTAAATAATCACAAGTAATAATAAACACACGAGTTATGGTAAAAATCAACCTTTATTACTTTCTAAAAGTATATAAATGAATGCTTACTCTAAATGTGTTCCCTTCTCCTTTATCTCTGTTCTCAGGAGCAAGACTCAAATAAGCTACTTACAGGCATCTTTGACTTTACAATTTAGAATCCTAATCAAATTAAATTAACTAGATCACCTTTATCATTATCAGATTACATCACACTAATCAATTGAATGACACTCCCATCCAAATAGGTATCTATTTAATAGGGTTTAGCTACATCATAACTAACAAGATAAGATATTATATTTTATTAAGAATGATACATCTATATCTATGAAGAACTCTATTATCTTTAGATGATCCTCCTATAAGCTCTTTATCTTTTAGAGTTGATATATAACTACTACAATCTTATCTGCCACATCATCTAAGATCTCTTCTCGATCTCTATCCATTAATGATGAGTCACTCTAGCCTAGAGATTTCATAGCACACAAGTTTGATCTAATGCTTACCTACGTCAAGTTCATTAGTTATGATCCCTCTATTTGAGCACACATTGAGTCCTTAGAACAATCACACGTCTCCTTTACGAATATGATCTAGCTGGCCTTCAATCCAAAGTCTATCTCAAGGTAACTTTTGGTCTCACATCCGAATCTTGCATCTCATTGAAGATTTCTGCCAATGTACACCAATGAATGCTAACTCATCAAAATGCCCTTTTTTCTTGCTTACTCGCCAGTCTTTGCCTTGTTCCGTTATCTTGAGTGTCAAACATTTATCAAGGCTCACCAATATATTTATGATTCTGCTATTAGAACTTAGATGTCTAATATTAGGAATCTGATAGATCACACATAAATAGTAGTTAAAAAGAGAAAATAAATTTAAATTAAGTTAAATTTAATTGTGAAGTTTAATAAAGTTTAAAGATCAAATATGAAATATAATTATATTTTAATTTTAATATGAAATAAAAAATTAATATTTTTAATAAATAGTAAATAATCGTAAAAGAGATAATACTCCTACAAATGGATATTTGGATAGCTCATGATTGACACTTGTGAAAAAGTTTTTGCAAAAATCTAAATTAGCTATGATTCGATTACTTTTTACTGTTTATATTTTTAAGTCATTCAATTATTTAAATTGATCATAAACTTGTAAAAAAATGTTTATATTGCACCAATGATTTGACGACAATTAATTTTCCTAGATAATTTATAATGAAAATCTAAAAGAATATGTGATATTTATCAAAACAAGAATTAGTTTTCAAAAGGGTCTATTTCACGAAGAATGCACCATGATAACTAGAGACAGCAATTAAGTTCGGCCGAAAATGACTCAGCCTAGTTTGCCTAAGCTTCAGGTACGCTCACGTTTTTTATTTTTTACTCCCTCCTATTTAAAATAAGTGTCATTTTGGAGGAATGCACACTTATTAAGAAAATTAATGAAATGTCTGATATACCCTTATTAATTACATGTTAAAGTGCCTTAAAAATATAATCTGTGTAATTAAGATGTGAGAGAAATTAAAGGTTAATTTTGGAAGTAAAATTATAAACATGCATACAAAGTCAAGAATGACACTTATTTTGAATAATTAAAATGTATATAAAAAGACACTTATTATGAATCAGATGGAGTATTGAGTTGAAAAATAAAATAGCATATGAATTAATTTGGACTTAAAACTAATTTTTTTTATTACGTAATATGTTTAAGTAAATTTAAAAATAAGTTTCTAAATTCATATACTTTATGCCCATGACTTTAATAATAAGTTTATAAACAATTTATCAATTATAAAATTGATTAGCTCAACTTTAATTAGAATAAGTTTCTACTTGATTTAAGTCATAATAAAACACACACACACACACACATAAAATAAGCTTATTATTTCAATAGTAATAAGAATTAGAAATAAGTTCCTAATTCAATTAACATTAAAAATATTCAATACCAATAGAAACAAGTTTCTAATTGAATCAAAATTCTTTAGATGTTAATTTCAAAAAAAAATTCTTTAGATGTTAAATTAAATTAGAAATATGTTTATAGGTAAATAAATTTAATTAATTAGAGTTGTGAGCTATATTCTAAGAGCAAGGCTCCTTGCTGTGTTAGTAAAATAATTAATTTATGTATAGGTATTTGTATATAAGCCTCTGAAGCTTGAAAATTTGTTTTTCAAGAGAATGTCAATTATTTAAAGGATGCCCAGATTTCTCCGTACTGTAACATCGATGAGACGTTTCATCCTTATGTTAGTGCAGTTATTCAATATGATCATAGTACATGGAGAAGACCTAACACAACACGTGATTATAGGTAGAAAGAAAATCTACCTCTGGATTTATTTCCTTTTCCTTATTTTACAACGGAGCAATATTATGGAAAAGTAAGAAATAATCTTGCATTGCATTGTCTATGATGGAAGCTGAATTTGTAGCGTTTTCAACAGCAGTACATGAAGCTGCTTTACTTCCATGCTTCTTGGTTCATCTAGGAGTTATTAAAAGCGAAACTTATCCAGCAACTATCAATTGTGATAGTCAAGTAACAATCACTTATACAAAAGATCCCAAATTTTATTGTAAAGCCAAGCATACAAATACCAAATACAATTTACGTGAAATATATAATTGCATAAGTAGAAGTGAAAATGAAATATATGTCTGCACGAGATATGGTGGTAGATCCAATGATAAAGCCAGTTTCTTGAGATTTGTGTATTGGGCATATGAAGTCACTAGGCTTACGTAGATATTAAAATGTAATAGGAAACATTTCACTTTGTATGTTCATTTATTGTAATGTCATATTTAAATGAGATTGTCTGATGGACATCATACATTGTATAATACTTGATTCATAAATATATTTGTTTATTTTGTATAAATATATTTATGGATATGAATCACAAGCATGTAAAATAGATCAGAGATTGACTTTCTCATATAGGAAATTGCCGATTTGTGGTTACTAGAGATGAGACATGTTTAAAGTTTATTATCTAAGTGATAATTGAGAGAGAGAAACTTAAACCATAATTGCCACCTAAAATTATGAGGAAGTAGGCATAAAGTGATTAGATGATCACTATATCTGTCTTAAGTTGCTAGATGCAAGTTTTGAAAAATTCTTTTTAGAGTAGATAACTGAACTCAAATTAAACATTCAGTATATTTGAACTAACATCTGTACATATTTTTGTAAATGAAAGATCATAAAACAAAGTAAATATAAGTCAATACCATACCACATGACTCAAATCATATATGAAAATATGACAATAAAGGGATTAATGTAAGTTATCAGATCTCAGCTTACATTGCGTGAGGCCCTTGAGGTTAAGGTGCCTATTAAATACCCTTAGGACTTTTGATGTTAAGGTACATCGTTAAATTCAATAAGCCACTAACTCTGAGTAAGAGAATTGAATACATTTATGATATGATAAAAAAAATGTGATCAAAGGAGATTGAATTGTCAAAGATGACCTAGGGTATAACATATAAAATCTACTCAAGGATCGATTCAATAATTAAGATGTCATATACTCTTAACAGATATGTGACTATGAGCTCTCATGGTATGCTAGTTGTACTGGTTATTAAACAAGTATGAGAAATCGCATAATACTGATCATTTAAACCCATCATATGTGAGTGGGAGATAATGACTATTAGACACACCTAATTGTTTAAGATACAACATTTAATATTAACTGTTAAAGAACATTTAAAGTTTTAAATGTAATATAAAAATAATTTATAAGTTTCAACATGCATATGTTTTTTAAAGATCCTATTGTTTATCTATATTTTATCTATGTGTAAGATAAAATTTCTTACATATACTTCATACTTAGTTATCTAAAATAAGGTAGAGTTTGATTTTCATGTCATCTTCCTTTCTTTACACTTATTCTTTGAGTGAGCAAGTGTAAGAAAATCATTTGATGT
This sequence comes from Erythroxylum fimbriatum, assembly GCA_026770325.2. NCBI lineage: Eukaryota > Viridiplantae > Streptophyta > Magnoliopsida > Malpighiales > Erythroxylaceae > Erythroxylum > Erythroxylum fimbriatum. The sequence goes on from JANZLH020000398.1 coordinate 3,374,837, forward strand.
AGTAGAGACTAAGATTAAGCCTTATTGTTAAAAGCTCAATATTCCTTACTTAGATTGATTATATCAAGTCTCTTGATTTGATATAATACGTTACTTCTAATGGATTTTCACAATATATATATATATATAGAAGGCCATTTTTTTATAAATGACTCTCGTAATTAGTAGTGACAAAATATATCACTGCTATTCACTAGCAATTTTCAACATTATTACTTAGTTGTTCTCAATGATTATAAAAATTATAGGGCGATATAATAGTTTAAGAATCCTACAAACTTTTAAAGACTGCATTTCAATTTATATGTCTGCATATGGTTATTTATGTCGCCTCACAAAATCACATGATTTTGAACTTCCTTACTTAATTTGAAAAGAAAATGAAATGGGAATTTTTTTTCAAAATAGAAATTTCTTATTTCGTTTGACCATATAAAATAATGTTCCACAAATATATTTAGATTTTATCTAACTCCAATTTCCCCATTTTAAAAAGCTACATATTGAATTTAACAGAGGGAGGATTGCTTGGGAGATAAACTGCTCTAACCTCTTTCTAATTTCTTATTTTACCCTTTCAAACTTTCCTAAAGCTTTTTTGTTTTTTTAATTGTTAGAAGCAAGAATTTTTTCCTACCTCGAGTTTAGTTAGATTCCTTTGTCATTCATTAGAATTCTCCTTCATTGTTGTCTCTCAGCATTTCCTTTGATGCCTCTCTTCCATTATGTTCTCTCCTTTTCTCTCTTATCTATGGATCCAACGTCTTCTATGGAGCACTGGTTGTAAAAAACACTGCTTCTCCCCACGAGCCTCCTCTTCTAGCTACTAAGAGGATCTGGAGTCAAGAAGTTAGGGATCCCTCAACGTTTGACAAGTCAAGATACTTACAAACTTTTATTACCCCCTCTTCCTCTAAAGGCCCCAAAGTTGTCTCCCCCAATTAAAGTACTTTAATAATGAACAACAAAGTAGACAAACACTTTGGTGTATTTTTTTTACATATAAAAGGATGGCTTTCCCTGTAGTTCATCATTGGACTATGAACAACTAGTCAAAATCATGTTTAGAGAGTATTTTGTTAAATGAAGGTAACTTATATCTTAAATTTTATAGACTCAAGTAGTATGTAATGGATTTTAGAATTAGGAATATGCTTAAAGAACATAAATCTTAATCATATACCTTTTTGGATTAGATTTCATAGCTTGTCCCTTAAATGTTAGATAACTGAGGGGTTGAGTCACTTGGCTAGAGTAATTAAAAGACTCCTCTATTTGGATGAAATGATAACCATTGTAAAGAGGGTCGGATATGTAAGAATTTGCATACAAGTTAAGCTAAACATTGATCGACCTGATACTCTGCCTATCATGAGCTTAGGGGAACATGGTGAGCTACTTAAAACATTTTAAATAAGAGTTGTAGATGAACTTCTTAAGGTCCAACCCACTTTATAACTTGGGGAAGTTTCTAGAGTGAGGGAGAACATAACCCCTAAGGAAAATAGGAAAGCCTTGGAACCTCAAAAAGAACAATTGAGAGGATAACTCTCTTGAAGCTGCCTTAGGGACATAACCATAAACAAATATGATTACTAGAAGAAAAAAAAGTAACAATCCAAGAAGAAAGGGTTCAATCTTCCTTATGATCTTAATATGGAATGTTAGGGGCATGAATTACCAAAAAAAAAGTAATCAAAGATTATCTAAATTCAAAAAGAATTTTTATAGTTAGAACATTGGAGACAAATATAAAAGATATAAGGATTCATTATTGCAGAGCAATCATTAGAAATAATTGAGAATTCATATATAAGCATCAATCTTATCATCTTGGTCCAGTAATAGTGGGATATAATCCCAATATAGATAAAATCACTTAATAATTGGCATCTAATCAATTCTTTCACTAGAGGTCTGATTAGGTTCTAACAACTTGAAATCACCCTTGTTTATGTTTCCAACTTTGAGTTTGAAAGATCTAAGCTATGGAATGATCTAAATTCATTAGGGAAGTCTATTAATAAGCCTTGGATGGTAGCTGAAGATTTTAAATACACTCTTTTCTCCTAGGAGTCTGAAGGAGATAGGCAAAGATGAAGGAGATAGGCAAAGATGTAGAAGCAGGAATGATAGCTTGCAGAATTTTCCAAGCTTTTCTCTTCTGTCATACTTGAGCTATAAGGGAGCTTATTTTACATGGAGTAATATATAGGGAAACAGATGGATGATTGGAAGTTATATCAAGCATTAGTAAATCCTTTATGGGTCCCTAATTTCAGATCTAGTTCAACACATTTTAATCAAGCTATTTGCTTATATTATACTCCTATAGATGTATCCTTAAACTTTGGAACTAGTTATGTGAAATTTCTATTTAGGTTCAATAATTTTTAAACTAAATTTGAAGGCTTTAATGATGCGGTTTAAGGGTACTAAACATCTAAGTCCATGATTATGATTCCTTCAAAGTGGTGAAGAAACTTAAGAATGTTAAATTGAAACTCAAGAGGTTGCATGCCTCAAAGATCAAAAGCACTTATTTGGTTATTACAAATGCTAGGAATGCATTATACTCTATCCATTCATAAGCCTGTCTATTTCCCAATGATTGCTCTATTAAAGCTAAGGAGAAAGAGGCCTAAAATTCTTTATCTCAAGCACTTGATAAATATAATTCTTTACTAAAGCAAAGAGTAAAAGTGAACTAGCTCAAGGATGGTGACGAAAATACCAAGTACTTCTATAACTCGATCTTATATAGGTGAAGCGTTAACAAAACCTGCTCTTTAAAGGCTATAGATGGTATAACCATTGATAAAAAATATTGACATAAGAACTCTAGTGTCAATCATAAGATTTCATATGCACTCCCTGCCAGTCTAATTCACACTTACTAGAGCTCAAAATCTTATCAATGACTCAATCCCTTAGGATTAAAAGATCTTCTTTTCGAGACCTTTCAGTGAAATGGATGTTAGAAATGCTTTGTTTAGCCTTAAACCTAAAAAGTCACCTAGTCCATATGACTTTAATATTTTTTTCTTTCAAAGCACCTAACATCTCATAGGGAATTTGATCACCAATCCTATTTTGGAAAATTTCTCCTCAGGTTTTATGCTCAAAGAACTAAACAAGACTTTTGTCTGTCTTATTCCTAAGAAACATGATTCTGAATCCTTGAATGATTATAGGTCCATCTCTCGCTGCAATGTGGTCTACAAAATTATCTCTAAAATATTTGCTAATAGGCTCAAAATCTCACTAGAAAGTATCGTGAGTAAAAGTTAAGGGGCATTTATAAAAGGTAGGAATGTTGGTGACAATTTAGTTCAAGATCTCTTTTAGGGGTACAAACGTAAGAGATGGATGAGGAGTTGCTTAATAAGGGTGGACTTTAGGAGGGATTTTGATTACGTGAATTGGAGATTTATCTTGGATTCCCTAATTGCATTTGGCTTTCTAGAACAGCTTGTTACTTATATTCATGGTTCTGTTTGTATTACTTCTTTCTCCATATTAGTCAATGATGACCTCGCTCATTCTTTCTAAGGGACTAAATGACTTCACCAAGGAGACTCCGTCTCAGAAGGTCTTACTAAGATTAATTACTCATAGAATTGATCAAGCTAGATCACAACTTTCGGTTTCACTTTCATTGCTAAAAACTGAAGTTGTTCAATCTATTCACTAATGATTTTGATTTCCATATTCTTTTCTCACTTTTTATTCATTAACTCTATATGTTAAAGGGTAACAAAAAGCAACAAATTAGTTGTAAATTAGGGATTTTCATATTTAGTTTTTCTTGGTAGAGAGTTCTTCTCCTGTTCATAAGAAGCAATTAGTCTTGGTCATGTTTATCTCACAATCAAAGTTAGACAGTGTGAGTGACACGAAAGTTTTCAATTATTGTGACAATTATACGTAGTATGTCGTGAGAAAAAATCACAACAACAAAATCATGCTAATTAAAAAAGCTAAAACTCAATGCTACAACTGTGATGATAATTTTTCAATCATGATAGGTGCCCTCTTACAGGAAATTGTAAAAAGAGTCACCTAAGGTTAAAAAAAAATATTTTTTAAATAAATTACAAAATACATACATATCAATATAATTAAGTCAAAGTAACTGAGAATAACCCTAATGGATAAAATATATGAAGATGAGAAAGTGACTACCATGTAAAGTGTTAGAATAATATGTAATTTCTTATTGATCACCACCCAACATTTTAAACTTTAAGTTGAATGATGTCTCATTATGGCATCAAAGCTTTGTGTAATTAAGAGACTTCAAATTGAAGTAATGTCATTTCCATTCTTTTCTAATATTTGAATATTGTATTTGTTTATGAGGAGGTGTGTTAGGACTTAGGATAATATATGATCTATTTTTGGCTCAGTTTTGAATTGAATGATTCTTTTAAACAAAAATGGCACGAAAATTTTCAGGGGCCACGGTAGGTCCACGTATAGATATATAAAAGATGGCATGGTGGCGAATAGGTGTTGAAACCATCATATCCAGAAGATCATGTAAAATTGATTGACGCTGCCATCGGGGCCTCGATTATAGAGTGATGAAGAGGGCAGGAGGCTAATGATAAACCATATCCAACATCAGCCCTGATTCTCTTGCCTTTCACGAAAGTCAACTGCTTTGGATTTCAGCACAGAAGGAATAAATTTATGTATAAAAAAGAGTTATCATATTCCATGATTGGATGAGAAAACTAAAGGGTAATGCACGCGTGGATGAGGAAAACCATTCAATGGGTAACCATAACCTGTGGATTGGGAATATATTCTTTCAGGTCTCGGCGGCTATAAATGGGAATATGTTTGCAAATAGACATGTAAATCCAGTGAAGCATGGACTGAAGAGGAAGAGAGATCTAACATGAAACTAATGGCCTTGTTTACAAGCCAAGGATGAATTGCCTGCAGCTGTCAGCAGTTCATTCTCCAGGCAATTCAACTTGGCTAGTTTGACAAGCTTTTATTCTCATGCTAGGCCTTCTCTTCTTCCCTAACATTAATTCAAGCCACTTACTGCTTTTACTTTATTGCTAAGTATTGTTTTCCTAATTCCAGTGAGATCACTTGACGAGTGCTTAGATATAGATAGGAGAGTTGTTTAGTAGCCATGAATGACTTGCCCAGTCCATCCAAAGACTTGTTTGCTGCAAAACCCTTAGTCAACTTGGCTATTTAGCAATCTCTTGTCGTCCATGCAGTCAGTCACGCTCAACCAAAATACTCTCTTTATGCCAACTTCTTTAGTTTGCATAAACATATAAATATTCTCGCATCCAATTGGTGATTGATTTTTAAAAGGAAAGAGATTATGAAATTTTGTAGTCATGATCAGCTCCTAATTAAATTAAAGAAAAAAAGAAAGACTTTCATTTTCTATATATATATATGTATGTTTTAAGTGACTATTGTTGGTGCATAGTTTCCTCCACGACTCCTAATTTAATTTTGCAGCAGTAATATTGTCGTTTCATGTTTCTTGCTGTATAATTGTGCTCAATAAGCGGAAAGGCCAACTTGATTCATCATGTTCAATGCTCTCAGAAAGGCAACCGCCCGCCCATTACTTGAGCTCCTAGGGCATGATTTGAGCTCACACCGTCCTCCTTTTCTTCAACACCCTTTTGGCCTCATACAAATTAGATTGGATCATATTTCCGATTTATAAGATCAAAATATTAATGTACATACTAACTTATTTTTTTTCTCTATCTCAATAAAGTTCATGAATTTGGTGGTTCTTTTCGCATCATTTACAAGCTTAAGTATTCCTATAACAGGGTAAATCAGCAGACTTTGGCTCGCTTGTATTCAATTAATGAAGCTTTTATTCGTAGATAAATCAAGAAGAATGATACATGGTTGTGGTATAATAATTGGAGCTCAAGGGAACCAAAATCTTTCATCTCAAACATATACTGAAGTCTCACGCTAAAGTGAAGGAATTTATGAAAGACAATGATTAACCTATCATGCTTAGGGGCTTCATTAATATCTCTATCTTATTTATTTCTTGCAAGCTTGATCAAATCCTAGAGGATAATTTTCTTTGACTAAAAAATTATCCTGATATCTATACCAATAGATCATGCTATAAGGTGTTTAGGGGACAAAGAGGTGGTAACTTGAAGCAACCTAATTTGCTTCAAGCATAACTGGCCTAAAGTTGCATTCATCAATTGGTTTGTTAGTTTATGCCTTCCAACCAATCAAATAGTTATAGTTTAGTAACAAAATAATTTAAAAGTATTATTTATCTTGTACATATTTAAATTTATAAGAAAAATCCCATGAGATAAACATACTTTGTAAATAAAATTATGATGAGATTATAATTATGAGATTCATATTGCATTTATATCTTATCCCTAAATTGTTCCTAATCATCGTTTTATTGAGAATGAATATTGATAGAATGTAAAAAGACTAACACATATTATGTTTTTCCTTATGAAGGAAGTAGTCAATCTCATAAACTAAAGTATGAAGATACTTAAAAAAAATGTGGGTGCTTGTTAGATAACAAGTTTACTAAACTGACCCCATATAAGAAATCTATTTGAAACATTATTTGTATATCTATGGAAATTCTCATTGTGATGATTTTATAAGTGATTCTTTGACTTAAGATTTCCAAATTTTTCTTGTATAAGGATTGCTATGTTTTGATACTACTTAAAACCTATTCAAGTCAAGGATAGTTCATTCGATAGTCATTGGATATAACGTGAACTATATGGAAGTAACTGAGTCATTAAAATATGATTCATCACCCTAAAGTAAATAGGGAAAATGTTTCATTGTTCTCGATTAGTATTGATTCAGGAAATTATTGGATAAAGTGGAATGATGTTTTATAAATAGTTTATAAGTGTCATTAATTGAATCAAAAGCTAATAATGGAGAACTAATATGATTGCATTCAAAATAGAGCAGATATTAATTTTATGCTTTATACCTAATCAGAACATTATATGATGAAAAGATTGAATTATACAAAAAAATTATGCACAAAAAGCTCAATCAAACATAGTTTGACATTCCTAAAAATTTGAGTGGTTATAATGTATTGCTAGAGATCAATCTTGATTTATTAATATAAATTGTTTAATTAGAGAATTAAAAATAAATTAAAATAATTTAATTTATCTAATCAAAAATATAATTTAGGGTTATAATTTGTATCCATTTTCAACATATTTGGGAACCTATTAAATTTCACATAAAAAATAGGTTGAAGAGAGCAGTGATATTTTAATCAAGTTGGACTTAATTGTAAAATTTATAATTAAATATGAGATATTTAATGCATAAGGATCAATATAAGATATTAGGTCTTATTTAGCAAAATTGATATTTTATTAGAATTATTTGTAATTCAAATTGTAGTTTAATTGAAATTAGAATTTAATTTTAATTAAATTATTAAAATGTCCAAAATCTATTATAAATAGGCTTATGCTTTAATGGAGCTAACACTCCTTGCCTAAGCTTCTTTGCAATAATTTCAGAGTTCTTTCAACACGTTCTGTGGATATTGGTTGGGTCGGCTGTGCCAGGCCCAGGTCTGGGTCCATACGCCCGAAGCCCATTAGCAGATGTCAGTCTTCCATGCAAACACCAAGACCTACGTAAAGACCTAAACCTAGCAATCATCCCATATATAAGGTACTATTTCGGCATGATACAGGTACGGCATTACAACCCTAATTTTCCCAATTATTAGCAACCAATACCCTCTCCAAAAGACTAACTTGAGCGTCGGAGGGGCCTTCCGGGAACCAACCCCCAGCGTGCCTTATTTGTCTTGCAGGTATTCAGCAGCCAAAGTCGTACAAGATCATGGATCTGAATAGTAATATTCAGCCCCAGCAGAATCTGGCAGAACCAGTTGGCGCCCACCGTGGAGCCTGACATCAGGGCACCACGTCCAGAACCACACAGATTAGTCAGGCGGCAGCAGCCAATCCTGATATAGCTGCTGTCACGGCGCTTGCGATGCAACGAATGGGTTTGTAGTTACCCGTCACCCTTCCGCCATCACATCAGGAATCCCACACTCAATCTTCGCATCCGAATGATCAACCATAGCTTCAAAACCAAGATCAGGAAGAACAGAGTGTAGCCTTGGAGGACAACGCTGAGGCCAATTTGCACTTTAATTTCCAGCGCCCCTGGATGCAAATCCCCCTGCACCACAACAAACTTCCCTCACCCAAAAACAGATAGAGAAAGCGGCTGATCTATTGATTCGCCAAATCCTGCAGTCCCGGCCGGAACAACAGCAGACCCCCGCTCTGCAGATTGGTGTGATGGCCGATCGCTATTCTGCTGGAGCCTTAGAAAAAATCGTGGATGATCGAATCAATCTGGCCACGAATTCCCGCCCGGGCCGAATGCCCACATAGTATAGCTCTCCTCTCATTCCGGAGATCCTGGATAGCCTCCCTGCGATCGATACTAAAATACCAATACCCGAAAAGTATACTGGGAAGACTGATCCCCTAGACTATCTACAACATTTCCAGTCGATGATGAACCTACATTGCGTCCCTGACGCAATTCAATGTAAGGCGTTCTGCACTGCCTTCCAAGAAGGAGCTCGAAGATGGTTTAATGGTCTACCCCCGAGTTGTATAACTTGCTTTGAGGATTTTAAGAGGCTGTTCCTCAACCAATTTACTACCAGTAAGCACCCACAGAAAACTGCTTTGGAGGTGATGCAGTTGACCCAAGGAAGGAATGAGAGCCTACGGGAGTTTATCACTCGCTTTAATAATGAAGCTGTTGAAGTCCCTGACCTCACTTGTTCATCCATGTTGGCCGCCTTAATGAGCAACACGAGGGATGAAGAATTTAAGAAATCATTGGCCCTCGACCAACCCCGATCTGTTCAGGAGATAAGGAATCGAGCGGATAAATATATTTAGCTGGAGGAAGTGTTGAAAAACACGAAGCGTAGACCAGACGACCGCGAGCCGAGCGGCAGAGCTGAAGATTCGCACAAACGGCAGAAGAATCAATCTAGCTGGAGAAAGCCGATCGACCGACGGGACCAACGACGTGAGTCCTTTACCCCACTCAACAGGCAGTATGCAAAATTACTGGAGGTCATGAAAGCTGAAGGGGAACCCTTCCAAGAACCCAGCGTCATGAGAACTCCCTCGAGCATGAGGGATCCTTCTTTATATTGTCGTTTCCATAGATACGTCGGTCATGATACGAAAGAGTGCTGGCACTTGAAGAACGAAATCGAACTCCTCATTCAAAGGGGAAGGTTAGGTAGATTTTTGAAGTACGGAAACAATGCCGGTCGAGATAATTGGGGTAGGACTGATCGGCCCGACAACTAGCGAAGGCCTTCGAGGCAATTCGACAGGAATGACGGGGGAAGGCAAAATAAGAACACTCACGATCGACGTGACACGAGGGCCCAGTCCAGGGCGAGAGATGATAGAAATGCCGAACGACAAGATGACCGACCGGTCAGGGTCATCAACATGATTTTTGGGGGGAGTGCAGCAGGAGGATCGACCGCTAAAGGTAGAAAGAGGTACGCCAAACAGGTCATTGAAGACTTGGCGGCCAAGAAAAAGAAACAGAACGATGGAATAATTTCATTCGATGAATCTGATTTAGATGGTGTTAGCTGTCCTCATGATGATGCGCTAGTGATCACTTTGAACATGGGGGGTAGCGAAGTCAAGCGGGTAATGATCGACACAGGCAGCTCGGTCGACCTACTCTATTATGACGCATTTAAGCAGATGGAGATTCCGGAGGACCGACTATTGCCAATAGAGGGACCCATTAAGGGAGTAACAGGAGCATCAGCCTATCCGTTTGCCCGAGTCTCCCTGAAGGTAAAGTTCGGACAAAAGCCACGCCAGGTAGAAAAGGACGTTGAATTCTTGGTGGTAAAATTTGGAGGAGCTTATAATGCAATAATCGGACGAGCCACTCAAAACGCCCTCAGAGCAGTTGTCTCCACCTACTACCAAGCAATGAAGTTCCCAACGTCCCATGGAGTCGGTGTTGTCAGGGGTCAGCAGAGAATTGCTAGGGAATGCTACTTGGCAGAAGCGAGAACCCTTGAGGGAGCAGTAGTCTTGACCAGTTTGGGAAGCTCGGACAAACAAGAGAAGGACCCGATCAGGTGGTCAAATAAGCCAGACAAGGCTCTACACCCTGCACGATACGAATGGCAAAAATATGAAGGCGTTCTACCAGTAGATAAGCTTTATTCCAGTTCATTTGTTTCCTTATTTCGTTCTTCGTTATTGTTTATGCTTTTTGGGGTACCTTTTTCTTGGCCTTACTAGTCAGGTTTTTTAATGGCCCACGCCCCTATCATCGTTAATAAGAAGTTTTCAAGTTTTTCGACAAAGAGACTATCGCCGTCAAAATGCACTGGAACGAAAAGACAGATTGATTGCCATCGACTACGCTCAGCCAGGGTTCCAAACGAGGTCTTGGAACCAGGCGATGTCGAGAACAGAATCTCGAATCGGTCGGCCTCTACATCGCCCGGCCAGGTTCCCAAACGAGATCTTAGGACCAGGCGCTGCCAAGTCACAAAATCTTGGCACCGCTCAGCCTCGACTACGCTCGGCCAGGGTTCCAAACGAGATCTTGGAACCAGGCGATGCCGAGAATAGAATCTCGGATCGCTCGGCCTTGACATCGCCCGGCCTGGGTTCCAAACAAGATCTTGGGACCAGGCGCTGCCAAGTCACAAAATCTTGGCACCGCTTGGCCTCGACTATGCTCGGCCAGGGTTTCAAACGAGATCTTGGAACCAAGCGATGCTGAGAATAGAATCTCGGATCGCTCAACCTCGACATCGCCCGCCCTGGGTTTTAAACAAGATCTTGGAACCAGGCGCTGCCAAGTTACAAGATCCTTGGCATTGCTCGGCCTCTACTACGCTCGGCCAGGGTTCCAAACGAGATCTTGGAACCAGGCGATGCCGAGAACAAAATCTCGGATCGCTCGAATTCTTTCAAACCTAACGACCATCGATTTTTATCGAACTTGCCAATTCGTTACATGCAATTCGAGAAGGCAATCTTCCATACAAAGATAATAATAGTTTAAAGCGTCATTTACAGAGATAATAAGGCAATGAAGGATAAAAACAAGGTTTTTTATTTTCTTTGTATTTTTCTGGCCACAAGCCCGACCAGATAGGTTTCCAAAGGAGAAAAAACAAAAAAATCATCCCTCAGTAGGAGGGGAAGAGCCAACAACCGGTCTGGGAGAGGTAGCTTCGGAGGTCGGCAATGCAGCTTCAGGGGCCGGCATAACAACTGAGACAGGATCAGGAGGAAAAATAGCTGGATCGACAGGAGGGAAGGTCGGATGAGCGATCGAGGCAGGATCAGAGTCTGCAGGAAAAACCGGAGAGGCACCCCCGTGAGATTGCTCTCCCTCCTCGTTCGAGCTAAGGTCTAGCTCTTCATCGGGAACCACCTGTCGTTCTCCCTCGACTATCTCCCTCATTTCCTCCAAAAAAAGGCCGAGACCGGGGGGAATTATCGGTTCGGCGTAATCCTCAAAGGAAGGACGATCCGACCCGTCAGGAAATCAAACGCTGTGGCAGCTCTTCAGAATGGAAAGAGCCAAGTCGCAGGCGTACTCATGGCACTCCCCCTGTAAATGCCGCACTTTCCATCGCTTGATTGCAGCGATCCTTTCCCCTTTTATAGAGCTTTTCAATTCCTTCAGCCTGTTCTCAGCCCTTATCCTGGCATCCACCGCCTCGTGACAATCCTGAAGGAATTTGGATAGGAGCTCTTATGCTGTCTCTACCCTAGAATTGGCAGCGAGCACCTCACTCCTTAGACCCCCGTTATCAAGTTGCAGCGCGCGACACTTTTCCTCCGGCTTGTCCCTCGCCGCGGCCACCCGGCTCCTCTCCTCCTTCCCCGAATCGAGTTGAGCCTTCAAAACGTCTCTATCCTCTTCCCAAAATTTCTTCTCCTCCTCCAAGGAAGAAAGTTGAGCTCGTAAGACGTCCCTCTCTTCCTTGACATCTGAAAGTTTAGCCTTCAAAACACGGACCTGCTCACGAAGATCCGTCACCTCCCGATCCAGCGTTAGAGAAGTTGAGCCCAGCTGCTCGACGCGGTTGCGCATCGCAAAGGCGTACACCAAATCCCTCACACAGCTACGAACGAGACGGGCTGACAGCTCTTCATTATCCAACGAATCTATAATTTTCTCGGCCGTAGGGGGGATGGCCTTCTTGGCAATATGAAGAGCCACATCGAAGTCCGCAATTGATGCAGTCTCATCCAGACGGATAGTGGACACCCACTTTCCAGCGCCGGTCGCCCGCTCTTTCATTTTGCCTTTCTCCCTCTCCTTTTCCTTCCCCTTGCATTTATCTGAAGGGCAGGGTGGTTGGTCGATAACCCGAACGATTCTCTTCCTCTTAAGAGGCGGCTCCTCCTCTTCTTCCTCCTCCCTTTCTCCTTCCTCCTCTATGGCCACTAGGCCCTCACCTGTCGACCGAGTCATCGTCGTTGGCTGTTCGGGGACGGCTGCTAGAACGAGCGGTGCGGACGACTCGGGAACAGTGGACAGAGCAACACCCTGTTAGGGAACAGTGGGCAGAGCAACACCCTGTTCGCAAACAGCGGGCTGAGCGACATCCGCGCTGGCCTCCCTCTTCTTGTCTTGCTCTTTTGTCTTTGAGGACTTAGCAGCTTTGCGCCGGCCTCTAGTGGAGCTGGAAGACCCGCCAAAATCTTCAATCCTTGCTATGGCTGCGCAAAAATAAGAAACAATTTAGAAACTGAAACCAACAGTTATCAAGTTCACCAAATAGTTCAACCACGAGGGACCAACCAGAGGGAGCAGTTTCTTCTCCTAGCCCATTAATTCGGGGTGGGGGTCGATGTTAAGCGAACCAGCCAAGGCCCCCCCTCCGATATCCCTGAATGAGGCGGTCGAAGTCGTATCGACCGAGCGCTTTAATGCGGTCGATCACCCCCACTCCTCCTTAGTAAGCGATAAGCTTGAGGTGTCGTTCCATCGCTCGGCTAGGGGATATCTCCACTGCTGGGACTCCAAGGAAGATCCTGGAGGCCTCACGAAGAAATACTTTGTTCGCCAGGCTTTGATTTTCGAAGCTGTCCCAGTCGGGCGATAGCGTGCATCTCTATACTGCAGATGAGGGACCCCGGCCCCAGCACTCGAGCTTTGATTCATCCTTAAAAAATGGCGGAGGATACCGACCGAAGGGGGACAACTGAACTGATGGCACAGCAAGGCCAGGCTGTTAATGAACCTCCACCCATTTGGAGGAATTTGGCTTGGCCTCAGTTGATAGGTGACGCACACCTCATCAATGATCGGAGCATATGGAAGCTTCATACCGCCGACCGAGAAGAAGCCGTCAGACATAGCAAAATACCCTCCCGGATTGCTATGGATTCGCTCGTTCTCGGAAGCCAGCCTAGGTCCCCAGGACGGAGGGATATTGTTCCTAACAACTAACCACTTCAG
>JANZLH020000398.1:3393152-3407291 GCA_026770325.2 Erythroxylum fimbriatum
AACATTCTCTCTCCAAAAGTCAAACTTTCTAAATTCTTCAAATTTTCACACTTTTTCTTTTTAATTCTTGCTATTTACCTTCATTTCAATCACCTCATCCACTTTCTTCTCATAATCCATATAAGTTCACTTAAATATCAAAGTCCTCAAAATTAAATAATTCATTTCTCATAAATTTTTCTTAATTCATCAAATTTCCTTAAATTCATAATTTGTCTCACCTATTTCTTTCTCATTTAAAATCATTTTAATATTTCAAATTTTCACCAAAAGTTCGGGGTCCAACATTGATGCATTGCTCTTTAGATGTTGGGATTTCAATTTTCAGTCTTCATCGATCTATTAAAAGTTTTTAGTTCTTTTTAGTTTATAGTTTTTAATTTTTTCAATATTTGTTTGTTATTTTTAACATTTTAGTATCGTTTTTTTTACAATTTTTAGATATCTAATTGCTATTAGTGGTTCAATTTTGGATCATTTAAGTTAGATTGGCGTGTAGTAATCTGTGCTTGAGGTTCTCACATCCGTTTATTGCGACACCCATTTTTAGATTCAATATCGATCTTTGTTCCCTTTCTTGATAGTGTCATCTAGGAGCTTGTTACGCTTGTCTTCTTTAGCTTGTATTAGGCATTAGGGTATGAGTGGTGCCTTTGACTTCTAATGGTAGAACAAAGGCTAGTCCTTCGGTGATTTTTGGGTCTAGAAGAAGAAAAGATGTAGACAGATTACAAATAGATTTGGAAATATAGGGACCCTTACAGGGAAGTCTTTAGAATTAGTAGAGACTTTAGATAAATATGGCATTCATATAGTGCATCCAAGAGATAAGGAGGATGGCGGCTAAAGCAAAAGAGAATATTTGCTTAAAAATTGTGGTGAAGGGGGCTGTTTTAAATGTTAACCCTTTATCAGACAATTATAATATTGATTATTGGACTGTAAAAATTCCTATCTTATGTTAATATCTTTCTCAAAACTACTAACAACTAATCCATTAGTTGACTAACATATATCTTTCTAGTTGAAACCCTTAAGATTGCAATATCCATTTATGAATTTCACTATTAGGTTTGACTCTAATCCAGAGGATTTATGTTGACCTATCTCTAGATTTGTATGTAACTCTTTCCAATTATAACAAATATATTTATACAAGAGAATTTCTCAATCTCAATTATATGAAATCAAATCATGAAAATAATATTCCAGATATATTAGAATAAGAATAAAACACATAATTACATCTCAATAAATTAATCAATAAAATTGCATTAAACAAAAGATAATGTTATCACATCTTAGGTTTATCAAACCTAGGCGCTAAATAAATTTAGTTCCTACTCATAAAAAACAAAAACCAAAGACAAATATGTAAAATAACTAATACAAAACGAAGAAATCATAATTTTAAATCTCCCATTTTCTTTTATTGGATCTTCTTGCAAAACTGGATTGGATGTTGTTATCTATTAGATCTTTTGATGTATTCTTCATGTTTTCCTCATCCCTTGATTAGAAGTTTCATCTCTCTATGTTTCTTACAACTAAAAATTACTTAAAAACTTGCATCTTCTTGTTTTGCCTCTATTTATTTCCTTTTATAATAAAAACTAAGGTTTCTAGAATATACATGGTCAATATATACGGGAGTGTAAGTGACCGTATATCTCAAAAATACCTAAATTTGTGATTTTACAAGGGCACAGAGACTTACACAGGCAACATACATAGTCGTGTATGCCAATATACATGAGTGTGTAACTTCACATGACTAAAAACAATGTTCTTCAAATCTTCAAACATTTACTGAGACTTACACAGTCACTATATATGGTCATGTAAGTCGAAGTTGTTTCAAATCTTTGTTCCATGTCATAATTTCTTCTTAATTTTCTTCTTTTGGTCTATAAAAGCAATTATCACCTATAGATGCACTTGAAGTGAATTAAGTACCAAAAATACTATAAAAGTATTAAATAACAAGCAAAACATATTAAATATGCATGTATAATTGCAGTCAAATAAACATTTATCAAACATCCACATACTTGAGCTTTTTCTTGTCCTAAAGCAAATTATAATCTAAAATATCAATCTTACACACATCCATCCTTTATTAACCTCAACCTATCCCTTCATGCTCTAAATCATCATATCATATTAATCAAATTAACATGCAATTAGAATTAAGTTATCATAAAACTAACCTTCATAAGTCAATATCAATAATTATCACATTGATTATCTTTTTGAAATCAAATGCACAAATATTTACACCCTCACCAAGGTTTCACTCAATGCATTTAAGTGCTTAGGGTGAAAATTTTAAGATCTCTCAAATCCATGCATAGAAGAATTCTTAACTATAAGCTTGCAATATTATCATATCTCCACCACTTATAAGTAAATTAGAAACAAAAATCAAAAGGTCCTATCATAAGGTTTTAATGGGGCTTAAGTAAGGTATGATTGAGATAATAAAAGGGTGATAAAATTGAAGCAAATTTACAAAAAGAAAAGATTTCAAGAATTATAAGAAACTTATTCTTCACAATATATAAGTGCTTCATATTATAAATCCATTGATACCATAACTTTAACAAATTTTTTGAATCTCAATGATGTACCAACAATTAAAGAAATATTGGACCTTTACAAATTTTAAGTTTCAAACAATCAAGTAATATAAATTCCTTCATGGTTCAAATTAATAAAAAGGATTAAAAAAAGATAAAGGTTGATACTGGGGTTATATTCAATGAAAAAGCCAAGGCTCAAAGTTGGTTACTCATAAGGTATAAAATATGGTAGGGTAATTATCAAAGAAATAAGGTAAACAATTATTGAACCTAAATGCCTTTATCAGTTCAATGCTTCTAATTTAATATATATGGTCTCAATATGCATAATAAAAGCAAGTTATAGAATTATTCAACTATGCATGATAACACACATGAAAGAATAAACGAGCTTAAAATATTGATTTATTTGCTCTTAGGCTCAAAAGCTCACATAAAAAATAGTCTTATGTGTGTAAATAATAGGCAATTTTTATTCAAATTGATGATCTCAATGATTACAAAACATATGACGTATAAAAGTAAGTTTATTCTAGCTTTCATCCTTTTGCATACTAATTCACTTTAATAATCAATAATGATCTTAATTATTTATGGACATATTTTAACTAATTCAAAATATCAATTAACAAAATTTATTAATAAATATCATAATAAACTTAAGAATCCCTTCCCTCACTTAAAATTGTACATTGACCCCTAATGTACATAATATAAGCATAACTAAATAAAAGGTAAAAAAAGGTAAGAAATTGGTACTTCCTTGAGTAATAATAATTACAGAGTTTTGAATTTGATGAAGGGTCCATCCGATATTGGATACAATCATTCTTGCAAAATATAAAGAAAAGGAATAAAAAGATAAAAGAAAATAAAAATAAAGAAAATAAATAAGAAACATGGAAGTAAAAATACAAAAATGAAAATAACATTACAGTCCTATTCTAACATCAAAATAAAAATATGAAATAAAATTTAAAAACAAAACCTAGCTTAATTATTGTGTTGTCTCTCCAGTAGCGTTTGTTTGACATCGTTAGCTCGACGTACCCTTCATATTTACCATTAAAAAAGATCAAATCATATTGTTATTACAACTTAGGGTTAGCCACGCCTAGGCACTAACTAAATTTAGTTCCTACTCATAGAAAACAAAACCAATGCAAATATGCAGAAGAACTAATAAAAAACAAATAAATCATAATTTTAATCTCCCTTTTTCTTCTAATGGATTTCTTGCAAAACTAGATTGAATGTTGTTATCTATCGTGTCTTTTGAGGTATTCTTCGTGGTTTTCTCGTCCCTTGATCAGAAATGTTGCCTATTTATGTTTCTTAAGACTCAAAATTACTTAAAAACTTGCCTCTTCTTGTTTTACCTCCATTCATATCCTTTTTATAGTAAAAACTAGGGCTTATAGGATATACATGATTAACAGACATGGGCGTGTAAGTGATTGTGTATCTAAAAAAAATACCTAAATTTATGATTTTACACAGACATAGAGACTTACACAGGCAATATACACAGCTGTGTATATCAATATATACGGGCGTGTAACTTCATATGACAAAAAATAATATTCTTCAATTCTTCACACATTTACAAAGACTTACACAATTACTATACACAATCGTGTAGGTTCCAAGTTGCTTCGAATATTCGGTCCATGCCACAATTTTATTCGAATTTTTATCCTTTTGGTCCATAAAAGCAACTATCACTTACAAATACACTTGAAGCGTTAAGTACTAAAAATACAATAAAACTATTAAATAATAAGTAAAACACATTAAATATGGTGTATAATTATAGTCAAATAAACATTTATCATATACCCTCTCTTGAGGAACATATGTATATCCAATTAGGCAACTGCCACCTTTCAATATGCAATTTAACCTAATCAAATTTATCATGATTACTTAATTTAGTTGGTTATCACTAAAGTCTACGATACTTTCATTCTCTAATGCTAAAGTATTTATTCTCTTAGTGTATAGATTTCACTTTGTCTTTCCCCTTACAAATACACTTAAGTGTTAAGTACCAAAAATACAATAAAACTATTAACTAATAAGTAAAACACATTAAATATGGTGTATAATTATAGTCAAATAAACATTTATCATATACCCTCTCTTAAGGAACATATGTGTATCCAATTAGGCAACTGCCACCTTCCAATATGCAATTTAACCTAATCAAATTTATCATGATTGCTTAATTTAGTTGGTTATCACTAAAGTCTACGATACTTTCATTCTTTAATGCTAAAGTATCTATTCTCTTATTGTATAGATTTTACTTCATCTTTCCCCTTTATATATATAATGCTTAAAATTGAATATGTGATGATCAAACATAAATTCAAGATTAAAAATAAAGAGAATAAGTTCAACTAAATAATTTAAGAACCCATCCCTCACTATATGTTTAATCCTAACTAGGTTTTTAACTACTGAGCATAACAAAACCAAACTAAAGCAAAATAATATTAACACAAAAAATGGAAGAAAGAAGTAGAAAAAATATTAAAAGCTCATCTAAATCTTTCTCTAAATTATCCCTCTTTGATGCGTAAAGAAAAAAGAAAAACTTAAAACTCAAAGCTTAGTGATAAAGGAGGTTGTCACTTGCCTTTAAAGTCTTCTATAAGAAACCCTAATAAGAGTATTTATAAGCTATAATTATATAAAAGAGTTCTAAGGTGATTAAACTTGTAATTTTGCGTGTCTTTGGAGTAGAATCGGTGCCTATTGCACTTTTAAACTGATGTAATTTTTTTTTATTTTCTAGTTCAATGTGACATTGGTATTTTTTAGGTCTTACACAAAGTTTTAGCCTTTTGACTTTGCTTTCAATTGATTTTAAAATTATCTTAAATAGACAATTGTAGAAAAAATTCTGATTAAATATGTATTATATCTTTAAGATCATCGCCTACAAGAGAATAGATTTAATATAGAAAAATATCATATAACTCCATATATAAAATATGCCACAAAATATTAAATCACAACTTATCTAACTTCTACAACAAACCTGCAAAATGTGAATTTATCATGCATCTTCAAAACACAACATTGTATTTAAGAGCTTAAAGAGCAATTGCAAAAATGTTTTGAAGAGGAAGAAATAATTTCTTTAAGAGATTGCTTGGTCTTAGTTGCAATTTGAATTTGATTGATGTTATTGGGTCGTTTAGAGATAGGCAATGTAAGTTGGTTTAGGATTAAGAAAACTTCTCCGTACAGGATACCGACATATTTTAAATCAGTAAAATAACTTGGAATGAACATTCGTTAAACTTTGAGTACTCGACGTAAGTATATTACAAAGGAACACTCAATAACTGTATGAAAACAAAATACAAATATGCTTTGCTAAATATGATTTTATTCACTTAATCCTTTGCTAAATATGACTAACTATTGAGCTTGTGATTAGTAGAAAAATTTAAGCCTTTTTCTTCTATGAGATTCAAATTTTCTAGGCGACTTAACACTTTTTAATGCAAAAAAATTAAAAATAGAAAGCAATCACCAAATCACTCAAAACCAGTGTTTTGAAGACCGGACCGAACCGATTGATCGGACCGAAATACCGGTGACCTGGAGCATAAAACAGTCTGATTTAGCCCTTATTTTTTGTGAGTGGTTGATCCGTTCATTTTGCGGTCGGACCGGTAAAAACCGTTGAACTGGTGAAAGAAAGAACCGATTGGTCCATTTAAAATGTTTTGATTTTGATGATTTCAACTTGAATGAATATTATGATTAGTGACCTTTTTTTTTATCATTTTTATGAAATATGACTAGTGAACTTTGTTATCTTATTTTGTGTTATGTTAGTGAACTTAAAAAAAAACTTATATGTTTTGAAGTTTGAAAGTTTAAGTTAAGATTACAATTAGGTAAATAATTAAATAGCATGTAAAAAATTATTTTATATGTATAAAATATAAAATAAAAATTTATATATTTATTAGTCACCGGTTCAATCACGGTTAAATTCCGATTAAATCATTAACCCTTGAATCAGTTGTTTATCTGATTTCGGTTTAATTTTTAAAATATTGCTCAAAACACGTAAGGCTTTGATAAGGATAAGGGAACAAGTAGCCGCGCATATATCGAGCTCTATCATTTAGAACAAAATCTTTCCTTAGGTCAAGTCATTGATTTCAGTTGGGCTGTGCCAAATGGATAAAAAGTTGACATTCTCATGAAGAATGCAAAAGTTACGACTTCCGATAAAGGACATCGAATCTTCCGTTTGATGGGTTGCAGTGAGTTGAGTTTCAAAGTTGTGGTCAAATTTCAGATGCCGCTCGAGTTCTGTTTCATTATATGCCATGCCTCGTAACCGAGGTCAACGACAATTGTGTACATCACGCAACAGGATGGCAAAGAAAGTAGATTAGATAAGCCAATTACGAAATATAAGTTAGAATATACTTATCATTTTATTGTTTAAGATATTCTGATAGATTAAGAAGTATAGATGACAGTATGGAAGAGAATCAGCAACAAGTATGGAAGAGACTCAGCAACGCGCAACAAAGGA
Organism: Erythroxylum fimbriatum; assembly: GCA_026770325.2. Taxonomy (NCBI): domain Eukaryota; kingdom Viridiplantae; phylum Streptophyta; class Magnoliopsida; order Malpighiales; family Erythroxylaceae; genus Erythroxylum; species Erythroxylum fimbriatum. The sequence goes on from JANZLH020000398.1 coordinate 3,400,305, forward strand.
GAGACGTCTGACGCGCAAGAAGACTCCAGAAGCAGCAATAAAATATCTAGAGCTTGGGCCTAATGGGTCAGGCCAACAACACCCTAGCCCATGTCCAACATCACTACCTTTTACCGAAATATGTTACAGTTTTAGATTATATTACAACCTTTCGAGACACTTCTACTGTATGCCTATATATACATGAACGATCATCAATAAAAGCTGCCGAAAAGAATGTTTGTCTTCTTTTTTATAGTGTAACTTTTTCATGGTATCAGAGCGACGTTTTTCTTTGTTTGCTTTCCCTTCATAGTCGATCATTGCATTTCCCCTGACATAAACTCTACATAGTTATGTCTGGGCCATCTTATGCCAATGTAGCTGGCCATCAATCACAAATGCAAAGGCCAGAAGATCACCCAGCCTCACCATATTATATTCATCCTAATGAAAATCCTTCACTTATTCTGGTGCCTTCTCTTTTGACCGGACCCAACTATCATTCATGGTCTAGGTCAATGAGAATGGCCCTGTTATCCAAAAACAAGTTAAAATTTATAGATGGCAGTATTATTATGCCAGACAGAGCTGATCCCAGTTATGCATATTGGGAAAGATGCAATACCATGGTTTTATCTTGGCTGATGCGCTCAGTAAGTGAATCCATTGCTCAGAGTGTCATTTGGCTGGATTCAGCAACTGATGTATGGAAGGACCTCCATGATAGATTCTCACAAGCAGATTCCTTTCGCATTTCAGACCTGCAAGAAGAGATATACAGTTTCAGACAGGGAAGTCTATCCATTTCTGATTATTATACTCATTTAAAAATGCTATGGGATGAATTTCACAACTTAAGACCATTGCCTAAATGCAAATGTCATCCTCAATGCCATTGTGATATGTTGAGCATCATTAAAACCTACCAGGACAGTGATTGTGTCATTCGTTTCTTGAAAGGTTTAAATGATTCCTATTCCACTGTTAGGTCACAAATTATGTTGATTGAACAATTACCAGACATCAAAAAAGTTTTTTCCATGGTGGCTCAGCATGAGCGACAGCTTCATTCTATAACACCACAGCTACCCAACTATGACTCTCATGCATTTCTTGCTAAAACCTTTCCAGACACTTCAGTCCATAACACCCGAAAGACTCCTCAATCAAATAAAAGACCACTGTGCACTTTCTGTGGGTTTAAGGGACACACAGAAGACAAATGCTATAAAAAACATGGGTTTCCACCCAATTTTTCATCAGGCAATGGAAAACTGACTCACTATCAGTCAAGAGACAACCTCAAACCCAGAATCAAATCTGTCAACAATGCAGAAACTCACCTTGAATCTGTTCCCAGCAGTACCACTTCAGATGCACACAGAGAAGCATCTTCATCCCATTTCAACCTAACACCAGAAGAATATTGTCAGTTGAAGGATTTACTAAGCAAAGATAAGGATGCCTCCCACAATACATCTCAAGTCAACACACTTACCAGAAATCACAAAGGTATGTCTCTTTCTGCTGAGTCTCCCTTCTGCACCTCAACCTGGATTCTGGACTCTGGGGCCACAGACCACATCATTTGCAGCCTGCATTTCTTCACTGAATACACCACAGCCCAAAATCTCACAGTTAAACTCCCCAATGGTCAACATGTACCTGTCACACACATAGGCTCAGTACATATTTCCTCTCTTATTCTAACCAATGTTCTCTATGTTCCTTTCTTTTCTTTCAACCTCATTTCTATTAGTCAACTTACTTCTTCTTCACATTGCCAACTGACTTTTACCCAACATTCATGTGTTATTCAGGAACTCAGCAGTTTGAAGATGATTGGTTTTGCTAAGCACTCTAATGGCCTCTATTATCTCACACCTATGCCAGAAATATGTTCAGTCACACATCATTCTCCCAACCTTTGGCACAAGCGCCTAGGACACCCTTCAAATGCCAGACTTAAGTTGTTATCTAGCATAGACAACTCTGTTAAGTTTCAGCATATTACTGAATGTCAAACTTGTCATTTTTCTAAGCAAAAAAGATTACCTTTTACTTTAAGCTCTTCTGTTGCTTCTTCTTGTTTTGACATTATTCATGTTGACATATGGGGACCTTACCATATGCCTTCCATTCATGGCCATCGATTTTTCCTCACCATTGTTGATGATCATAGCCGAATGACCTGGATATATTTAATGAAGCACAAGTCAGAAACTAGAGACTTAATTAAGCATTTCTTTGCTTATGTGGAAAGACAATTCACTAAACAAATCAAATGTATAAGAAGTGACCAAGGAATTGAATTTGCAATGACTGAATTTTTTGCTGCTAATGGTATTTTGCATGAAACTACATGCATTGAGACACCTCAACAGAATGGGAGAGTTGAAAGAAAGCATCAACACATCCTTAGTGTGGCAAGAGCCCTAAAGTTTCAGGCCAAACTTCCCACTAAATTCTGGTCCGAATGTGTTTTACATGCGGTCTTTCTCATTAACCGCATTCCTACCCCTCTTCTATCCGACAAGTCTCCCTATTCCATTCTATTTGGTAGTCATCCTAACCTAACACATCTCAAAGTATTCGGCTGTCTCTGTTTTGCTTCCACTAAGGAAGCCAGCAGAGGAAAGTTAGACACCAGGGCAAGAAAAGGTGTTTTTCTGGGTTTTTCTCCAGGGACAAAGGGCTACAAAATTTTTGATCTAAACACCAACCAATTTTTCCTATAAAGGGATGTTATCTTCTATGAGAATTCCTTCCCCTTTCAGGAACTTCCTAGTTCTGATCTACCAAACCCACTTCTATCCTCTCCTGAAACCTTCCCACTTTATGATGACCCACCAGCCCTATCTGCTTCTGATCCATCTCCTTCTTCTGATCCTACTTCTCATCCTAGACGTTCTACTAGACAAACTCAAACACCTTCCTATTTGAAGGACTACATATGCCCCACATTGTCTCATACATCACCTCATTCCATTTCCTCAGTTCTTTCCTACAGCAACCTCTCCTCAACACATCGGGATTTTTCCCTATCTCTTACTGCCCTGAAAGAACCCACAACTTATACTGAAGCTATGCAGTACCCTGAATGGCAAGATGCAATGCAAGCAGAACTTATGGCCTTAACCCAAAATAATACCTGGGAACTCACCCACTTACCTCCTGGTAAATCAGCAGTTGACTGTAAATGGGTCCACCGGTATAAGTTCAATCCGGATGGATCAGTGCAACGATGCAAGAGCAGGCTTGTGGCAAAAGGGTTCACTCAGCAGGCTGGCGTTGACTACACCGAGACCTTCTCTCCCGTAGTCAAACACACAACTATTCGGCTTCTTCTAGCCCTCACTGCCTCTCAGGACTGGCACCTTCATCAACTTGACATCAACAATGCCTTCCTTCATGGAGATCTGCACGAAGAGGTCTACATGAAGCCTCCTCCAGGACTGTCCCTACCTGATTCCACAATGGTCTGTAAGTTAAACAAGAGCATTTATGGGCTTAAACAAGCCAGCAGACAGTGGCATGAAAAACTTACCTTTGCTTTGCTTTCCCATGGCTTCCAGCAATCGACTTCCGATTGCTCCATGTTTACAAAAACAGAAAATCACAGCTTGCTCATACTCCTAATTTATGTTGATGATGTTTTATTAGCTTGTAAAGATTTGGATCTCATTCAAAATACCAAACATTTTCTAGATGTTACCTTTCAGATTAAAGACCTCGGTGTTGCCAAGTACTTCCTCGGCTTGGAGCTGGCCAGATCCTCTCTTGGGCTTAATCTCTCCCAACGCAAGTACACCTTAGACTTATTGGCTGAAGCCGGCTTCCTGGATTGTAAGCCCCTTTCTACTCCGATGGTTCCCAACACAAGATTGACAACCGATGGTGAACCCCACGCCGACGTCTCTGGCTATCGTCGGCTCATTGGGAAGCTCTTGTACCTGACCATCACCCGCCCAGATATTAGCTTCGCCGTTCAACAACTCTCCCAGTTTCTCGACAAACCCACACAAATCCACATGCAAGCAGCTCATAGGGTTTTACGTTACCTTAAATCGGCTCCTGGCCAAGGTCTTCTCTTTCATCGGGCTTCCACCTTGCAGTTGCGGGCGTTTTCCGATTCGGACTGGGCCACTTGCCCCGACACTCGGAAGTCAGTCACCGGTTTTTGTATTTTTCTGGGCTCCTCTCTCATCTCCTGGAAATCTAAAAAGCAGGCCACCGTCTCCCGCAGTTCCTCCGAAGCCGAGTATCGAGCCCTTGCCACAACATCGTGTGAGATCCAGTGGCTCTTCTACTTGTTGCAAGATCTTGGCTTTTCTCCTCCGACCCTAGCCTACCTCTATTGTGACAACCAGTCGGCTCTCCATCTTGCGAAGAACCCAGTTTTCTATGAACGGACGAAGCACATCGAGATCGACTGCCACTTCGTCCGGGAAAAACTCAGATCTGGACTCCTCCATCTTCTACCGGTCGCCTCTCACTCTCAACTTGCTGACATCTTCACTAAAGCTTTACCTAAGCCTCGGTTTGACTCACTTTGCGCTAAGCTTGGACTCCAAAATGTCTTCCAGCTTACGGGGGGGTAATAGATGAACCAGAATAAAACTTCAAAGCTTCCACGTGCAAGAAGTCTCCAGAAGCAAGCAAGCCATCACAGGATCAGTATGGGTTTCATGGGTTAGGGCTTAATGGGTTAATACAAAATACCCAAGCCCAAGTCCAAATGTTATAATCAGTCATAGATGTTCTAGACTCCTCTACTGTATGCTATAAATACACACAATCAGCTATCAATAAAGAATGCCGAAAAGGAGAATTTTTGTTTTATTACAGTATAGTTTTATCAGGAATCAAGAGATTTTAAAAAAATGTATTTCAATAATCTAACGGTAAATTTGTCCGAAAATATCTAATTAGAGTATCTTGAATGAGAATAAAAAATACAGGGGTTAAAGTGAACGAATTAAAAGCACAAGGGTTAAGATGAATAATCAAGTATATCACGTGAACTTTTTTTATGTGATTTGCCGTAGTTATGGAAATTACCAGAATCATAATACAATCTTCTCAGAGCCTCCGGAGAACCACCAACGGGAACGCTTCCACGAAGAATAACCCCGTCAACGTCAAAAGCTATTCCAAAAGACGACCTGTCATTGACAGTGTAAGCAACTGTTGACACGTAATGCAAGTAACGAACTGAACTAGAAGCTGAACTTTGGTGGATGATTTGAGTGGAGCCGTCTAGAAAAGAATCGCGAAGTCGGAGATAAGAGAAGAAATAGAGTTCGAGCTCTGTTCCTCATTACCGAAACGTTAACCACCACCGGTGTTGACCTGAATCCCATCTTTCTCTCGCTGGCGTTTAGTTAGCTCCGTTACTCAGGCTTCTGTGGCTGTCTGTTATAAGTTTGGGAAACAGATCAACAGTTACATTTATTCTATTCCTATTATATCCCATCTTATTCAGTTATTTACGTAAGATAAGATGAAACAGATTAAAAAAAGAGAAAATAGAACTGGTGATTTCACGCCCATAAGTTAAGTTCACTCGTATCCGGGACAATTCTTATTTGAATATGTGGGAAGATAATGAAATAACAATCATCATTTGAGATATTTAAGGAAAATCTGCAAGTTGTTATGAATTCTCTAAGTTTCTGTGAAGGAATCAAACTCTTGGCTTTCAGTTTGGCCGTCAGAGCTTTCTGATATTAGTTGAAGGGTAGTGATGAATTCTTAGTCGGGCATAAGATATTTTGGTGTGTTAGAAAAAGGTCTTTCTTTTAGTTTTGGTGGAGAAAATGGTGGTGTTTGTGAGAGTTTAAATCTTGGAATATCTTTTGATGGCGGGTTGGCTTAGAAGGCTTTGATATTTTTGAAAGGGTTTGCCTAAACAATGAATAAGTCATCTTAAAAACTTTTTTGTATGCAGTAGCATCTAGATATAATGGGTGTTATAGGTGGGTCATGTGGCTGGAAATGTTGACTGATATGGATCATATACAGCTCTTGAGTGTTCTTTGGCGATATTTGATTCAATTCTCTGTAGCTTTTCGGAACCTTTTGAAGTTTTCTTTTCTTTTTAGAAAACTCCAGCCACAATAGTGCTGGTCAATATATCTCCTCATATTAGAATTGAGTTGGGTATCTTGATCGGATAGTCATTAAAAGTATATATACTAAGGACGAATGGGATGGACGACCACGCAATCCATCCCAACCGCCCATTTAATCCAACGGTGATAATCATCCCATCCCCCTCTCTGAAAGTTCTGCAGCTATCCCGCTCCTTCGTTTAATCCGACGGTTTAAAAGTGTTTATTGAATGTTGTGCCTACCTGGTTATATCTGTCCTTTATCTTTTATTCACTCGCTTAACCTGGAATTGTGTTAATGTTTCTGTCTCTTCCTTTACCTCTCCGCCCTTGCCTTCCTCTACGGCGCTCTGCCGTTGATGTCTTCTCTCTCTGGTGAGTTTTCCTTTTCTGGCTTTGCGTTTTTTTCGTTCGATTTTCGTCCAGGTTTTGCTGTGCATACAGAGTATCTCTTTCCGCTTTCGTAAGTTTTCGTTCTTCGTTTTTCCTTTTGTTCTGCAGCTGTGATAAGCTGTGCAGGTTCTTTCCGGTAAGTGTGTCGCTCTTTCAGACAGTGCTCTGCCGTCGATGTCTTCTGTTCTTTCAAGTCTTCGTTTTTTCTTTTGTTTCTCTGCAGGCAGTGAAGTGAATCACAAGTTAATAAAATGATAACTAAACACACAAGAAGGGGGGTTGAATTGTGTACACTTTTTCTTTTGATACCCTCTTTCTAAACCAAAACTTGTTTAAACAGATTTATTAAATCGTTTGTAAATTTAAACAGTAATAACAACAAATATATGAGAGTAAGAGTTAAGAAATTTTGAACACAGTAGTTTTATCCTGGTTCACCCCAAACCGTGGGCTACGTCCAGTCCTCAGAAACCTTTCTGAGTTTTCACTATCTCGAAAA
>JANZLH020000398.1:3416598-3440649 GCA_026770325.2 Erythroxylum fimbriatum
CCGGTTAACCTGCCCAAACCAGCTTCCATGCACTGTTTTGTATCTTTACCTCATTGATGTTAGTTATGTAAACCATATGACATATGATCATTAGCGCTTCAAGAGTTTGACAAGACTGCCATTTCTAAAGTAAGAATAAAAAATACAGCATATCTTGTCGTAAAAGGAATAGGAATAGTAATAATGGAGAGTCACAAAGGTTGAAATTAATTTAAGATATGTTATATATTCTTGAAATTAGTAAAAAAAAATTTATTATTAGCTGCTAGATAAAGTCTATAAGTACCAATACGAAAAATAAGTAAGGTTTCCTTTCCTTCAAAATAAGGCCTAGAGATCTTCACAAAAGCCGCAGTTAGTTCATACTAATGTTAAGACCTCAAACACCATCATTGAATGGTAGTAATTTTTATACTGCTTTCATTGATGATTATACAAGAATATGTTGTATACTTCATAAAGTATAAATATGAGATTGGTGACATTTTATGGAAGTTTAAAGCTTGAATAGAAACTCAAAGTAGATGCATATTACAGGTGATTAGTTCTAATAAAGGAACAAAGTATAACTAACAAAATTAACAAATTTTGTGAATAAGCAGGCATTGAATACCAACTAACTACCATATATACGCCACAACAGAACATGATAATGGAGAGAAAGTAAAAACAATTATTATGGAGATGATAAGGTGCTTATTGCATGAGAAAGAACTACTAAAGAGATTATAGGGTGAAGCTACAAATACAACATTTCTTTGAATAGATTGCCAACAAAAGCTATGTGAAAATTGACTATATTGTTATAGGTACAAACCAAAAGTATTTAATCTAAAAAATATTTCATTGTTCATTTCTTTTATATTCATCAAGTTATGAGGACAAATTTGACAAGAAAGTAAAACTAGGGATCATTGTAGGTTACTGCTCAATTTTAAAAGCCTACATAATCTATTTAACATAAAGAAAAAGTCGATAATTAGTATAGATGTTTAATTCCAAGAATCATTTAACTAGAGTTGAAAAAATGATAAGAAGTTTAAATTTCAACCTCAAGAGGAGAATGAGAATATTGATGATCACCTGTCAGAGGAATCATATCTCTTTCTAACTGTTTTGAAGGTGTAATGTTGCTGTAATGTAGCTCATTGGATCTGACGAAGTTGCAAGAGATAAAAAATGGGTTACTGCAACGAAGGAGGAACTTAATTAAGATGACTGAAAAAAATCAAATATAAGCGCTGGTGTATAGACCTGATCATAAGAAATCATGGAGTCAAGTGGGTGTACATGACCAAACTCAGTCCTAATGATTCTATATATGAGACAAGGCTTGTTGTGAAGGGATATACTTAAATATTTGGGGGTGGACTTTTCTGAAACATTTTCTCCAATTACTGGGTTAGTTATATACCATTGCTAGCTCGTATTGCATAAAAGGGTTGGATCATATGTCAAACAGATGTCAAGTTAACCTTTCCAAATGGATACTTGGAGGAATAAATTTTTGTTATACAACCAAAACGATTTGCTATCCAAGGATAAGATAACTAGCTAGGTTTATTTACTAAAAAAGCTGTATATGATTTAAAACAAGTACTAAAGGCGTGATATAATAGAATTGATGCTTACTTGTTGAACTTAGGTTTTGAACAAGTCTTAGTGAATTTACTTTATATGTCAGGAAAGTTAATGATCAATAACATGTGATATCTCTCTATGTGGATGATTTACTTGACAGGAAGTAGCGAGGAGCTGCTTAGCAAGTTTAAGGAAGCAATGAAAGATCTTGGGAAGATGATTCGTCCTTAGCATGCACAAATACTACATAAGCAACATGAAATTTTTGCACACCAATAAAAATATTCAAAGGAAGTTCTCAAAAAATTTAACATGAAGAAGTGTAAGTCAATTATAACTCCAATGAATCAGAAAGAGAAATTCTGCAAAGAAGATGGAGTTGAGAAGGTTGATGAAATGTTATACAGAAGTTTGATAGGCTCTTTGATGTTCCTAACTACAACTAAACCAGATATCATGCAAGTTGTAAGTCTTTTGTCAAAATATATGCACTATCCTATTGAAATTTATTTAAAAGCAGTAAAAAGAATGCTAGATATATCAAAGCTACAGTTGATTACAACTTAAAATTAAGCTAAGGATTTCAGTCTTCAAGGCTTTTTCTAATAGTAATTAGGCTAAATGTATTGAATAAATAAGGAACGTTTTTAGTTACTGCTTTAGTTTTAATTATGATATTTTTATTTTGGTGTTCCAAGAATAGCTCAATCCACAATTTAGGTGGACTATGTAATAATCAATGTTGCAGCAAATCAAACTCTTTAAATCAGGAAACTCATAACTGATTTGTAGATGAACCATGAGTAATTAAGGTCCAAACATTCTTTTGGACAACCAAATTGTGATTTCGTTCTTTGGCACAAAACATTTTAAATTTAACCTTTGCTTTCTAAGAGAATTACAGAAGAATGGTGAAATGCATATGATTTATTTCGAAACTGAAAATCAAAATACTGATATATTTACAACAGCACTGAGAAATGTTTGATGAAAACAAAGGTAGGACATGAAACTTGGATTTTATTTGAAGCCAGTTGAAGTTGATAGTTTACTACAAGTAGGCTATGATCACTATAACTTCTGTGAAGTTGGCATTGCCAGAGATACTCCACTGCCCCCTGGCAAATCTTTCCATTGTTGAGTTATCGTTTTGAGCTGTGTGAAAAAGTTGACTCCAGCCTTGCCTGAAATCCATAGAAGTTCCACAGTTTCTCATGTTCTAAAACTAGTATGACTAGGTTTATGCCACTAGTGCAGTGTCAAACAATAAATAGCAAGACAAGTGCAAATTTGATGTTAACAGGGAGAAACTCGTTACCATAGAAATTTAGATCTCCAGCAAAAGATGCCTTGTTGCCCGTAAACGAGAAAAAGGGTAAGGGAACAGGTATAGGAACATTAATGCCAACCTGCATTCAGGGGAATCATGTCAAATGTCCCAGAATTTTGCTGGAAGTCACACCACAAACTAACTTCCCTCGCAAACTCACGAAGAACTAACATGTCAAGTCAAAATATTTTCCATAAATTATGAACAAAAGTTCAGTAAAAACTTGTGGCGCAAAAAGGAAAATAAAATAATCTAAGGAATTGCAGATTTAGCTATTCTTTGATTAAAGCATTATTGGTTCTTTAATTTTACCTGTCCAGCCTCTATTTCAGTTTGGAATTTTCTCGCAGCTGCACCTGATGTAGTAAATATTGAAGCTCCATTCCCATACCTGAAAAATTTGTCCACACGTCGAACAGATCAATGGATACAGCAAATATAAAAGTTATGCTACTGATAACTTATGGTTGAGAATGTACTTATTTCTGTTCACGATGTTGATGGCTTCTTCAAAGCTGTCAGCCTGGAAGTTAGTAAGAGGATTAAGGACATGTTAAACAATTCCAACGTAATTAGATGCCTAATCACATAAACAAAAGCAGTACTCAACCGACCTCCATGCAAACGAGAACAGGACCAAAGATTTCCTCCTACAAAGCTCAAGGTACAAAAAGTCAGATTTGAGGCGTTATGTACTTCATCTACTTGGAAATTACAAATTTAATCTAGTTTCTTTAGATAATATATATCATAAGGAAAGGATCCGGATACCTTGTAACATTCCATGTCAGCTGTGACATTTGATATGATGGTGGGACCTATAAAATTGCCATGCTCATACCCTGGAACCTGTTTGTCGCCATATAAACAAATCATTGACGTAGAATATGAAATCTATATAAAAAACAAATCCCTGTTCAGCTTAAATATAAAGAAAGATTCACGCAAGCAACACGTTATCTTGATATAACAAATATGAAGATACAGACAACTTTTTAACGACAGGTTCTCTCGACTCTTGAACATTCAAAATAATGTGTAGTGGCTTCCAACTATTTCTGAAATATTAGCGAATTATGATATATTCCTGACCTGGGAAATATATTGAGTGCCACAGATAGAAAATGAACTAAACTCTCCCTCCTAATACAGAAAAGGAATCCCAGAACTTAATTACAAAGTAATATAGTTTGAGTAGATAAATATTACCACTATGTTTCTCCCATCAAGCAGTAACCTCGCACCACTTTCAACACCATTTTGAATTAATCTATGAATTCGTTCTTTGGCCTGTGGATACAAAATGAGGAAAAAAAAAAGCATAAATGGTAGCGAAGTTAGATATGAAGGAATAGCCATTTCCACTGCAGAATCATACTATACTAATAATTATAACAAAGTTAAGGCAGACCAGATCGAAATTAGTTAAAAAATTGCTAATGTGGATCTATTGAAGTTAAAACTTATACATACCTGTTTGCTAATCACTGGACCAAGGTCCGCATCAGGTTCTGTTCCAGCATTTACTTTAAGACCTTTTGCGAGTTCCACCAATTTATTCAACCTGGTCAAGGTTAAAGGTGAATGTAACACTTCTCCTAACACAATCATTTTTTGTATTGTCAACTATCCTGTAACAAAATGACATCTAAAGCTTTGCATAATTTATAACATGTGTGCCCTGAGTCAAATGCAAAATGAAGAGTAAGATCTTTATTAAATCAAATAATCTCCACTACTGTGGCTCACTAAAATGTAGCAGAATGGTGTAAAAGAAACTATTCCTCGAGAAGAGAAAAACAGCAAGGAGTTACTAGACTACTAAGCCTGCAAACTTAACATAGAGTATGCTATTTAAGAACAATATGAGTAAACCACTAAGAACAGATACAGAAAATATTCCCTCAGATTTTTGCTTAAAAATAAAAGTAACAGAAATGAAAAAAAAAACACATATGGAACTTGTCACCTGATCAAATCCCCAAATAATGAATAAGAATAAGTTCAAAAATTGATTCGCAAGTTTTAACCTTACAACAGAAAGTGCGAAAGATGAATGGAAGTTAAAGTTCCAGAAATTGAAACAGAGAGACAAGTGTACTACCATGACTGTGAGTCTCCAACAAAAACAACTGTACTTAGTGCCATACACCTTTGTCCAGCAGCCCCAAAACCAGCAGCAACCAAAGCATTTAAAGTAGCATCTATATTTGCATCAGGGAGGACAATTGCATGATTTTTGGCACCCATGTTTGACTAAACAGAAAAAAATGATTGGTCCAATTAGTTTTGACTTTCAGCCGAAGGCCATCATGGTGCTTTAAACAGAAAGGTAATGACAGAGAGAAAGGAGGGCAACTACTTGAACACGCTTTCCATTAGCTGATGCTCTCCCATAAATGTGCATGCCAGCCTTTGGACAAGTCAACAAAACCAAAGGGTGAGAATCATTTGAGCAACGTAAGCAATAAGGTATGGATGGCTATAGTACTGACTTAACTGACCAAGAATGCTCCTAGACTTGGTGACACATGCAACTGGAGGATTGATGATATAAAATGAAATATTTTTAAGAACATAGTTAGTCATGAGGTCAATTCATAGCATGCTATGAAAGCCACTGCACTTTTTCAACAGTGATCTGAGGATAAGTTCTACTAAAATTGTGTGATTATGCATGTCTGCAAGCAAATGCCCTAGTAAAAGACAACATTGTGCCACTTAGAAATACCCTACTTGCATAATTATGATCATTTGCATAATGATGGCTTACTAAGTGGAACATGCCAAGTTCACTGAACAATTACTTACAGTGTTTGAACCAACGAATGATACAGCTCGGATATCTTCATCATCACAAATTGCATTAACAATATCCTGTTGAAAAATGAAGCATATCAAAATTTTTAAGTGTTATGCACAGTATGCAGGAAAACCAAGAACAAATGCTCATAAAATTATTACAAGCTTGTCTCTTAAATAGAATGGAAATCTTATCATTCTAGTGGAGGCAAGCCTCAATCAGAAGTATTTTGATTCATAAAAGTGGTTCAAATCAAAGGTCAAAGTTAAATCAATTGCAGAGTCAACTTCTTCTTTTTGGACAAGACCTAAAAAGTGCCAACAAAGCCAAAGAAGAGAGAGAGAGAGAGAGAGAACATGAATGAGCATAAGCACATTGGAAAGTAAGTGCATACAGTGGTTCCATGGACAATATTTAAGACACCATTAGGCAATCCAGCTTCCATTGCTAACTCAGCAAGTATGATAGAAGCCCCTGGTGAGAAGCCACAAACATAATAAATTCTTGAGAACACAGCACAAGATCACAAGCAACAATTAAATGCCTTAACCGTAGAAACAAAAAAGTTAAAAAGTTAAACGGAACACTCCACTTCTTCGTACGTATGAGTATTCAAAAGTTAAAACTCACCTGGATCTTTCTCAGATGGCTTTAAAACAAAGGTATTGCCACATGTAACCGCAATAGGAAACATCTGAACAAAAGAAAAAAGAGTTTATGCTAAGAATTTAGTTCATTTTTGCCATTTCTTTGCACTGAAAATATAGTATCAACAGAAATAATCAGCTTCAATTCAGGGATACAGTTATAAGCAAGCCGAGATAACTCTTTCCACATATCAAACATAAAACACCAAAACTCAATCCCAGCAGTAACAAGCTTTCCATGTATACTGACGCAGAGGCAGTTGTGAACTCTGCTCTAAGTGAAAATTTAATTTTCTGAGAAGAGTGCAGAAGGCTTACCCATAAGGGAATCATTGCAGGAAAGTTAAAAGGACAAATCCCGGCACACACGCCTAGTGGTTCTCTTATGCTATATGTGTCAATTCCATTTGATACATTAGAGACATACTCCCCCATTTGCAAAGTTGCCATTCCACAGGCATGTTCCACCACCTCTATATCAAAAACAGGCAAATTGAGAAAGCACATCAACTGATTGAAGTCATCTAAAAGAGGAGAATTTCAAAAAAAGGAAAGATCAAAATAAAAGGGGACGTAACATGACCCAACCTAGTCCACGGAACACATCTCCTTGTGCATCCTTCAAAGTCTTCCCTTGTTCTGTAGTGATACTCATTGCAAGCTTATCCTGCAAAAGCTCATCAATGCTTGTGATCAAAGCATTTAAATGCAAAGATTTAAACTAAAACAAGTAGAAAAAATACAACAAAAACATACAGTGTTCTTGCGGATAAGCTCTTGGAGCTTAAACATAACACGTTGACGGGTTGTGATGGGCATGCTACGCCATGATGGGTAAGCGTTCTTTGCCGCAGACACTGCTGCCTTAAACTCTTCATTTGTTGTCAAAGGAACTTGAGACACAACTTCTTGAGTGGCCTATGGCCAAAATGTAAATCAGCTAAATATTCAAAAAAGAATAATCAACCACAGTACATGAATTCATAAGCTAAAGCAGGGGAAACAAAAATTTTGTGCTCCTTATACTCACAGGATTGATGACATCTATAGTTGAAGACGACTGTGAATCAATGAATGTCCCGCCTATAATATTGGGTACCCTCTGCTGGAATACGTCATGGACAAGATTATACTTAAATTGCACATATAAAACCGAAAATAATAAAGAATAATTACGAAGAGAGAAAAAGCAACAAGATGAAGATTTTCAAACTTTTGAATTTCAGTCAGTTCAACCCAAAACGAGAAAAAGGGGATTTTACCTCAAAGAGTGCGAGAGAAATAAATAAAAATAAATGAAATGAAATGAAACATCACAAAATTATTTCTAGGCATGACAAAAGTATTTTTCCTGAAAGGGTACATTTCTGAGAGACCGAACGGAGCATAAAGCTTGCAAAAAGTTTTCTAGGAAGCCGAACAGAGAGTCAGAGAAAATGAACAACAAGATTACCGGAGGATTACGGGGCTTGGAAGAAAGCTCAGCAGCAGCGGTAGTACAAAAATGAGTAGTTAAAGCAAAGATCTGAGGCCTTAAAGCTCTCAGATTTCTCGCTGCAGTTTTCCCAATTACAAACAAACACAATCAGTTCGATAACCCTTAGAGAAAATAAAAACACGTGATTTTGACTCCAGAAAATGAAAAAGATTTCACCTTTATGCAGTGAACATTGAAGCAGCATCATCTTTTTCTTCCCCTCTCTAAAAGATTTGACCCCTTTTTGTCACTGACTCGGAGGAGATAAGACAGACACCTAAAGCATAAGATTCTGCTTTGTCCCGTTTTAATTTAGTATCATCAACTATTGTTGTACAAACAGCAATTTTGTTTGATGTGTTTGTTCCTATACTGCTGCAGATAGCCAAGAGTAACACAGAGTTTTAAGGCAGATTGGATTGGAGTTTAGGAGATAGCAATCCGTTTACTTTCCTACATTTAAATCATTTCATAATATAACAAAAGCCATCACCTTATACGCATTTCAATGTAAAAGAATAAGACAACTCATCTACATGTCATATTTAAGAATGATATGGCTGTTGAAGGGCACCAACTTCGTGATTTTGTTTTATTTCAAAATTTTAACATATCTATTATAAGTGATATTATAAGTATGCCACCATCGACTCTTTCAATTTAGTGTATTTTTTATAACATTATTTATTTGCAATTTCATTTAAGAGAGAAACAAATTGATGTCTGTAATTTGGAATGACTTGAGATCTTACATCTCCGATTGATAAGTCAATTGAGTTCCTGTATTTTACTCAAGTCAACTATACGAATATCGGTACCATATTTTGTTCTGTTATGATACTGTATTAGTACTGATTAATATCAAGTATTATTTTGAGTAATTTTTTAAATTTATAAAATAGTCTCAAAATTTTTTTAAATTATAAAAATTGTCCTTTATTATATTGTACTAAAAAATTTATAATTTTACGTCAATTACGTCTCCAAAAATGATAATAATATAAATTTGAAACAACAAAAACATATTTATTTTTATTAATATTAATTTTCACATATTTCACATGTAAATAATAGTCATAATTAATATAAAAATATCATTTAATTATCATATGAATATAAATTAAGAACAATATAAAATATTTAAAATGTTACAATTTTATCATATAATAAATAATGATTATATCAATACATCAAATAAAAAGAATAATAAATATCCATGACTCTCTAACAATTATAATTCCATAACTCTCTAACAATTACAATTTACAACAAGAGTTTGTGTCATGGAAACAATCAACTAGAAGTAAAACATGAAATAAAAACATTACAATTATATTTATGTTGTATAATGCATGTATAGATTTTAACATGTACATCAAATATGAGTGAAATTAAAAGACGAGGATAGATAAAAACCTGAAATTTCATTCAATCAAGTACCAGCTCAAATCGCATTGATTCCAATTCAAATTTTGTACAAAATTTGAATTATTGAGAGGGAGTTTATCATCACCATTATTTAAATTCATTGCACCAAATTACATGTTAATATTTTCTCATCCAAGATTAGTTTATGTCTATCGTCATCGATTGAAGGAGTTTTGTATCCTGGACCGTAAGAGGCAATAACATCCACCATTGGCTGATAATAATAAGATTAGGTAGCATTGAATGCTATATCTGAATCATACCACTATCTAGTCATTGTCATATCCACATTATTAGTTGTTTCTCTAGATTGTAAGTCATTACGGATTGAACCCTGAGTTTTAAGAGTTGTTCATGGTGCAAAAAAATTAGACATCTGTCTTGTCTTTTCCTATCATCAGGTATAATATTTCCTTCTTGTTTGGTAAAAATACTACCACCTTCAACATCCTGACTATCATCCTAAACACGAACAAAAGAATTTGTACCACCAATTTGGTAGTTCAATATTTGCCTTTTATCTTTCTCACGCTGATACTCTTTAAGCAAAGTTATCATTTGTCATTTGGCATCATGACTTACTTTCTTACAAGGCTTCACATCATCTTTGATCCAAGCTAAATACTTCTTTAATATGGTGATTCTCTCACCTTTCAAACACTTTTTACATACAAGCAAATATTATAGTTCTTCATTCCAGGAATCAATCTAGCATGAGCTCAAGCTAGATCATCGAATCTTCCTATGCTTAAAGCGGCTGAATTATCAAGAGCACTTGAACTTTCTTCCATTTATCTGTAAAATAAATAATATATATGTCAAAATTAAATCAATAACTTTATAGTAAAATAAAGAATACTTAATTTTATTATCAACTACCATCACAAAATATGTATTGTATAACTCAAAAGTCAAAACTAACACAAAAGCACATACATCTTATAAAACTCATTTTATATAATTACATCATTCAACCATAAACTAAAGACATACACTCACAACTATAAGTTTACAATCGATTTTATGTAATCACATAATTTAATTATAAACTAATATATTTTGTTTATTTATATATTTAAATTTGTAATGCTTATCATTATTTTGTTTTCTTAACTAATTTTAATCAACATTGTTACTAAAATCTTAATTCTCAACTTTAATTTAACAATCTTTCATTCACTAATTTAATCAAAATTCTTAGTTTCTTACTCAAATTAACTCCATAATCAAGAGTTAACATACGTTATATAATTCAATTTTATCTAACACGATTCACCAATAAATAAAAAACCAACAATTCAAGTATTCAACAATCACAATTACACAATACACATATATATCTTGTATAGCTCATTTTGTATGATTATGGCATTCAACCATAAACTAAAGTTATACACTCACAACTATAACCTATTCAATTTCATCCATAACTCATAACTATAAGTTTACAACCTATTTTATGTAATCACATAATTCAATCATAAACTAATTTATTTTATTTACTTATACAATTCAATTTGTAATGCTTATCATTATTTTGTTTCCTTAACTAATTTTAATTAACATTGTTACTAAAATCCTAATTCCTAACTTTAATTTAACAATGTTTCATTCATCAATTTTAATCGACATTCTTAGTTTCTTACTCAAATTAACTGCACAATTAAGAGTTAACATACACTACACAATTCAATTTCATCCAACACAATTCACCAATAAGTCAAAAACCAACAATTCAAGTATTCAACATACACAATTACACAATACAGATATACATCTTATATAACTCATTTTGTATGATTTCATCATTCAATCTTAAACTAAAGACATACACTCACAATTATAACCTACTCAATTTCAACCATAACTCACAACTGTAAGTTTACAACCTTTTTTATGTAATTACATAATTCAACTGTAAACTAATATATTTTGTCTGCTTATATAATTCAATTTGTAATGCTTATCAATATTATGTTTTCTTAACTAATTTTAATCAACATTGTTACTAAAATCTTAATTCCCAACTTTAATTTTACTATCTTTCATTCACCAATTTAATCAACACTCTTAGTTTTTTACTCAAATTAACTCCGCAGTCAAAAGTCAATATACAAGATACACTACACAATTCAATTTAATCTAATATAATTCACTAAGAACCAACAATTTAACATACAAAATTACTACACAATATAAAGTCACAAGACACAAATACACAATTCATCATAAATTCACAATTCATAATCATTTATCTATATCAATATTCTATAGAACACAAATACACATTTCAATATTCAAATCAACAATCAACTCATTTCAATATTTCAATATCAATTTCCATAATTCCATAATTCAACATTCTATAATTCCACAAATTTTGTTGCAACTTTTTTGCAACCTTCATTTAACTTAATCCTTAGATTGGTGCAGGTTAGGTCAACAAGTCTATATTAGCAAATGTGGACTAAAGTGACTGGAGTCTATAGAGTTGTGGATTGTGGGGTAATGGACTAGTGGTGTGGATCAACAAGTGTGGATGCAGGTCAACAAGTATGTAGATGTAAGTCAATAGGTATGCAACTGGGTTTGGCCGTCTAGGTGCAGATGTTGGTGTGGAAGCCATCTAACTGGTGCAGTGGAAATCTAACTGGTGCAATGGGTACGTGCGATGGGTGCTTGACTATGAGCTGGCGTGATGGTTGTGATCGCCTGACTGGTGCAGTGGTGCGATGGTGTGATGGTGACTGGGATCATAAGTTGAGAGGAAAGCACGATAAGGTTAGGTGAGTAAGATAATAAGAGAGGTAGGTGACTAGCGACAATAGGTGGGTGAGAATTGGGGCGGGATGTTAGGTGGGTGGGTTTAATTGTTAGGGTTAAATTTTCCAAAATTTCAATTAAGCCTACAATTTTTAAAAATTTGCAATTTAGTTTGATATTTGGTTGATATTTTGGTACTGATTGGTAGCAATCGGTACTGACCCCTAGTACCAAATAACAAGGTATCGTACCATTTTTTGGCCAATACATACGTTCCGGTTAGTATGGTACGATACTTGTATCACTAGTTTTACTCATATAAAACAAAATTTTCAAATTTTTATACAGTAATAATTCTCCTAAAATACACTATTGGTCTTAAATAATTCTTGGGAGAAAGGTGAACTTTGTGTACAATTTTGACTTATTTATAAATTAATAAATGAATTATTTATTATGAATGATTATGTTAAATTGATATATAATAATATTAAAATAATTATAATAATAATTAAAAAGGGTAGATTTATAATGCATACAGCTACCTTCTAATAAGCAAAGGTTCAATATAGACTTAAATTGCATACACGTACCTTCTAATATTTCAAGACTCTTAGTTACTCTCTAGTATGCTTGGTATTCTTCTCATAACTTATACTTGATTTATTTATACTCAAAGTAGTCATTAGAAACAAAAGTTAGTTGTTATAACGACAAGTAATATTAACATTGGTTGATCATTCTATATATTGATTGATTAATATGGTCACAAAGTCACAATATATGTTATTGAAAAACACATTTGACTACATTGTCATAATGGCAGATTAGTTTATCCAAAATCCTATTATTGATAATCCAAATTACCAAATTAGTCAACCAAATATCTTTAAACAAAATTTTTAAAACTTTTCAAATTTTTTCAAAGATTAAAACCGATTCTTTTGATAATAACTTGATTCAAAAACCATTTAAAAAGTTCTCAAAACTATTTTAGTGCATCAATAGAGTTTTCTTTAAAAATCTTCCTAAATTTCTTCTTGGTTATGAAAAAGCATATGCAATATGCTATAAGTGTAAATAATCATACAATAATTGAGTCCCTTATTCATTAAAATTAATAAAATAAGGACATAAGAAGATTTACAATGATTTGCTTAAATCTTGATATCTTGATTCCTTCTTATTCTCAATTCTTCACTTGAATTGCATTTGTGCTCTACCAATTATTAAATGACTACCAATTATTGGTGGTCATTTAATAACATTTCATATTGACTTACAAGGTAGAAAAAATCAATATGCTCTACATATCCTTTTTGAATTTAAACAATAATTTCTATAGATATGTTCTAATCACCACAAAATAGAATATCACAAATATGTTGAGCTATTCTTTTTCTTTTCATAAATAAATTATTTGAACTTTTTAATACATATATAGTACCTACATATACAACATATGGGAATTGAAAGTGAGTCTCATTTGAGAAAGACCTATAAGAGTATAGGATATATGCATTTTTGGTCTTAATGAATGATGCAGGTAATACAATACTCTCTTTTAGATATGTGAGATAGAAGTTCTTCTTATGTGATACTGAGGTCTAACAAATGATTTAGCAGATAACATATTCTTTTCATAGACAGATGACCTATAGTGATTTCGAAAAAAAATCATGTGTCTTTGTCTCTTATAAGGCCTATATTGAATGGGAGCAAGTATTGTACCTTTATGCTTATAATAAGACCTATGATGATTATGAGTTTATTTCATGATAATTTAGTGATAAAGAAACCTATATAAATAAGAATGATGTTGTATCTTCTTTTAAGATGACTCTACATAAAAATTGTGTCTATTTCTTTCTTAATCTGTTGTCTTCTAGGTTTAGAATGTGACCAATACATAAATACATATATTTTTTGTTTTCTTGGAACCTATAGGATGATCGATGAGCATGTGACTTTTATACACATTTAGAGGATGCAACATGCTCATGTAATGATTTAAGCATAGGCTCATCATATAAATGCTTACTTTTTAAAACAATTCTCTTGATATTGAATGGCACACTTCTATAAATGAAACCAAATTTATGCTTACCATTATAATTTTTTAGGCGGTAAACATGCTATTCAATTTTTCACTTCCTAGATGCTATACATACAGTCATACTCTTAGATTCTATGATTCTATACATATCATATTTTAATTTCTCATCTTAATCATATATGGATCTAAGAAAATTTAAACCTCTTTATACTTAGAAGATAATATCTTTCTTTTCACGCTCTTGACCTCTAAACATTCATTTAACTCATCATATAAAAGATCAACATCACTATCAACATAAGAATTTGAAGAAGAGGATACTTCATGATTATTAGTTATAAAGTAGATATTTGTCACCATATTTTAGGATTCCTTACTCTTTGAACTAGTTGTGTGATCCCATGTGGCGTCAAGTGTTTTTTCTTCTACTTAAATTATTTATTTCTCTTCTTCTTTAAGAACTTCTTAAATTTCTTTATGATAAATTTATATCATCCTCATCACCCTTGTTTGTGGAGATCTCCATGCAATCAATTTTCTCATTTTTGGCTAATTTAAACACCACTCCTCTTTTTGTTGGACATACTTTTTATTCTTGCAATTCATTCATCCACATCTCGTAGGTGAGGAGTGATTTAAATAGCTTTTTCAATGACAAGATGCTCAAATATTTAACCCTTAAACCTTTTTATAAAGGCCTAAGTAAAATTCTCACCAATGTTAGATTAGTATAACTTTTACTAAGATTTTTAAAAGCATTAATGATACAAATGTTGCAAGTAAAACTATTAGAAATTGACTCATTTTTCTTTATATGAAATAGCTTATATTGATTCACTAATAAGCTCACTTTGATCTCTTTTACTTGAGTGATGCCCTTATATGTGATTTCAAATGTGTGACATATCTCATTGGTGGTCTAATATATAGATACCCTATTGAATTCATTTATATCAAGAGTACAAAACAAATATGCACCCCTTTGCAATTTAATGCAATGAGTCTCTTATCATTATAACTCCTTTCACTTTTATTCTTTGGTACCTTAGTCTCCATTTTATCTAAAAATATTGTTCTCATTGGAAAATAAGGACCATTACCTGCAATTTCTCAAAGATCAACTCCTTCTGCTATAATAAAGTTTTTCATCCTAGTTTTCCTATACATGTAATTATCAACTTCAAAGAAAAAGAATCGAATTTTTCATAATTATCTTTGCTTAAATTTCACTAAAAACCTAAATGCAATAGGTGGGATAAACTATAATACTAATTATTGGTCTCTGGATGACACATGAGAATGGATGAAATATATGTTCACTTTTTATGTTATTTCTAAACTAATGAATAAATGGCACATTATGAATGAACATGACAAATTGATATATGATAATCACAAAGAAATCATAATAGTAATTGAAAGAGAGTAGGGAACAAAAGGCAAAATCGATTTATAGTGGTCCGACTAAACAATCTTTAGCTTATGTCCACTCCTTAAGTTTTGCTTGGAAATTCACTATCTTCTTCCTTCAGTGGATGAAGAATAAGCCTATATATAACATCTTCTTTTCTATAGGTGAAGAGGAATCCTGCAGTTTTCTTGTTTTACCACAAGCAAAGAGCAACCCTTTATAAATATTGTTCAAGGTCAAGAGAAACTTATATAAAGTGTATTTTAAGGAATTTCTCCAATCGTAACAATTATACGACTTACAAACTTATCTTCTTGCTCAGACCAAAGAACAAAGATCCAATATGTGTTATATAAAACACACATGCACTCTCTAGCCTTTAAAGACTCTTAACAATTATCAATTATACCCAAAATTCTTTTAACAACTCATATGTGGTTTATTTATATTCAAAATAACTAAAAGTAGTCATTAGAAACAAAAAGGTAGTCATTACATTAGCAACAATTGCATTGCTGGGCATTATGTAAATCAATCCACCAATGTAGTCACAAACTCACATTTTACATTATTAAAAAAACATTGTTTATTTTAATGAAATGGTCAAGATAAGTTTAAAAGAAAAATTACAATGATTTGCTTAAATTTTGATGTGCTTAATTCCTTCTTGTTCATAAATTTTCACTTGAACTGTATATGAACTTCACTTTATTTATTTTCTCCATCCTTTGATTGGTATTTAATTCAATTAATTCCTTTACTCACTTTACTCTTCTATTGAACCAAATATTTCACATATTAATTTATTAATATCACTAACGATAAAAATATTAATAATAATATATTTTATTTTCATCAAAATTATGAATCAGAACCTTACTTAATCCAATATAAAATCTACATCTTTTTAACTGTAACCATTGATTTCTCTAGCTCATGTAGGTAGAGAAAGCCACAAAGTCACCACCATGATAATATCAAATTCTAATCTCCTAAAAATGAAATGATGGCTTTGGGCTAATAATATATGAGAATGGAAACTGAACAGAGATGGAAACATTTACGCCTACCTGATAGAAGCCAATAAATGATAAACCATGAATAAGCTACATAAGGTACCTTTGGCCTAGAAAAGTTTCTATGTATTTAGTATATAGGAATCCAACGAAACTAGCATCTCAATCTATTATAGCCACACGGAAAAAGTAAAAAATCCCTAGCAACTGAGATTACTAATCCCAAAAGTTAGATACGTGCATGCAAAAGAAAAATAGATTCTTTATAGCATCAAGCTTCACAAGATCAATTATGGCACTAACAAGTTAACTAGAAACAAGCTACTGTGATACTTCTTTCATCAAGAAGTAGCTCTGCACCATTTAATTGAATCAATGGTTTCATTGCCTGCTGACAATTAGTTCTGAATGAGACATAAAGTCATTGGTCACTTGAACTAAAACCAAGCTCTGAATTGGGTTATATTTGAGTAGTAACCTTAAGTGCTTTTACATGCTCCACTAACTTCTCTTCCCTGTTATAAAGGTCATAAAACAAGCAATCTAATTTTTAAGGTAATTGCCTCTAAGCCATATTAGTCATTGGCATGGCTTGCTTTAGTATTACTTATTTTCAAGAAAATCATCATTAGTACTTCAAACTAAAGAGATGGGATCATCTGTCTAACCTTGCTCTATCTAACTATGTCTAATAGAAAAAATGTTGTCGCTTCTGCTTAAATTTTACAATCTCTTTTAATCTTCCAAAATTTATGGCTTATGAGCCAAGTTAATCCCAGTTGACGTCCTCCTCGTCTTCATCTTCATTCTCACACAACCAAAAATTTTCAGACATTCTCCTTCTTTTCAACACTAAAGAAGCTCAGATTCCTTCACTTTCACTGATCTTCAAATCCCTAGAAGACCATCACCAATTGGACCCCTCTCACCGTCTCATCTCTCTTTGCCCCCTTCCTACACCTTGTAATACCCAGATTCTCAAATCTCAACCATATCAAATTGTGCAACTTTCAAATACGAGTCCATTATTGAGCTAAGTAACTTAAGTGATGAATACATTATGTGATATTACCTTCTGCCATTTTATCACAGAAGAAGGGATCAAAGAAAGATAGAGAAAATGCAGGGATGTCTAGGGATAAAGAATATTGATTTAAACTTTGAAATTCCTAAATTGGAGATATTGCAAGAAAAGGGACCAGGAATGGACGATAAAGCATTGGCAGTGATTTCAAAAAAAATGCCCTAGATTGATACAACTCGACTTAGAGGGTTGCCTAAATGTGACAACAAGAGGGGTAACTCAGGAGACACAAAATTGTAAACTGTAGGAGATTAAGAGATATAAGTTTGAAAGGGTGTGATAATGTGAAAGTTGATATTATAAATTTCTTGGTGTTCTCAAGGTTGTCACTATGAAAAATAGTCTCTCCATATCATAACCAAGTAACATTCTTCTTGTAACATGGATGTTTACTTTGCCAAGGGTAGCTTCTGGAGCTTCGGAGTGTATTTGGCTAAATTCTTTAAGAAGTTCAATTGTAATCTCTTGAATTGATAATATAGTGTAGCTTTTTCCTATTGCTTTTCAATATCATTTATTGTCTCCACAAACTCACTTTATATAAATGTGTATCAACTTTCACGAACAACTGTCATTCTTCTTGAGTTTGATTGATCAATTCCATGGAGTCTTTATGGTGTTCCTAAATACTACCTCTCTATGCAGTCACCACCATTGATCCAAAACCAATACAAAATTACCGTCTTGAAGCTTTTGAGAGGTATCTCAACTTGCACTTGCACAGTCGTGCAAGTTAAGTCACAATCATGAATTGCTTGTAAGTCACAGCCATCACCTACTTGTATGGTCGTCCAAGTTAAGTCACTATTGTGCATAAAATGCATGACTTAACATCTTCTTAAACATTTCCCCGTCTCCAAGGAAGAAGTATTCTGAAATTACTATGTTGGAGGAGAAGAACAAGATTGACGAGTATCGATGTATGGTCCTATGTAAAGTAGGATGTGAAAAATTGAAAAGGTTAAACGAGCAGATGAGGGATGTATCTTTTTGTTTCAAGTTATTCTTGATGATGGTAATTTACTTCAGAGGTCTATGTATCTTTTATCTATCTCCTTAATCTTCCAAAAATGGTGTGATACAATTTTGCCTTTATTTAATCACATTGTGGTTGTAGCTTCAGAAATCTTGATGGGTTAAATGTCTGGCCATATCTCTTTTGTTGATTCACTCTATGATTGAAGAAAATTGTAGCAATTCAGTTCATGTAGACTCTCTAAGAAAAGTGAATGTTCGCTCTTCTCATTTTTCCAACAAACAGAGGCATAGTTCTGCAATTTCCCTATGTAAAATTTGATATTTGCTTTAATGAATGATTTTTAATTACCTTAGAAAGGTTATTTTATCCATATCCTAATTTCAGCAGCCATCTACCCCTCCTTTTGTTGCATTAAGAAATCAATGTGTATCTTATGATGTCTGCATCTTATGTAGAAGCAACTAGTAATGCAAATAATTTTGCAATGTGTTTAGTGGATAGGGATGATTTTTGTTTGTTTGTATTTGAAAGACCAAAATAAGTTGGAAAGTGGAGTGCCCTCTTTGTCTTCATTGTATCTTATGCTCCCTCTTTTGGTATTTTAACACTTATTGTTATTATTGTCTAATTCACTAAAAGCTTGTCTTTATCTTTTCCATTGTTTCTTTTTTTTCTTTTTTTCTTTTTGATAAAGTTCCCAATCTTTTCTTGTGTTTCACAATTGTCAAGGATGCGAGGGTCATGTGGGATCACAAAATTGGTCGCTTGAAAGGATATTTCTTTCTGCAATCAATAGGTTGCTACATTTCACAAGGTTAATAAAAAAGTTTTTGGTTACGGATCATATTTTGCTTTCGCCATGATGGACCGACATTATCATAGTGACATGTCACTTAAAGAAGCTATTGATTTGGCCGACAAGTGCATAATGGAAATTCGATCCAGACTGGTTGTTGCATCACCAAACTTTGTGATCAAGAGAGTTGATAAAGATAAAGTAAGGGAATATGCATGGCGTGAACCTATCAAGGAGGTTGCTTCTGCATTTTGGATGTTTAATTTAAAAAAGGCTTATGAATGCAATACTAATTTACCCGTTGGATACTGATTGGATTTGTTATATAGAAACAAAAGAAAACTATCATTTGGCCTATTAACGTTATTATAATCACCTGAAGCAACTCACTAACCTATATTTTTTCTCTTCTACCAATAGAAAACATGTCACTAAGGCATGGAACAAAACAACCACACTTGTCATTACAAATTCCCAAATTGTCAAAATAAAACAATTATTGTGCATATCAATCAAAAATGCATTTTCAATTAATTAATACAATTATTAATATAATGTAACATTAACATCAAATCCAATAATTGAAATTAAGAAATAAACGTAAAAAAGAGTACCATAATTAAATCAGTGAGATAGTAACAATAACACTTTATTTATTTATTTTTGCATGAACGACCTAAAATGAAAATTCAAATCATTATTGTATTAATAACAAATTACAAAAATTCAATATTCCAAATACTAAATGAGAATATAGTCATTATAAATACTACAAGAGCACCATAATGATGATGAGTGTAAATGATAATTTTGTTATTCATAGAAACACCAAATGGCTACTGTGTGTCATTTCTAAAGCAATCTCACAAAAGATTTCCTACCCATTAACTTGTGTCTGCGGTTCTTTGTTGTTCGATTTTCATATCTTTCAAAGTTTTTTTCCCCTTTTTATAAAGCAAATTAACTTTGTTCTCACATTTGGTGGAGTAAAGAAGTAGAAGATGAATAACAAGACGATTTGAAATATTTACAAAAACCAACATTGTGGAGAATCTAGTGTCGCTTCAAGAAACACACCAGTGATAGGGGAAGAAAGATAAGATTTTGATGACTTTCAAGTCTCTTCTCATGTAAGTTTCATTTTTTTCATCTGAAGATTTTCTTACTTGTTTTTTATTATCATTCCCTCTCTCTCTGTCTTTATCTCTAAATACTTCTTGAGGGAATAGCTCAGCAGACCCAAAACCACCTTTTTGTGAATACCCATTTGATGTCTACCTCTTTTGAAGTCTCTATAATATAACTTTGTTGTTGATCCATATGTGTTTTGGAAGACATTATTTTAGTAATTTACTTTTATTATTAACTTTAATGTGGAGAGATATAAGCTACTTTAGTGCGTGACTCCTCTGGTGGTTCTTAAACTCAAGATAATCTTTATGTTTTCTTTAAATGTAAGTTTTGAAGATATTTTGATTGTTTTAATGCATGGATGCCAATCCTTTCTAACTTCTTTTGTTTTTGTTTATACATCTATGTGAGTGATAATTACTGTATATTGTAAAGGTTAAGTTATTTAACATTGCAGATTAGTTAATTTGAAATATAAACATTTGGTTCAAAGTTTATTGGTGATAATATTGACTTCTGGTTGGTATAAGGCCTTCTATAGCATATTATTAATTTATTAGGAAGAATTTACAAATTTTTTCAGGTGTCAATTGGTCAACCAGAGAGAAGATGAGAACCTATAACTGGACAACGTGAATAGCTTTTTCTTTTATAGAAATTAAATAAGTTGTGCAAAGCAAACTAAAATACATTTTACTCCTTAATCTAACTATCTAACGTTCCCATTAGTTTGTGAACACTCTTTTTTCATTGTGTTAATAATTTTATCTGAAAACAAAACCATAATGATACGTCATTTGTGAATTTGACAGGTGTCGAATTTAGTATTAAACAAAATGATGGAAGCTAGATCTACTATATACCGTCGATTAGAATATGAACTTGGGAAGGAGCAACATAAGAACAATGAAATAGGCATTGGCAATGAGAGTAGTAATATGAAATCAACTGATTTGGTTCATCAGAATTTTGAGAAAAATTTGAACAAAGTCCACTTGTCTGTTCCAAGAGATTTAACATCGAAAATTGGCATAGAGTTTGAGACGGAAGAAGAAGTTTATCAATTTTATTTAATGTGTGCCAAACCTATCGACTTTGGAATAAGAAGGAGAAAAAGTCACAAAGATAAATATGGTGAATTGATTTGCAGGCTTTTTTATTGTAGTGCTGAAGATAAAAGGATGCTTGACAAAAGAGATGTGTATGTAAGAGCTCCAAGTTCAGAAACAAGACTTGGTTATGAGGTAAGAGCGAAAGTTAATAGTGTGAAAATTGGAAAATTTCAAGTGATTCAATTTGTTGAGGATCACAATCATTATCGTTCAAGTCCTAACAAAACACATTTGCATAAAAGTCACAGAAAGATATCCTCTACTGTAGCAATGCAAAATCAAATGGCTAATGATGTGGGAATTCCACCAAAAGTATCTTATTATCTTATGGTGGGACAAGCAGGTGGGAGAAATAATCTTAGCTTTATTCCAGAGGATTAAAAGAATTATTTAAGACCTAAAAGAACAAGAGATATGAAAAATGGAGATACAAGTGGCATGTTAGAATATTTGTATAAAATGAAATTTAAAGATCATAATTTCTTTTATGCCATTCATGTGGATGAAGATGATTTGATAACTAATATATTTTGGTCAGATGCAAAGATGAGGAATGATTACTTAGATTTTGGTGATGATGTTTACTTCGATACTACTTATAAGAAAAATGGTGATGGTCATCCACTTGCTTTGTTTGTAGGTGTGAACCATCACAAGCAAACAACAGTTTTTGGTGTTACACTATTGTATGATGAGACTGCTCTTACATTTGAGTGGTTGTTCGACAAATTTGCTAGAGCCATGTTTGAGAAAAAGCCTACAACTATTCTTACTGAACAGAATGCGGCGATGGAAAAGGCATTAGCTTCAAGATGGCCTGAAACTCATTATCAACTATGTATCTAGCACATTTATCAAAATGTCGCAATCCATTTGAGTGGTGTTTTTTCTCAGTTTAAAGATTTTTTGCAGGATTTCAGCTCATGCATATATGAATTTGAAGAAGAAGAAGAAGATTTTTCAATGTATGGAATGAGTTGCTGCAAAAATATGAACTTCAAGATAATGATTGGTTGAAACGTATGTTTCATATAAAGGAAAAATGGGCTTGGTTTATGGACGCCAAATGTTTTGTGCAGAAATGTCTACCACATAATGAAGTGAGAGCATGAATAGCATTGTAAAAAGGTACATGAGTTATCAGCATAACTTTTTACAATTTTTAATCACTTCCATAGGCTTATTGATGATCGTCGATTTGATAAGTTGAAAGCTGATTTTAGAACTAATGTCAACACCTATTCAAATTTTAAAACATGCAGCTAGTGTCTACATACCAGAAGTTTTTAAATGTTTAAGATCAGGGTAATCATTCTCATGATTCTAGTTTTCGTCTTTGTGGTAAAGATGGTATAATTACAAAATATGAGATCACTCTTGTAGGGAAGAGTTACTCTAATATGGTCACTTGTGATTCATCAAATGATGAAGTCCATTGTAGTTGTAGGAAGTTTGAGTTTGATGGCATTTTATGCTCTCATCTTTTAAAGGTTTTTAACTTGAAAAATATTTTGAGAATATCGAGTTAGTATATTTTGAAAAGATGGACACAAAAAGCAAAAAACATGGTACCTTGATAGTAAAAGCTCCACTATCAATGAAAGTGAATTAGATCCTAAAATGTTGTCAAGTATGAGGTACAAAGAATTGTATGCATTAAGCATACAATTGGTTATAAGAGTAGCAGAGAGGAGAGATACTTGTAAAATTGTGAAAGATGGTTGATATGATATTTCAAGGTGAAGAATTAATTGATGAAGAGAACCTAATATCATAAGATGAAGAGTTGACCCAGAGGTCAAATCCTGAAATGTATCTCTTCAATCAATGTGAGATTAATTTTAGTGAAAGGAATAAGATTAAAAGTGTCAAAATCAAGACAACCTATGTCAAGATTTAAGGGTGGCTTAGAGAAAAGTTCAAGGAAAAGGAAGTATGTTAAAAAATGCAAGACTTTAGCAAATAAGGCAGCTTCGACACCCATACCCCTTTCCAATACTCTTTTTTGTTGATTCTATGTTTTCAAACCTTTTAATGCATACACTTTATATTATGATAATTTCAAAAAAATTCCCAACATACCTATAGTATGTCCACCATACAACATCCGATATTACATCAAGTTCAGGTTATCTTTCAGTAATTTAAAATGTCGCATGTGTTGATTTACTTATTTTTAACAAAATATCCTTTCTTTGGTTATGATGCATAGCAAATGCAACCACTTGGTGTTTCTATGGATTTTACAAGTATGGTTTACACTCATCATCATTCCATATCTAGAGACACTAATGATTTCAATTTTCTATAGCCCTGTTTGGCAATCAACTGATTGCATTTAGCTGATAGCTGATTCTATCAGCTGATAGCTGATTATATCAGCTGATTTGACCAGCGGATTGCATTAGCTGTTTGTTAAAAATGTTTGGTAAAATTA
>JANZLH020000398.1:3479144-3501048 GCA_026770325.2 Erythroxylum fimbriatum
AAAAGCAAGCATATGGTAGAATGTATTCGTTGATCGAATTTTGAGAGTTACACATTTGAGCCTAAATAGTTTGAGTGCTGGAGTGTCTATCAATGAGAGGACTTATTATTTCGATATAGCATAGATTTCCTCAAACTCTATTATGCTAAATTAGTTCGTCTGTTACATTCAAATTAAGTTCATTGATTTTATGTGTTGATCGTGGTAAACTGAATTCTAGTTATCATACTTGAATTAATTGATATGGTTGGGGATCTGATTTGAATGCTGCATACTTAAATATTTTTCTTCGCATTGCATGTTTTTGTTTTTCTACACTTTGTTTTTCAAGTTTTCTGTAATTTTAACATTGCAAAGTATAAGGAGGAAGAGTTTTATCTTTACCTAAATCTTCAAATTTTGTACCTTTTTTATTACTAAAAGTCACTTCATCCAACCTAGCTTCTATGGATGTTGCTACTTTATTTTGACACTTGATTGTATCTAAATTTATATAATAAATTTCCAAAAGATATATTATAATTTTATATTCAAAGCCCTCTCCGTTTAGTATATTAAGACAGTCAATTCCACACTACAGTAAGAAAAGAAGGATATTTACTTCCATCATTCAAGGTAAATCTAACTATTTCATCTCCCATATTTAGTGACAACCTACCACTTTTCACATCAATCACTAAACTTGCATTGGCCAAGAAATGTCTTCCTAAAATGAAGGAATTTTTTGTATCCTTTTAGAATAATAAAATTTGAAGGGATAAAAATTTTCTTAACCTTAAATAGCAAAATTTCATGTATACATAAAGGAAACTTAATAGAACAATAAGCTAGTTACAAAAAACTAGTGTAGTTTTTCATTCTTAAAGTTTAAACTTCTTAACAATTGACAAAGGCATCAACACACTAGCACCCAAATCAAATAAAGGTTTAGAAATTTTAATTTTACCAATAGTGTAAGAAATAAAAAAACCTCCTTAGATCTTTAAGCTTTACTGGTAATTTATTTTAGATGATGGCATCGCACTTCTAAGTAGGGTTAATTGTCTTAAATTCCTCTAATCTCATTTTCTTGGAAATAATTTCCTTATTGAACTTGTTATAGGTAGGTATTTGTGAAAGAGTCTCTATAAATGGGATGTTGATATGGAATTGCCTAAATACTTCCAAGAATTTATCAAAGTTTTTACCTAGTTTGTTTTGTTTAAACTTATAAGGAAAAGGAATGGGAGTCACATATGGTCTTACTAAGTTACTAGTGCTTCCTCTTCTTTGTTACTGGTAATTTCCTTTCCTTTCCCTTTTAGTGTTTCTTTATTATTATTATTATTATTTCCACTTGATTGCCTAATTTTCCTACCACTTCTCATTATTATATAACTTTATCAGTGCCTTAGGTTCACTTCTGTCTTCCTTAGGAAGGATCCCTGCCCCCTAAAGTTGAAGGAATTGGCTAATTGCCAAATTTAAAACTCCGAATTCTTATTTAAAGTTTCCGTCTAATTAAACTTTAATTCTAACTTCAGAGAATTGTATTAACTTGTGTCTCAATAGCTAACTCCCAAAATGGTTGTTTTCTTGCTAAGGTGGGAGTAGGTATCTTCAGGGACGGAGCCAGACTCAAGTCTAAGGGGGGCCGGGGGCCAACATTTAAAAAATGTCCTCATTTAATAAAAATTATATAAGTACATTTAAAAAAAAATTGAAAGGGGGGGCCATGGCCCCCCTACCCTTGTACGTGGCTCCGTCTCTGGGTATCTTGAATGGACTTAAGAGGGTTATTTGGTCTTGAACTTGAACTACTTATTTGATTGCTTTAATTATTCCATACAAAGTTTAGATGATTCCATTTACAATTATAAGTGCTTCAGTAGAGTTTATGTTGCTATAATGGTTTATCGAATTGGTTCATAAATTGAGACTACTTTACAAGCATACACTCTAAACTTGTATGATTATCACCATAAGATTCATAAATGATAATAGGGCTAGATATAACATTGAAGTTATGTCTATTAAGCATCTTAACAAGAGAATCAACCTTGGAATCCAATATGTTACCATCCAAATCATACACACCATCCTTTCTAGTAGGCACATCTCTCTTATTCAGCTAATTTTAGTCAATCAGTTAAAAAATAGCTTATCAGCCAACAACCAAACAAGGCCAATATTTGCAATTTGCACTTCAATATTTTATCAAAACTCTAAGTTATTACCGTTATTTCTAATACCACTATTACACTTTATTCAAATTGTAACAAGTATCATTTGAATAATATTATGATACAAAGTAATACTAGAGATAATAATAATAATAATTTATTTGAACCTATATATAGATGCACATTATGCAGCATAATTAACACTAATTTACATTAATTAATAAATTATTATTTTTATGTGGGACTTTCGTATAATATAAACTAGTGAAAAAGTTAATTCGTAACCCGACTCATATTTTTTAAAAACTTTTTTATCATCTTCTATGGTGAATAAATAAACCACCGACCACGTCAAACTCCGTGGTTTTCCCTTTAGAAAAGACGAAACCAGATCCTCTGTCCAGTTTTACTCTGTCTTATTTTGTCTCATAGAATCTCAACTATTTATTTTGCGAGACCCACAGAAGTCCCATGCGGACCCCACATAAATAAATGGTTGAGATTTATTGGACACAATAAGACACCATAATGTTGGACAGAAGATCTGGATTCAGAAAAGACAATCCAAAGTAGCCAGGCAGCAAAGAATGAACGTAATATATATTGTGATGGATTTCAGTTTTTTATTTTTTACTTTTCCGGCATAGGCAGTATATTCAACCATTTCTTCTACTTGTTATAGTCCACATCTGTCAAGATTCCAGCTGCTTTACTATGAGCGAAGTAGCAATCTGCCAGTAGTTTGAATTTATTTTCAAAACTGTACTCGGGAAACATACTGTATCACCAATTCTTAGAAGTAGAACTCGTGCTTTCTAAACCAATTCTCATTAGCCTATTCACAACCTGAAACTTCGCCAGATTGGACTAAAAATGTTTAAAGAAATAAAAAGATATCCTTGCTCGAAATCGGCTTCATATCGTTTACAGCTATATGTACCTATCGAAACGATCTAAAAGCTTGCAGTAATAATAATTTAAAAAATATCCACAAGATCATATGATCTAAAATAAGCTAAGATTGAAGTGGTTTTAGAACCTGTAATTACTTAAATTCCCAAGTGAAAGTTTTAAGAAAAGAATTGATTGCCCATGAGCAAACTGTATACTTACGAGGAGCCTATACAGGAAAATGAATCGCCAAAAGATGTTAGATGTTTTGGTGAATCTGCCTGTCGCCGTGGTTTGAACAGTCAACATGCCTTCCATTGCTGTTAACGGAACCAGAAGTTGATGACAGGTGGTAGAATGAAGATGGCTTTGATGGAGGAGCAAGATATGATGGCATTGGCATTTCTATTGGAATTACAGGAAGAGGTGTCTCAAAATTTAGCAGAACATTGATTACTTGCCGTATTGATGGCCGGAGTTTTCGATCCGGGTGCACACACCATAGGCCAACAATCATCACCCGTTTCATTTGTTCTTCATCGAAATTCCAACATAGCTTGTGATCAGCTGCTTCAAGAATTTTTCCCGTTGAATACAATTCCCACACCCACTCAACAATTGTTGCTTGGTTCTCATCCATCCATGACTCCACTACCCTTTTTCCACAAGCTATTTCTAGAGTTACAACACCAAAACTGTAGATATCAGATTCCTTGCTTGCGTTTCCTGATTTGAAACATTCTGGTGCCATGTACCCCATTGTTCCTGCTAAAATTGTGGTCTGACATCCTTTTGCATGATCCACAAGCCTAGCCAGTCCAAAATCTCCAAGTTTTGCAATAAAATTTGAGTCCAACATAATGTTGCTTGGTTTGATATCTCTATGTAACACACACTGGTCACCTTCTTCTTGTAGATATAACAATGCAGAGGCTAAGTCTTGTGCAATCTTGTGCCTGACTTCCCATGACAACAAGCTCTTCCCTTTGAATAGGTGGGCATCTAGGCTTCCGTTGGGCATAAATTCATATGCAAGTAGCAGTTCCTTTTCATGACACCAACCTATAAGCTTCACCAAATTTTTATGCCGTATTCGGCTAATGATCTTTACTTCTGAGGCATACTCTTTAATTCCTTGCTTAGACAGTCTACGTACTCTCTTAACAGCTATATGTAACTTCAGGTCCTTTAAGTAACCCTTATAAACTGCACCTGATCCTCCTTCACCAAGCTTCTCTGTCTCTGAAAAATTATTGGATGCGGTAACCAACTCATCATACGAAAAGTTCTTTCCTCCTGTTCCATTTTTGAAATCATCACCAAAGGACACATCAAAAAGAGGAAAATCTGCTTTCCTTTGTTTCTTCCTTTTCCTCTTGAAAATGAAGTATATCAAAAAAACACCAGTAATTAGAACACACGCTCCAATACTCAATCCTGCTATCACTTGTATTTTCCATTTATTCTCTTTTGCTGATCTGCCACCTGCAGGTTCCAGAACAACGTCAGATTCATGGTTTTCAACAATGTCAGTGGTCGAGTTGAAGTCCCATGAACAAATCGTATTTATCTCATACGAGTATCCCGTGGTTCCAGAAAATCCAATTGTAACCCATTCAGGCAAATAGTTAGCTAGATCAACTGCAGTTGAAATATTGCTAATTTTGGACAAATTATCTTCTCCAATGTAAGTGAACTTGACATCAAGAAACTTCAGGCTCGAATCGTAGTTAATCCAAACATCCGTCTTGTTCCCTTGCTTAATACCGCCATTCCAGGACACATTTACGATAGACTCCATCGAATTGACATCGATACCTACATGATTGCGCTTTGGATCCCATTCATTTTGATATGTATCGAACTCCACGGCAACGAAATGATTCTCCGTCTTATTCGTAGCTACCCAAAAGTTTCTGGCTAGACCAAGTGTACCGCCATCTCTAACGTCAGGATACAACCGTGAACCGTTCGGAGCCAAGAAGAACGCTATCCCATCACCATACACATCACTGCCAAGCGAGTTAATGATAAACGAAAAATGAGTGGTGAAGTTGGTGAGGTTTCCTGAGGGCCTGTCCCAAAGATGCAATGGCTTAGAATAAGTTGCTCGACCGAATCTCGCCCTTTGTTCCTTGTCAAGCTGGTTCAAGGTCAGCTGAATTTCTCCGTCAGACACACTCGCATCTCTCTCCAGGAAAATCTCATTATCGTTTTGGTCAAACCTGGAAAAGTTAAACTTTAATGGAGCCGCAGAGGATTTGACAGAAGTAAAACTGATGATGATGAAAAGACTAAGAAGAAAATGAATATTGGTTGATTGAAGACGAGAAATCCAGGACTTGAGAACAGACATAGCTGAGACTGATCAAACGAAGTTAGGTTCGTATAGATGATTTGTACTTATTTTTTCTCCCTTACAAAAATTGGTCCAACAGAGACAACTGACAAGCAATGTTTCCAGTCTTTCATTCTCGGCAGCATCAAACTCAAACCTGTTGCTGCATAGGATTTCTCGTGCGGCACTGAAAAGAGATGCCGATCGGCACAGGGTTATTTTTTTGTTCGTTTCATTTTCTAGTGATTTGGATGAGGACAGCTTCCGTATAATTAAATTCATAAGTTCAAAAAAAATACAAAATTGGACCAAGCAACGAGTGGCAAAGTGAAGAAAGGGATTTTGCATTGTCGTGTAGCAGGAAGGAGTAAAGCCAATATCAGAGTCCCTACGAACTTCTATGGTCCAAATGTTATGATGATATTAGATGGTACCGGATATATTCTACAAAATGGTCCTATCACTGCAATTGGAGCTTTGGGAGATCCTTCAATTTGTTTCTTTTCTGTTGGTTTATCCATTTCAGTGTTCAAAGCCTGACCTTGTTTTGTTTTTCTTCTCTCAAACTCTCCTCTTTGCAGATGGACTCAGATTCGACATACTTTTTTTTTCTTCTACAATATTTACGAATGAAATTTGTCTCTTCTCTTCTATTATCATCAAGATATTAGTTCCGAATCTGTTTCAATTTTTTAGATCTAATTACATTATCACAATTTTATGATTCTCGTGATTATTATATTTCATATTGATCAAATGACTAATGCATATCATAAATCATTTAGTACTAAACATGGTAATTTAATTAATGCGACAATGAGAATCATGAAAGTCATCTAGATAATGGCTTTAGACATTTTCCTTTTTCTTTTTACCAGAATTTTAATTTATCTAGAGTTTATGGTATAATTTTCTTGTTAGAGATGATAAAGCAAGCACACGCAAGGAGGGAGGAAATTGCGTGTAAAAAAAATTTGTACTTTAAAATTGATAATATCCTTTTTAACAAAATAAGTTTATAAATAGAAAGGTCCTACCAACTTTCGAAAAGATCCTGTTAATGTTAAAAACAAAATAATCATGTTAATTGAAACGAGTTTGCTAGCGCTTAAAAGGAAATGAGCCTGTTAATTAATAGGAGCCTGCTAGCGCTCAAAAACAAAAGGAACTTATTAATTGATAGAGGCCTGTTAACGCTTAAAACAAAAGGAGCCTGTTAATTATTTCAAAAACTAAAGGAACCTCTTGCGATATAAAACCAAAGGAGCCTATTGTAAACCTAAAGGAGCCTCTTGCAAGTTGAAAACACAAACATTATAATACAAAAATTTAAAAGTTAAGAGAGAGAGAGTGACACAGTCGATTTATACTGGTTCGGCTTATAACAAAGCCTGTGTCCAGTCCCCAAGTATTCACCTTGAGTGGTTCACTATAAAATCCAAGTAATAAATTTTCATAAGCCTCTCCAAGCTCACAAGTACATATTTTTCAAAGTTCATCAATCTTTCACACTCGTAGTGTTTAACAAACCCCTGCAAGCTCTCAACAATAAATGCATAAAGGGTTCAACAGTCTCTTTTAATAGAGTGATTTCACTTTTTAAGACACAAGAATTTTGATATAGATATTGATGTTGCTAAAGTATTTCATAAATATGTGTCTCTTATTTGCAAATGATGTGGCTTCTTCTCTAAATAGACATTTTCTTCAACTAGCATGCTTAATCGTCGATATCATCTCTGCTGAAATCTTCGATATTCAGACATTAAGATAAACGTTCTGTCAAGGCTTCCGGACCTATTTATTCAGATTAGTGAGATCCTTTCGGATGTCATGGAACCATTTCTAATTAGGTAAGTTCGTAAAAAGCGTTCCTGCAAGAAAGGAAGCAATTATCCTATGATTTTATTTCCTTTTAAGAATTATATCTTTGCTTATATAAGGAAATAAATCCAATTTGAATTTTGAAATATTATATAGTTATCATCAAAATCATTAAATATAAACCTTGAGCTAACAATCTCCCCCTTTTGATGATGACAAACAATAATAGATATATTTTTAAAATTCAAATAATAATAAAGGATTTCGAAAGATACCTATAAACTTTATATGTTCAGACATAATTAGAAGGAGTCTATCTTTTAAAGAAAGGAGCCTATCATTTGTATATTTTAACAGTAGAATAAATCAATCACTGATAAATATCATCAAGGAGCATCAAGGCAATATTGAAAAGATATCATAGATGTAAAAATATATTACCAACTTTACTCTCCCCCTTTGTCATTATGAAAAAAAAGGGAAAGAACTTAAACAAGCAAAGAAAGATATCACAAGTATGTAAGCAATATCCACATGAAAATAACAATGAAGTCACTTAAGAGAGTCAAAAAGTTTGCTCAGAAGAATTTGCATGTCTAGGATTTAGTTTTGAATGTTGTCGATCTATTCGCGCATTTGATCCTGATTAGAGGGAATGTCCCTCAGTTATTGCAAAATTAGGTCATTCATGCTCTGGAGTGTTGCAGGGAATGACTTTGTAGGGTAGGACTCAAGATATTTGATGCTCTTTCTGACTTCGTTTTGACCCACACATTGCCCTTCAGCTTGCAACCAAATTCATAAGGAATAAAAGAGTGGAACTTTGCCAATTCATACTAACTCAGATTATCAAACGACACTCTAAAAAAAGCACAAACCTTGGTCAACAGCATACCGTAAGGTAGACCACCAGTTGTATTCATGTGACTTCTTTGTCTACCATAAATTTCAGGATCATTGCTGGGAGGTTCATCTTATTGCCCTTTAACAGATTATAGACCATGTATGTGCTCAAACGATTACGTCTTTCTACTGAGCTACTTTTTGGAAAAATAGAATTAGCAGATATGGATGCAAGGCATCTTGGTAGTAGGTTCAGGTGTCTACACCAAGGTCTCCCTTCATGGGCATTCTTAGTATTCAGACATATAGAATCCACAACATCTCCTACATCAAGGTCAACAATGTCCCACTTATGATAGGGAAGGTCAGTCCTACCTTTGGGAATTATGCTCAGAATGTTCCCCAAGATTTTCTCTACGATTAAAATCTTGCACTCTCATACCCACAAGATGATTTCCAACTTCTCATCAAATTCTTTTTTCCTCATGTGTGTGTAAAAACATCTAACCAGTTCATCACACGCTATTTCATTCAAATTCTAAAAGTTCTCCCAGCCAACAACAATTAAACATAGAGAGATGGTAATACCGATTTCATCAAAAAGGAGAGGAGGCAGAATGCGTCTAGTAACTACCTTTCTCTTTTTGTAGCAAATTTTATACCTTACTTCCACTTCCATTGAATGGAATAATTTCACTAGTGCTGAAGACTCCCCTATGAGCACGGCGAGTTTCTTATATTTTTCCCTTTTTACCTTAGGGACATCTTCAAACATAGCTTCTTCGACAAATAATTTTTTCCTGGCAATAGCTTCGGTAGTGTTCTCTTCATCTATAAGCGCTTTTCCTTTTTGTATCTCTTCCCTTTTTCTTTTTCTTGATTCTTCTTCTTCTTCTTCTTTCTTTTCTGCCTTAGGGGTTTCTTTGTATATAACTTGCTTTGCCACACTTTCTCTAGTCTGTGATCGTCATACCAATCAAACAGGTTCTTCATCTGAAACACTATCATTTATTACCCAATACACCTCGGGCACTTTCTCCTCTTTAGGACCAGGTTTAGGATTTGCAGAAGTTTTGGAAGATGGAGTAGGAATAGGTAGAGAGAGAATGGGTATATGAAATCTCACCCTTTTCAGTAGCTCCCCTTTACTAAAAGATTCTTCTTCTTCTTCCCTTTCCTCTTCCTTTTCTTCTCCCTTTTCTTTTCCTTTTTCTTCTTCTTCTTTTTCTTCTTCCTCTTCTTTTTCTTCTTCTCCAGAGTCAAAAAACACCGCTTTTTGATTGTTGCTTCTTTGTCATCGGAAGAGGAATTAGAATCTGATTCCAGAGATAGTATGGAAAAAATCTTCCTTTTTCTCTCTTTTAAAGTCTCTTGAATGGTTGTTTCTGAAGTTTAGGGCTTAGAAGAGACAGAAACAAGTTTAGTAGAAGTATTCAAAGAACCTACTATTGGAGTTAGTGATGAGGACTCAGAAGCAAGAGTTTGTCCATAGCGAGGAGTTTTGCCATGGCTAGAAGTTGAAGCTAATGTTTTCTTCAGTCCCTTTGATTTTGTTGTTGCCATTATAAAAAAGCTTGGCGAGGTTTAGAAGTTTTTGAGAGAAAACAGAGAATTAGGATGTAGAGAGGAAAGGGTGGCACTGATGAGAATGAAAAAGATGAATAAACGAGAGAAATTTGCTTAAGGTATACTAAGCGATTCTTGAGCGTTGATTTAGTAAGAGGATGGACAGTTATACAGGTCAAAAGAGGGAGCAGTGCATGTGTTTTTAAAAGCTGAAACGATGCCATGAAGTGACTTCCTTTTTAGGACACGTATATCCTACTCTGTCAAACTAAGAGGAGCTTTATAAAATAAGAGGAGCCTTCCAAACTAGAAGGATCCTACTAAACTAAATGAAGGTCTCTAACTAAGAGGGGCCTTTTAAACTAAAAGGAGCCTTTTAAACTAGAAGGAGCCTACTAATGTCTGCAAATAAAAGTAGCATAGAATATTCATATAGAAATAATATCAAATAGTTTGCACATACCAAGCACTTTTCATAACACGCAAAATCTATCTTTAGAGAGTGGCTTAGTGAAGATATCAACTACTTGATTTTCAGTATTAACATTCAAAAGATCATTGGTTCCTTCTAAAACATGATCTCTAAGAAAAATGATGTTTGATTTCTATATGCTTAGTCCTAGAATGATGCACAGGATTTTTAGAAAGATCTATAACACTAACATTATCACATAATATAGGAATATGAGTAAAGTTCAAAGACAAATCCTAGAGTTGATGCTTCATCCATAAGACTTGAGCACAACAGTTGGCAGCTGCTATATATTCCACTTCAGTCGTCGAAAGCGTTGTGGAATTTTGTTTCCTGCAAGATCAAGAAACAAGACATCCTCCAAGAAATTAATAGTGACCATTTTTGCTTTTTCAGTTGACTCTATCACCTGCATAATCTGCATCATAATAGCGAATCAATTTTTGGATATCA
The DNA here is from genome assembly GCA_026770325.2 of Erythroxylum fimbriatum. Lineage (NCBI taxonomy): Eukaryota > Viridiplantae > Streptophyta > Magnoliopsida > Malpighiales > Erythroxylaceae > Erythroxylum > Erythroxylum fimbriatum. The sequence goes on from JANZLH020000398.1 coordinate 3,489,694, forward strand.
TAATCTTAAATCCATAGTTTCTTGAAGATTTCGAAAGTTCCTCTTGATTGCTTAAAGGTGGCTTTCTTTTAGATCTGATTGAAAGTGTGTGCAAAGGCACACACTAAGTATAATATATGGTATTGAGCTTGTAAGATATAGTAGTGACCCGATCATTTCTTTGTACTTTGTTTCATCAATAGTCTTGCCTTTTTCATCCATATTAAGTTTAGTTCTAGTATACATAGGAGTACCTATTAGTTTGGCATTTTCAAAACAGTACTTCTTGATAAGTTCCTTTATGTATTTGTCTTGGCTAATGAAGATCCTTTTTCTGTTTGCCTGATTTATAATCCAAGGAAGAAAGACAGTTCTCCCATCATGCTCATAGCAAACTCTCCCTACATTAATGTTGAGAATTCTTCACAAAAAGATTGATTAATAGCACTAAATATGATGTCATAAACATATATATATTTGTACTAAAGTAAATCATTCTCCTTTTTCTTAATAAATAAAGTTTTATCTACCTTTCCTCTTTCAAAGTTATTCTCAAGAAAAAAATTACTTAACCTCTCATACTATGCTCGAAGAGCCTGTTTTAGACCATACAGGGCTTTAGTCAATTTCATCATGTAGTCAGGATGATTTTCATCTTCAAAGCTTAGAGGTTGCCTAACAAACACTTCTTCATTAATATATCCATTTAAAAGGCACTTTTGACATCCATTTGGAATAGTTTGAAGTTTCTATAGCATGCAAAGGCAAGTAAAATTCTAATCGATCCCAGTCTAGCAACAAGTGCTTAAGTCTCATCAAAATTAATACCTTCCTATTGATTATAACCCTGACCCATAAGTCTAGCTTTGTTTCTTATCATCTTACCATTTTCGTCAAGTTTGTTTTGAAATGCCCAACAAGTTCCAATTACTGACTTATTTTGTGGACGAGGTACTATATTCCAAACTTTGTTTTTGTCAAATTGATTCAGTTAATCTTTCATAGCTCAAACCTAATTTTTGTCAATAAGAGATGAACGACTTTTGGTTCTAATTGTGAGACAAGGGCAAAAAAGTTGTTCTTAAAGGATGATCTGGTTCTTAGACTTTGAGAAGGGTCTCTTAGAATATACTGATGTGTGTCAAAACCTCTCCATTCTCTTGGTGTTCTTTGTTGTATAAGCTCCTGTTGAGAGGAAGGATCTTGCTCTATCCTGGCTTCAAAAGGAACCTTCTTGATCTAGTAATTCTGAAGGTAATATATGTGTTGCTTAAGTCTATGATGTATTTTTAGGTACTAAAGGATGCTCTTCATTATGTAAATCAGCTGCTATTATTAAGGGTAATGCTTCATCAAATACTACATGTATTGATTCTTCTATCTTCTTATTCTTTTGTTGTAAACTCTAAATCTTTTACTAGTAGTACTATAGCCCAGAAAGGTGGCTTTATATGATTTAGGATCTAATTTTCCAAGATTGCCTTTTCCATTGTTTAGAATGAAGCACTTGCAACCAAATACTCCAAAGTAAACGACATTTGGTTTTCTTTCTTTCCATATCTCTTAGGGGACCTTTTTTAGAATAGGTCTTATAAGGCACCTATACTATGTAACAGGAGGTTGACACGACTTCTACCCAATAACCATGCGGTAAACCACTTTTGCATAATGTTGTTCTGGCCATATCAATGAGAGTCTTGTTCTTTCTCTCAATAACTTCATTTTGTTGAGGAGTCCTTGGCCATGAAAAATTGTGAGATATCCCATTTTCATTATACAAATCTTTCAATTTTTGTTATCGAATTCTCCTCCATGATCGCTCTGAATAGATGTAATGCAGTATCCTAATTTCAATTTTTTGGCAAAACTTCTCAAAAGTATCATCCTTATTTGGTAGAAAATAAACTCATGTAAATCTAGAATAATCATCTACTATAACAAAGTTGTAATGTTTACCAACATAGCTTTGAGTCCTAGTAGGACCAAATAAGTCCATATGTACAAGTTCAAGTGGCTAGTTTGTAGACATGATGTTGTTAGGAAGGAAGCTACTTCTATTTTGTTTTCCTTTTAAATAAGTTTTACAGACCTGATTATTCTCAAACTTCAAGTTAGTAAATCCTCTCAGTAATTCTTTTTTAGAAAATTTTGATAAGATGTTCATACTAACATGTCCAAATCTTCTATGCGAGATAAAAGAATCGTTTTTTTATAGAAACAAAACATTTGAAATTTTGTGAAGACATATCTTCCATTTGAGCAAAGTTTATGTTCTAATTCTATGACTAATAAATACAATATTGTCATTAAGATTATCAATATTTTACAATGTGATGCATAGAAAGTGACTCTATACCCTTTTCACACAATTGAATTACACTCAACAAGTTATGTTTCAATCCATCAACATAAAGAACACTATCAATATAAGCAAGTTAGAGTCACAAAATTTACCAATTCCAGCGACTTTTGTCTTGTTTTTATCGACAAAGACAACATTACCTCTATATTTCCTTTCAATGCAATTGAAATGTGATATTTTACCTATCATGTGTCTCGAACAGCCGCTATCAACTATCCATTGATTTTCTCTTGTTTCCACTTTGAAGTATATCTGTATAATGTATTATCTTATTTTAGGTGCCCAAATTTTTCTAGGCCCTTTCATGTTAGTATTTTGACCTTTTAGTCTCCAAACATATTCTTAAGATAGTTTCTTCATTTTTCAATAATAACATGAGTGACTAATATGATCTTTTCTACCATAATAATTGCACAAAACCGATGAATGATAGTTACTATGATTTTTTCCATTTGTTAGGCTCCTACTGTTTTGGCTATAGTTACTGTTGGATTTAACAAAGAAATTCTTGTATGGACTAATATTGATGTTTTCTTTATATCCTATTTTAGCCTCGTCAAAAACACCTTTACCACTTCCAAGTAATGCATCAAGATTGTTCCTACCATCAATAAAATTGGCAAGATCTTTTTCTAGAGAGACAACATTTTCTTCTAAGTGTTTTTACCTTAACAAAATCATTTTCAAGCAATGCATTCTCTAACTGAATTACCTTTTGTTCCAAGAATTCCTTTTTAGAGACTTTGTTCTTGTCATTTTCAAGAGACATAATTCTAACAAAAAAATTTTATTCTTAGATTCTAGTGATTCAATCTTACTCATCAAGGATTTATCATTATTTTTGGTCTTTTCAACCTTTTTGAAATACTGCACTGTCAGTTTTTTATAATGATCATACAGTTTATGATATGCATCTCTTAGTTCATCAATTTCAATATCAGAGTTTGAATAATATACCTCATTATCTCTTGATTCAGTCATAAAGTAAACGTTGTTGACTTCTTCAGGGCCTTTTTCTTAAAAGTTTTCAAAGTCCTCATCTAACCAAGCTACAATCATAGCTTGCTTTTTGGGTTTTCTATTTTCTAATTTTTCCTTTTGAAAAAGAGGGCATTCTGTCTCGTTTGTCCAGCTTTCTTGCAATGATAGCATATGATTTGATTGTTTTGTGTATTGCTGTTACCATTGCTCCCTTTTGATAGGAATCTATTTTTTTCTAGTTTTCTTGTTTCCTTCTCTTTTCTTCATAAGCTTCTTTTTATAGAAGCTGGCATATTTTTTGACCATAAATTTGAATTCGTCATCTCCATCTATTTCCAATTCATTGTCGTTTTCATCTCTGTTTGATTCATCAGCTGGTTTTAGTGTCATTCCTATTTTATATAAGGATCCTTCATCCCGCCTAAGTTTGGCTTCATGGATCATTAAGTTTCCTCTTAACCGGTTGAGTGAGATAGTGTCGAGATCCTTTTCAGTCTCTAATGCTATCACCTTAGGTCTCTGTTCCTTTGGCAGTGATCTTAGAATTTTTGTCACAAGCTCTTCATTGGGATATATTTTACCCAAGTTCTTCAAGGCAGTGATGACGTTGTTGAAAAGTCTAAAGAATTTGTCTATTGTTTCTCCCTGTTTCATGCAAATAGTTTCGTATCAATGCACTAAAAGACTTATTTTATATTTCTTTACCTTATTCGTTCCTTCAATGGTAACTAGTAGTTTGTCCCACATTTCCTTTACTGTAGAATAGCATAAGATATTTTTTCGTACTCTTCCAGAGATAGTGCACATATCAGATAATGTCTTGCTTTCGCATTCAGCTGTCCATTTCTTCTATTAGCGTCAGTTCACACTTTTACGTCTTCAGTAGCAGGAGATGTGGCTCCAACTTTGATAGCTTGCCAGATTTCGATATCTATAGATTGAAGATAAATAATCATTCTCTCTTTCCAGTAGGAGTAGTTGTTTCCATTAAAATAAAAAGGCTTTGAGACAAATTGTCCTTTAAGACTTCTCAAATTGTTTGTCATGATCTATCACATGTTGTAAAACACAACAAATGTGAACCTTCACTCTAATACCAAATGATAAAGCAAACACTACAGGGGGTGAATTATATGTAAAAAAATTTGCAAGGTACTTTACAATTGATTATATCCTCTGAAACAAAATAACTCTATAAATAGAAGGGTCCTATCAACATTCGAAAAGATACTGTTAACGTTGAAAACAAAAGGATCTGTTAATTGGAAGGAGCCTGCTAAAGCTTAAAAAGAAAGGAGTCTGTTAATTGATAAAAACCTACTAACGTTCAAATAGAAAGGAACCTATTAATTGATAGGTGCCTGTTAACAGTCAAAACGAAAAGAGCCTGTTAATCGATAGAAGCCTGTTAATTCTTTCAACAACGAAAGGAACCTCTTGCAATATAAAATAGAAGGAGCCTATTGTAAAATCGAATGAGCCTTTTGCAAGTTGAAAACACAACACTATAATGCAAAAATTTAAAAGTTAAGAGAGAGAGAGTCACACAGTCAATTTATACTAGTTCAGCTTATAACGAAGCCTATGTCTAGTCCCCAGGTATTCAACTTGAGTGTTTCTCTATAAAATCTAAGTAGTAAATTTTTACGAGCCTCTCCAAGCTCACAAGTACATATTTTTCAAGGTTCTTCAACCTTCCACACTTGTAGTGTTTAACAAAACTCTACAAGCTCTCAACAAAAAATGTATAAAGGGTTTAACAGTCTCTCTCAATAGAGTGATTTTACTTTCTAAGGCACAAGACTTTTAAAATAGAGATTGATGTTGCTAAAGTATTTCGCAAGTCTGTCTCTTATTTACAAATGTTGTGGCTTCTTCTTTAAATAGACATTTTCTTTAAATAGTCGTTTCTTAATCGTCAATATCATCTCTGTTGAAGTCTTTGGTATTCAAACATTAAGATAAACATTCTATCAAGGCTTCCGAAGCTAGATTGTCAAATTAGTAAGATTCTTCTAGATGTTATGGAACCATTTCTAATTAGGTAAGTTCATAAAGAGAGTTTCTACAGGAAAGGAAACAATTTTCCTATGATTTTATTTCTTTTTAAGGATTATATCGTTGCTTATAAAAGGAAATAAGTACAATTTGAATTTTGAAATATTATATAGTTATCATCAAAATCGTTAAATATAAACCTTGACCTAACAAGAGAAGTTCATTTTATTTTTTATAAACATATTTCTAAGCACTTAGTTGAATTTTATTTGATATATGGGTTGGTACTCTTATTCTATCACCTAAACAAATACATGATGTTATAATTTTATGATCTTTTTATAAAGGATGTAAATTATGATGCACAATCTTTATTGAGCTTGCTGCTTCATGGTTAGTTGCACTAATTGTAATTGTGATGTGCTATAATAGTAAAACATGGAGATGGCAACTAGACCTAGGCTCAGCCAGGTTTGAAGTCAACAGGTCAAGTTCAGATTGATCCGGTCTCACGTCGAATAGTAAAACATAAAGATGACAACATGGCCCAGGCTTGGCCAAGTTTGAAGTCAATAAGCCAAGTTCGGATTGATCGGTTCTCAAGCCCAAGACCCAAACCTTATATGAAAAATTACGTTGTTTTGGTATTTTTACAATTTAAAAAAAAATAGGCTGGCCAAGTCGGACTCGAGCTCGCTACCACGGGCCCGATCCCAGCAACTAGAGTCATGGGGTCTAAGTCGTTGCCATCCCTAGTAAATTATATACTCTCTCCTATCCAAAATAAAAGTCGTTTTAGAGGGATTATAATTATTCAAAATAAGTGTCGTTCGTGACTTTTCATTCACGTTTATGATTTTACTTTCAAAATTACCCTTTAATTTCTCTCACATCTTAATTACACAGATTACATAGATTATATTTTCAAGGCACTTCAACATGCAATTAATAAGGGTATATCAAACATTTCATTAACTTTCTTAATAAGTATACATCCCTCTAAAACGACTTTTATTTTGAATAGGAAAGAGTATATATTCCAACTCTCGTGTCATTTCGAATTAATTATTAGAGGGAGAAGAATAGTCCAACGGGCAACTTTTTCGACGTAATCAATGAGATGGCATCCATTATAGATATTTCATGCTAATTGACGCTAGTAACCATGGATGAAGAAATGATTTGAACGTCAGATAACTTGAATTTGGTATGGGGAATTAGTTGATCTGCTTTCGTCAATAGAAAATTTACATATCATTATTATAAAATAATGAACGATGTTTGAATGTGGTCGTCAATCTAGATTAAGGGACTGTCGTATCATTAATTTCCCTTAATTAATAAGTGCATTGGACGGCGATATGATTATTAAATTTCTTACGAAACAAACTGGAACCAACTTGTTTTCACACCTTATTACTTTAACAAGAAATACTTTCCCTGAATCTTCAAAGTACCTGCATCGTCTCCTTCTCAGTTCTCTCCCACATCTGTCTTTATTAGTGTCTCTCTCTGTGTAGTCTATATATAACATGACCTAGCTGATTATCAATACTCTATGCTACCCTGCACAGTAACCCATTTATTGTTCTTCGAGGTTTTGTCCTTAAACATGACTTCTGACAATTACAACAAGGTATAGATGTACATGTGCATGTGTCTGCGTCTGCTTTATTGTCTTATACATGATTTGGGTGGCTAGCTAATTATATTAAGTGATGTGTAATTGAAAATGCTTCCAGGTTTTTGCGAGGCAAGTGGCTTTTTGGTCCGCGGAGGAGAAGTCAAATCATCTGCAGCTTGATGAAGTGCTCGTAGCAAGATCGTCATCATATGATGATCAAGTGATCAAGGACATTGATCGCCTGAAGAAGATGGTGGGAAAGCGAGATGAGGAAATAAACCAGCTCAAGGAAATGGTGGGTCAAAGGAACAAGGAAATGGAGAGCTTGAAGAGCTTGGTGTTTCGCTTAGCGAAGGAAGTGAATCTCCTTAAGAGCACGGTGGCTGTGAGAGAGCACAAACTCGACAAGCTTAAGGGTTCGATTCAGGCTGCCTGGAATGAGTTTGACGGCAGTACTAGGGTGGTGAAGGCGGCGGTGGCAGCGGCGGCTACTTCCAACGTGGTCGACCTTGCAGCAAAAGAAGCCGACGGTCTTGGTGGAATCCCGACAGGGAGGTGGGGCAAGGGTTCTATAGGTGACATTGGAGGAAAATTTATTACTAATGTGCACTCTATGTGATGCAACATCAATTCATCAAGATCATAGCCATATCTTGCAAAGCTTATTGAAACTTTAGTAGAGTCTTTTGAGTTATACATATGCACTGCACTTTCTATATGAACAACGATTTCTAATTTTCTTTACCATGTAACAAGTAAGATATTATTTACCTTGCCTCTTTGGTCTTCTCTTGCATCTCCTCTGGTATTTCATCGTCTAATACTTTTGCGTCATTAGGTTACTTTAAGATAATATCACATTACTAGTCAGATCATTAGTTTGTTTAAATTTTTTAAAGTTGTTAATTATGTTATAGTATGTTATCTATAATGTAGTTAATATTAATGGTTAATTGTTAATAAGATATGTATAATAGAAAATTTATTAATTTGAGTTACAAGAAGGTTAAAGCTAAATTTAAGCAAATTTCCTTTGTAGGAAAAAAGTAATACAAGAAGAGGTGTTGAAGTAACTTAAGTTTGAGATCCTAAATTTGGATGTTATTATAATTTAAAATTCTAATGATCTAAAATGGGATAAAGCATGATAATTGAAGCTATTAAGTTTTCCAATTTAGTAACGTCATTCTATTAATGTTATGAATATTGTATAGGTATCTATAATAGATTTGGTTTTGGTACGGTACTGTATTAATATTGGTCAATATCAAATATCGTTTTAAGTATTTTAAAAAAATTATAAAATAATTCATAATTCTGTAAAATTGCAAATAGTCTCTCAATATATTGTACTATATAATTATTTTATTTTACATCAAACATGTCTCTAAAAATCATAAAATAGAAATTTGAAATAACAACATTATTTATTTCTATTAATATTACTTTTCATGTATTTCACACATAAACAATTATCATAAATATTATAAAAAAATCATTTAATCATCATACCAATATAAAACTAAGGATAATACAAAGTACTCAAATATTACAAATTGTTCATATAATAAAGAATAATTACATCAAAACATCAAATAAAAATAATAATAAAGTTCCTAACTCTATAATTATTACAACAAGAATTTGTGTCGAGAAACACAGTCAACTTGAAGTGAAATCTAAAATAAAAATTTTTACAATTAAAAATTTAGATTTGTATTACATATATAAATTTTAATATATGCATCAAATATAAGTCAAATTAAACAGAGAAGAAATAAAAACTTAAAATTTCATTCAATCGAATATTTGCTCAAATCTCATTAAGCCAGTTCTCATTTGGCACAGAATTCTTATCATTGAGAGGAACTTCATCATCAACATTATTCAAATTTATTACATCAAATGACATATCAATACTTTCTATCCAAGATTATCTTTCAAGTCATTGACATCTTTCAAACTTAGTTTCTCAAAAAACCAATCTGCTAAAAGATCAATACAATCAAAGCAAATTGGATCTACGAAACTACTTGTTCTATTAAGAGACCTAGTAAACAAAAAGATGAAATTATCAAGAAATTATATTCAACTTAATATAATGATAAATGATAATAACTTATCTTTTTTAAAGCTTTAAATTATATCGAACAAAGATCAAGTTATTCATTCTTTTATATTCCAATTTATTTCTTTTCTTAGAATGAATGAATTTAAATGTACTTTAATTTCTTTTACACCCTATTGCATTCATACATTAACTCAATTTGAATTGCAAACTTTTGCAATTCTAGAACACTAGTTCTGAATTGAACTTACCAAGCAATTGTAACATAATAAAGTGACATCAAAATCAAATATCCTTATGACTAGGATTACGAGATGAGCAGGTAGTGGTGACAGCAACGAGCTAAGTGGTACGGCGCGCTAATGGTGATAGGGTGAGCTAGTCATCAGACAATAGGAGAGAGTAGAAGCAAAAAGTGTTGGGGACGTTGGAAAAAATAAAATAGACAAGCTACTGGAATACGAGAAAACAAGCAGCAACATACATAGATTAAAAAAAAAAAAACAATGTTGCAAATTTTGAGCTGTAGCTCTTTACTTCTCACTTTCTCTTATTTTCTTTTCACTCTGCTTTTTTTTAAACTTTTTTCAATGTTTTTTTTCACTTCTAAAACATTACCCATACAATCCCTTTTATAACCATCAAAGTCGGTGAGGATCAAAGTCGGTTTTCCTCACCGACTTTCACACTCCAAAGCCAACTAAAATACTACCATAATAAATAAAGTTACAGCTATATCACAACCATAACAAATGAACTTTGACAGCTAGCAAAAGTAAAGGAGAATAGCTATACTCAACTATTATATTTAGAAAAACCTATAAGCTTCTATTGGGTTTGACTTCTAACACTCCCCTTCAAATCCGACTTTACATGCCAAGCTTTTCTTTAAGTTTGAGAAATATATCAGTCTTCAATGACTTTGTAAAAATATCTTGATCTTCAGTTCTGCAATGAATGAGCTTTTTGTCTTTCACTTGCTCTCGAATAAAATGATATTTTGTGTCTATATGTTTACTTCGGTTATGTAACGCTAGATTTTTTGCAAGTGATATAACAGATTTATTGTCAATGTATATTGTAATCGGACCTTCTTGTGGATGATATAACTCACTCAAAATATTCTTCAACCATATTGTTTGACATGTACATGTTACTACAATGATATACTTGGCTTCACACGTCAAGAGAGCAACTATTTGTTGCTTTTTTAATGACCATGAAAATCTTGGTGATCCAATATGAAATACATATCTAAAGGTGCTCTTTCAATAATCTAAGTCTCCACTATAATCACTATCTAAATAACCAATCAACTTTAAATTTTGAGAATGTGTATAAAATAGACCATGATTTATTATACTTTTAATATATTTTAAAATTCTTTTTGCTGCGATAAAGTGATTTTGCTTTGGCTTCTCCATATATCTACTCACCAATCTAACTACATACATAATATCTGGGCTTGTGAAAGTCAAGTACCTCATACTTCTGACTAGACTCTTGAATAGTTTTAGGTTTACCGACTCTCTATTTGAATCCATTCTCGAATCTTACACCTGTCTCTGTTGGAGTAGCCATTAACTTGCAATCCTTCACTCTAAACTTGTTTAAAATTTATTCCGCATACTTCTTTTGCGATATAAATATTCCATCTCTTATTTGTTTTATTTCAATTCCAGGAAAGTATGACATCTCACCAATATCTGTCATTTCAAATTCTTTAGTCATAGCGTTCTTAAAACCACTAAACATACTCAGATCGTTTCCTATGAAGATCATATAGTCCACATATAAACACACAATCATGATATCTCCATCTTGATTTTTTTTCGTGTCTAAGGCATACTCATGTGGGCTTTTTGCAAAACCATTTCTTTGGAAATACTCATCTATTCTCATATTCCAAGCCCATGGAGCTTGCTTTGATCCATATTATGCTTTCTTCAGACGATAGACTTTGTCTTCCTATCCTTTTTTAATATATCCCGATGGCTGCTTGATGTAGACTTCTTCTTCTAGGTATCCATTCAAGAAAGCTTATTTCACATCCATATGATAAATCTTCTATCTATTTTGTGCTGTCAATGTTATAGAAAGTCTAATAATATCAATTCTTGCAGCGGAAGCAAAAACTTCTTCATAGTCGATTCCTTTTCTCTACTTACAGCCTTTAACAACTAACCTTGCCTTGTATTTTCCAACCTTACCTTCTTGATTAGTTGTTGCCTTGTACACCCATTTAACTCCTATTTCCTTATATACTTTCGGAAGATTAGTTAGTTCCCATATGTCATTTCTATTGATCGTAGCTATTTCTTCATTAATGGCTTCCCCCCCCCC
>JANZLH020000398.1:3525330-3544914 GCA_026770325.2 Erythroxylum fimbriatum
CTCAAACAAATAGGGGTTTTTTTTTCTGAATTTGAAAATAAAAATGAAAATGAAAACAAACACCCCCAAATTTTTAAAGATTCAATTGGTATTAGACGTTTGTAAATTAGTATATAATAAAAATTGAACAAATTTAAAAAATTAAAAAAAATGATTGAAAAAGTTTATTGATTTTGTTCATCGAAAATATTAAAGTTTAATCGAAGAAAAAGACTGTTAAATACAATTAACTGATTTATTCTGGTATATGAAAATTAGTTAATTTATAAAAATTGGACAATTAATTAATAATAAAAGATATTAAGATAAAACGAATCGGTTTAATCAATCGAATGAATTTAATTTTCAATCATTGAACTTTACACGTAAAACAGTGAATAATATTTTTTTGGTGCAAAATGTTCACAAGATTTAAATATAACTTAATACTTCTATATTTTCTTTTTTCTTGTTTTAGTATCATTATGTGAATGAATGGGGAAAAAAAAGAGGGATTGTTCGTATTTAACAAGATCAAGATTGGAAGCATTAAAATCTAAATCGTTAAAACATATTTTCCGAAAAGGAAAATTTCAAAGACACATATGGGCCTTCTTCGACGACGAACACAAACCAACGGGCCTTGTGCCTAATTTTCATTCCGAGAGAAGTTACCTCTAAGAAGCTTCTCAGGCTTATTCTTCCGATTAGAATTTAGAAGATTGATCTTTTCTTTTTAGAACAAATTTTGAAATAATTGGTAAAGTTATTTTTTGCGCCCAAAAGTTATAGATTTTAATATAAAAATACTTTTTTTTGGTAAAAAAAATTGCATAGAAATAATAACTTTATTATACTCCTACAAAATGAAAAGTCTTGTAATACTCCCTCCGATTCATAATAAATGCCGTTTTAGAAAAACGCACGCTTATTAAGAAAGCTAATAAAATTATAGATATACCCTTATTAATATACTCATGAAGTTACCTCGTGACTCCCGTTTTGTGATGTGTGTAATAAGATAAGAGAGAAATTAAAGGTTAATTTTGGAAGTAAAATTATAAACATGCATACAAAGTCAAAAATGACACTTATTTTGAATAATTAAATATGAATCGGAGGGAGTATAGTTTAGTAAAGTTATATAAACAAGTAGTGTCATTAGTAGATGACATTAAATGCTGTATATTCTTAGAAACAGTCTCTATATTATGTAGAGATAAGATTTCGTATTATCAAAAATTTCAAACCGTATGTTTCAGTAAGACTCTTACTGAAAATTGTCATTGTTGTTTATTAAATACCTTCAATTCGACTTGAACCACTCCGCCGTAACAATGGAATCATTATATTTTTAGATGGAAAATAAATTAATGAATATTTTATTTTTTTTTCCTATAAAATATTAACTTCTTTCTAAAAAAGAACCTTATCTTAGAAAGCACTAAATAACTCTATAAATTTCATTTGAAATGAGTGAGAGGTATGCTAAAATAAATAAATAAATAAAATAAGGCAACAAAATCATTAAGAAAACATATATAAATGATCCTCTAGGTTTGGTGAAAGTACGTGTCGATGATCTATAAGACAAACAACACTTTTCCTTGTTATAAGGTTTGGTGAATCAGGAGACTCTCCGACAGTACGAGGATAATTTGAAGCCTCATCGCTCGAGTATGAGTTATATAAATTCGCTTGTGTGAAGCGACGTGTGTACCAGCAGCTTTTCAATTGAGAGTCCGGTGGATTGCCCTTCTTTGGGGCAACGGTCAGCAAGCTTTTCTTGATTCACCAATAGATTTGTCTCTATGGGAGGGCGAGTATAAAAACATTTTACACTCGCACAGGTAGGGCTTCAACACAACACCAAATTGAAGGGTTTTGCATCTTCTTCTATAAAAGAGGGATTTCAAAGAGGAAAAGAAGAAAACCACATTCAGCTTCAGCTTTCCATTTAAAGATCATAAGATATTTGCTTCACAATCACTTTTCTCTAAAACAGAAGCTTCAACCTCTAGACCTTATCTAATCCATTGCTCAAAAGAAGTAAGCTTTCATGTTCCGTTTCTTTTCCTTTTTATCACCTTATCTGTCTATGAGAGTTGACCTTGAAATTGGTCTTGATTAGTCTTCTGTATTTCACCAATTTTAGCATCATTTTATCCCTTTCTTCCAAAATTTGTTTCCCTTTTGGAAGTTATGATTCGTTTGCGTTAAAAATATCTATACAAATTGATTCTTTTGTGAATTGAAACCTTGGATCTAATAATAGAAGTATTCAAGTTAGCAGAAGAAGCGAAGATGGGGAGAGGGAAGATTGTGATCCGTAGGATCGATAACTCAACAAGCAGGCAAGTGACTTTCTCAAAACGAAGAAATGGGTTGCTCAAGAAGGCAAGAGAGCTTTCTATTCTTTGTGATGCAGAGGTTGGGGTTATCATCTTCTCCAGTACCAGCAGGCTCTATGATTATGCAAGCACCAGGTCAGTCTCTCTTTTCTCTCTCTCTCTCTCTCTCTTCACTGACAGCCAGAATCAACAGTTCAGTTAACACCACCCCCATATAGAGCAAAATGTTCTTTTATTAATTTCATCTGCTTGTGATTGTTAATGCGAGGTGTTTGTGTCTGTCAACGTGTGGGCCTTCCATCTTTTTTGTCTTTCCTCTTCTCCTGTTTTTCCTCTTCCAAGCACTTTTCTAATAAATACAGTTTCATATGATTCATCATTCATGTGAAAATAATACCAAGCAAATTCAGGCTACCGTCTCTAGTTAGGGTTAGGATCACATAGAATAAAGGGTATCTTTTTGATTAAGGGTAGTGCTTCATATCTTTCTGTTGCTTCTTTCTAATGCATATCAAAGGTCATTCTGCAATCTGCACACACAAAAAAACATTGGTATATGCATCTGGGTATGTCTTAATGCAATTTTCCTTTTAAGTTTTTATTATCAGCTAGTAAGTGATCAAGACAAACCTCTGGTAATTGTGAAGCTGGCAAGAGTTGTCGACCATAAAATAGTAGAGGGTCCAAAATGCATATTATATTTATGTGAGAAAGAGAACCAGTAACAAGGTATATTAGCTTAAAGAATCTAATTTCCGTTCGGCCAAAAAGATCCCAGATAGTAGCTAAAATTTTTTATTTCTGACAAACGTTGGTTGTGTCAAACAACCATGAAAATCTAGTGGTCTTTAATGATTTTGGGAATTAGTAAAAACTCAGGTAACTGAACTTGTAGACAACTATAGAATTTTCTGTAGGATATTCAAGGCAGTGTATGGAGTAGTGATACTTATCTTGGATAAAGAACACCTATAACTTCTATCATAGTTAATGACATTGTCCTAGGCAATGTAAGGTAACAAATTCTTCAAGAAGCAGGCACATAGACATGTTCCAATGTTCTTTGGAACTTGGTTTTCATTAGCCAGGTTCTTATTATATGTCATGTCTAGTAGGTAGGCTGCGATACATAATTGCAGTAAGAAGTAAGGACACCCCCCATGCCTCTCCTCTCTCTTTCTCCCTTTCAATGTTTTAAATTGCAGAGTGCAATTACTTGCTGTGTTTGCAATATTACGGTTGTGCTTAAATATATTACTACAATTACAGCCACATTTTTCACAATTACACTCACATCTTTTAGATTATTTTCTCTTGAAATGTGATTGACTTGCATATATGGCAAATACTGACGTGCATGCAAGTCAATAATGTAAAGTTTAGGATTTTAAGTCTTTAATTCACATCAAGATTACAATTAAGACTCTTGATTCAAGTATGATGCTTTTAACTTGATTCTTTTTGTAAAAGCTAATCAAGAGATAATGTAATTCTTTTAGATTTTAGTAACGTTCACTTTTTTTTTTTCAATGCTTTATGGAAACAAGGTTCCTTCATCATTAGTTTCTGATTATGAATGAAACGCGGTATATATATAGGTACTGAAACAAGGTTCCTCTATCACCAGTTTCACCATGCGAATCCTTCATTTTTTTGTTTATCCTCTTTTTATAGACAAATATCAACTAATATTTTGAATATTTACTGTCTTTTATTGTTACTATAGATTGGCTTGTCAATTTGTTAAGATTATAATTGGCTTGAAAAAATAGAAAAGGTTTAAGAACTGGTAATATGTTTTATCTCTTAGCAATTCAGAAGATTATAAGTAGATTTCATTATGCAGTTAACTAATTGAAAAGCTATACCTACAGTTGGTTCTTGTAGCTCAAGAAACGCCACGTAAAGTGATTAATATGAGTGTTGTGTGTACACGAGTAGTTGCATATACGAAAAGGAATCTAGTAGGAAACTTTAAGGATGTCTTTTTTTTTTTTATTAATCAGAAAAAAGAACAGTACAACTCACAAAATAAATCTAGGAAAACTAATTCCACATCGGTCCTCTAGAAAGATGGGAAGGCACCCGGAGGGGGCGTTAACAAAAGCCGTGAGCCTTAAAGGACAAGTTACTGCGAAATTAGCGAGCCAATCGGCACACCTATTGCCCTCCCAGTAGATGTGTCGAGTGTGAACTACCCAGTTGCGGTTGAGGAGCTCATTAATGCTAGCAATGAGAGGGTTCAGGGAAGCGGTGCGCTGGGCGGACTCGGATAAGAGGCTAACCACGACCTGAGAATCCAGTTCTAAAGTCACCTAGGGATAACCGAGTTCCCAGGCCAGGTTGAGTCCGGACAAGACACCCCAGAGTTCTGCTGCAAAGGGGAGCACCAGCCTAAATTTTGGACAACCACCCTTCCAAGCCCCAGTGCTGTCACGGATGAGTCCGCCCGCTGAGGCTGAAGGAGGTGATCGTTTGCAGGCGTCGTCCGTGTTGAGTTTAACCCAGCCAGGGGACGGTGCGGACCATCCGATAAGGAGCTCCTGCCGGAAGCGGTGGCCAGGAACGGTATGGTGGAAACTAGCTGCTGCTTGCTAGATCTAGGCTACATAGGCTAATATGCTGTTAGTGGGGGGAAGTCGGCCAGGAAGCGTGGGGTCGAAGACTACTTTATTCCGCCAGGTCCATAGAAACCAACAAGCAACACCAAAGATGATGTTCCAGGGCAGACCGTTAAGCTGGCGGTGCTGATGAAGATTTGTGTGGAGCTAGTCTTGAACTTGTAGAGAGAAAAACTCTGGGAAGATGTCCTGAAGAGGGAAGGTGTGTCAGAGATGACGCGTTCAGGGGCAGTCTCTCATGGTGTGAAGGGAGGTTTCATCCGCTCAGCAGTGGTGACATGCCGCTGACTTGGTCAGATGACGGTGCAGACGCTGGTGATTAGTCAAGAGGTGGTCTTGGGCTAGGAGCCAGAGAAATGAGAGAATGCATTGAGGGCCTGGCCAACGCCATATGGTTGACCAGAATCGCTCAGTATCATGAAGGGGATGATCCAGATCATCGAGTAAGCGGACGCCGTTATGAACTGACCCGTTCCCGATCTCCCCCAAATCATCTGGTCCCGTCCTCGGAAGGGCTGGGGTGGGAGAATACCTGCAATGAAAAGACTGAGTGAGTGAGGAAGTAAATATTGAAATTCATGCCAAAGCCAGTTACCAGAAGAGTCCACATAGTTTGCAACTCGGTACTCGAGGACGGAGTAGGGTGGGTCAACAAGTGTGTGCTCAATGAGAGATCCCAAATCGTCAACCCAGGGGTCCAACCAGAATCGGGTCATAGTGTCGTCACCGATAATCCATTTCAGTTCCTTCAACACGTAGGGCCAAATGGATTTGATACTCCACAAGATCATAGAACCGCCACCAACTTCAAGAGAGGGGGGCAGGGTAGTGAGATTGAGGTTATATTTAGCAGTCAGAATGCGCACCCAAAATGCGGTCGGCTTTGAGATGAGTGCCCAACCTAACTTAGTGAGAAGCACGTCATTGGTCTCTCGGATTTTGCATATTCCTAGACCGCCCACCTCTTTCGAGTGGCAAATAGCGTCCCAATTGACAAGGTGAATTTTACGTTGGCCAGGAGAAGAATCCCATAAGAAGTTACGCATAATTTTTTCCAAGTTGTCACAGAGGCGTCGGGGGAGACGAGTCGTTTGCATAGTGTAAGTTGGGAGGGTGGATAAGACTGATTAAATGAGGGTAGTACGTCCAGCAAACGATAAAAGATGTTCTGCCCAGCCGGAAAGGCGATTCTGGACTTTGTCGAGTATGAATTGATGCGTACGTTTGTTCACCCGTTCATGTAACAAGGGGACTCCGAGATAACGACCTAAGTCTGTGGTCTATTGAAAGCCCAAGTCCTTGCTCAGTTGGCGTGCAATGGACTGGGGAACATTTTTAGAATAATAACAACGAGACTTCGCTTGGCTGATCTTCTGACCCGAGGCATTGCAAAAGACATTTAACGTATCACGGATGATCCGAGTTTGAGCTGGAGACGCTTTCGAAAATAATATGAGATCGTTGGCGAAGAACAAATGAGTTAACGGAGGACCCCAGCGACTAAGACGAATGGGTTTCCAACAGCCTTGGAATACAGCTTGAGTAATTAAGTGACCTAAGCGTTCCATGCAAAGCACGAAGAGGTAGGGCGATAAGGGGTCCCTCTAACGAATTCCCCTGGAAGGGGTGAAAGGAGCACTGAGACCCCCGTCCTAGTGGAATTGCATGGTAACTGAGGAGACACATTTCATGATGAGAGAGATTAATGATCCGGGGGGCCCAATATCGATGAGGGTGTCCTGGATGAAGTCCCAAGAGAGACGATCGTAGGCTTTTTCTAAATCCACCTTAATTGCAAGGAGACCTTGCTTCCTAGTTTTCCCGCGCATAATGTGGATAATTTCCTGAGCGATAATGATATTGTCGACGATCTGACGGCATGGGACAAAACTGCATAGGAGCGACAAGGTCAGCAAGAAAGGGTTTGATCCGATGAACAATGACCTTAGTGAGGGCTTTATAGATCACAAAGCACAGAGCAATCGGCCGAAACTGAGTGATGGACGAGGGGGAGGGAAGTTTGGGTATGAGGATCATGGTAGTGCGGTTAAGCTCAAAGTCCCAAGCTTCGTGCCGGAAAGTTTGCCGGAGGAGATTGAGCAAAGAAGGCCCTAAGGTGTCCCATTGAGTTTGGAAAAATAAAGCAGTAAATCCGTTAGGAATGGGTGCCTTATTAGGGGCCATGGCAAAGAAAGCAATTTAAACCTCGTCAAGAAGGAGAGGTTGAACCAAATCCTGGGCAGCTCTTGGTGGGAGGGTAGGGAAATAGCCCCTAAGCGGGAACGGAGGGGTAGGTAAAGGGTCTGCGGTATAGAGCTTCGTAAGGAAAGTCTGGGCTATAAGGCAGATCACTGCCGGGTCCGATTGGGAAACGCCAGAGTCATCGGTCAGGGATGTGATATGAAGCTTCCGTCTTTTAGCACACGTGAATAGCGTGGTAGTATCTGGTATTACGGTCGCCCTGGCTGAGCCACTGGCATCTGGACTGTTCGTGCCAATAGAGTTCCTCTTGAAAAAGGACCTGTTCCAACTCGGATTGAAGGTACGATTCCAGTGCTCTGAGGAATTCAGAACTCGTCTCCTCTAAAGAGTTTTGAATTCCCTTGAGCCTACACATGAGTCGCTTTTTGCGGAAAAAAGTATTTCCGAAGGTAGTGGAGTTCCATCTTTGTAATTGTTCTCCTAAATGGTGGATGGCCCCACTGAAAGATGGCATATGAGGGTGCCAGCGATCTTGAACCGTTTTGGCAAAGGTGTCATTGGTCAACTAGGCGGATTGGAAGCGAAACGGTCGAGGAGAAGTAGGATGGGGAGGAAAGGGGTGGATGTTGACTAAAATTGAGCGATGATCTGACTTGAGGAAAGGCAGGTGAGTAACTATAGTGTGGGGGAAAGAAGCGATCCAGGAAGGCGAACCAAAGGCGCGGTCTAACCTAGCTAGGGCCTGCCCTCGTCGCCAAGTGAATATGGGCTCGGTGAAGCCCAAATCCTGAAGGTGGCAGCAATGGACACAGTCACAGAAGTGAGGATTGATGTCGCATGGTTATTTGCACTTCCTCGTCGGTCGGTTCGTTCAAGTTTGGCATTGAAATCTCCTCCGATAAGCCAAGGGTGGGTCATAGCGTGGGCAATTTTGCGTAAATGCGTCCAGAGATAGTGCTGAAGAAAATAAGTGGGGTTGGCATAGATCGCCGTGAAATCAAACGGAATTGGAGCCCAGTTGACATGGACATGAAGAAATTGTCGATGGGCTATAAGAATTTTAATACTAATGTCGGAGCGCCATAAAAGCCATATGTCGCCGAAAAAATTGTGAGTTTCCACCCAATACGAGTGCGGGAAACCGTGACCCCAGTTGACATGGACGTGGAGGACTTTTGAGCTGACATAACACCATTTAGTTTCAAGTCACAAACATGTTAAGTGATCAATTAGGAGTGTACATAAATTGCAGTGAGACCATGATTGCGGTCATTGGAAGTCGTAACTATCACAAATCGTGATCATAAATAACACCATTAATGACAAGTATAATTACTGTATTAACAAAAAATTTGAGAGGAAGTAGTGATCTTCAGTCTAAATTACATATAAAAGAGTAATCAACCCCAATGGGAAAACCTTTTATTTAGGCCCATTCAGTTGTTGTACATATTTAAAATTTCTAATTCAAAATTTGTAGAACTATATTTTTATAACAAAGCCACTAAATAAGAAATTGAAAAAACAAGCCATAATTATGACGGTGATCACGAGGAGAAAAGGATTTGTTTAGTCTATTGAATACACAGTAGGCTGCCTGCATGACTGTCTCGAAACTACATTGTTTACCAATGCCTGCACTGACGTAGGAACCAACAAGAACAGACGTAAGCATGTAATTGCATATAATGGTCGTAACCGATAGGCGTAACAGCAATCACATGCAATGTATTAATACTTAGGTACTCGTTATCTTCTTGATTAAGGATAGTCCAGTGGTGTGGAAAGACTTCCTTTGTTCACGTATAGTATATCCAAGGCTTGAGTCAGTTGGATGGGAGGAAGGTACGAATCCAACAAGTTCATTTCCACAACAAAGCATCTCGAATTCAAGATTTCAGTTGGTGGAACGCAGTCTTTAGAAAAGAGGTGTTAAAGGGCTAGATGAAATAAGCAAAAAAAAGAAAAGTACGAGCAACACATACATATAAATGAAATGAGTCATAATCTAACGTGTTGAAAGTTTCGAGTTATTTCAATCGCTCCTTATAAAGCACCTAAAGTCTTGTTTACCACTGTTACGTACCAACTTACCAAATGTGTTTTACTGTTGTACGTTTGTTTCTAGTATGAAGGCAGTAATTGACCGCTACAACAAACAGAAAGAGGAGCATAACGAGCTTTTAAATCCTGCTGCAGAAATTAAGGTACTCTCTGCTCAAATTTGCTTTTGTTGGGTATAGCATTTTGAGGTATTACAAAGTTTCATAAGCTATTTGCAAATTCCTCTTCCCTTTGTATCCCTTTATAAGATTCTACCCTCTTAAGTATCTGATTTGCATACACATGTGAACGGTATATAGTATCTTCTTATGTTTAGTATTGCCATCTTCTTGGAATCAAAACTAGTAAAATATATACTAGGAACCCTCACGTCTTCTTTACTTTACATTTAAATGGCTGGCATCGTGTAAAAGAGCTACCTCACAATATGAAGCATGCATAAGCATACCTTATGCAGGCACTGGTTGTCAATGACCAAAGAATTCGGTTGAAATTAGTCTCTCCCTCCCCCATGCAGATTTAACTCTAGCTTGAGCCAAACAAACATAGAAAAGACATAGCTATAGGATACGAAAGATGTCACGTAGAGGGTTAAAGAATTGGAACACGACAGGGTAATCTTAATCAGTACAAATTGGTTCAAGTTCAACAGGTAGACTTTAGTTCAAAACTTTCCCTTCGTTATGGGCTGGCCATTAGGTATCATCTGAGGTATGCGAGCGTCAAAGAGAAGTAGAGAACATTGTAAGATCAACAGGGAAGGGAGGCTCATAATTGGTCTCCATTTAGTAGTCTATGGATACTGCCTGGCAAGGCCCTATTAAATCAACTGGTACATTATTTTGTTGGGAATAATTCTACATTCTAATGAAGGCTAGGTTAATAGAAAATTAATGAACAGTTACACAAATTACAACTAATTACCTGCTTACAGACAGAGAAGATAAATAGTCATCAATTATGCAGGTTCTCTTTGGTTCAGATCATGGCAACTCCATCAGCTGCATCGTTGTCATTCAATCATTTGGTTTTACTGCATAAGTTCTTGGATTAAACGCCAAAACCCTGTTATACGTACAAACTTTTCACACAATTTACCAATAGGTTACTCTAGGTGCATTTACCTGAATAATTGTGACTTTCCTGCTGTTGAACTTCACCTTCCAAGTAACAATCTAGTCTGATGAATTCTCAAGTGGGATGTAGCAATGATGAAGCTGAATCCCAGGGAATGATGAGCTCCACATATGTCAGAAGGTTTGGCATATACTGACTTCCATACCAAACAACTAACACTCAGCCAACTGGTATTCAAGTCGTCTATAACGCCTTGACTATACATACAGCCAAAGTTATTGTTTGAACCAGTAATTGGTTGCTCTCACATTAGATGACAGCACGAGTAGAACAACATCCAGTTGAATATGAATACCAGTAATTGTTTAGACTAGTAATTTATCACCAGGCAAACCTATGTTCATTAATGTCAAAAGTAAGGTGGGATTGAATTATTTTTTAAAACAGTACTAGAGCTTGGAAAAAGAACAACTTAAAGTAGTTAATAAGATTAATTACGAATAAATCGTATATATTAGGACCAAAAATTTGGTCATCCTTGCATCATTTATATGATCCCAACTTAGCCTAGGGTAAAAATTTGGGTGAATGACATAATTAATCACCAAAAACTTTGCATGGATTTCAATTTCTAACACTTTTTATCCAGTGGCTAAAGAAAAAAAAAACATATGAAAAAGTTCATAAACAGATGATGTGGTTCAGAAAACCAGAGGATATATCAAAGTTATCATCTTTGAAAGTCATAGCAAGACATTTGTATGCAATATTGCTAGGTTATCGCATAACGTTTGGTGCTGACTTTTCCCATCAATACACTGTGCAAGCATGTTTGACTTACCTAGTGCTTGAGTTCTACTTTATTCTTGATATTTCTTCTTATGCAATCAATTTTATTTGTTCACAATAGTTTTGGCAAAGGGAGGCAGCAAGCTTGAAGAAGGAATTGCAATTCTTGCAAGAATGTCATAGGTAGTATAAGCCACTCAACACTGAATCTTTTAACACAGCTATTGGTATTAAAGCATACATAATTCTTAAATGAAAAATGTCCATGGTCCCTCAGAGTTTATGCTTATCATTAATATGAATCCACTTACTTTTCGACTTCTGCAAAAAGCCTCATCCAAGGATGCTCCAACTCTTCCAACCAACCTTTTTTTTGATGGCTAAATTATATATCATGGATTATGACTAATGAAAAAACCTTAATTTCATGCACATGGCATTGTTTTATAACAGTTAGTAACTGTCTTTTTAAATTCTTGATAGTATTCAGAGAGTTCCGCTACATGGTTATTGTTAATTAAGAATAGGTAGCTGACTCAGCATAGATTGTCATGATATACAAAAAGAGATAGTGTAGGTTACACTTTTAGAGTCGTAATAAGTGAGAGCATTACTCACCAAATCTGGCTTACCACTAACCCAAGTCTGCATATGCATGTAACTGACTTCTGAATCTCAACAATCATCCCCTTGGACACTCCATCTAGAAGACAAATGGCGGCTCTAATACCCCAAGAAACTGATCACTTTGATTCTCTTAATTTCTGTCTCCTATTTTGTAAAGGTGAGACCTTAGGAAGGTCTTAAAGGGCAAGAATAAAATCAAATAATCCTACAATGAAGTAAATAAAGCAGATGTAATTCACCATTGCTTAGAAGATCAGAACTAAAAGAATCCCCATTCAAGAGAGCATCATTATGAATCAAAAGTCATTCACATGAAGATACTTGAAAACTACAGAAGTTTATGTTATTGCATCAGAAGAGAGAACAGGGTTCGGGATCTCCACACTAGTTAAGGTTTACAAAAGCGACCTCAATTACGTTTGAGTACAGTGTCTGCTCTTATAGGTCTGTATACTGTCCAGCTAGAGGATTTGGCCACTCTTTGATACGGTAATTCAACAATATGCTTTAGGACCTCCATGTATTTAGATGTGCAAAAGGTCAAATTGTGAAAGCTTCCATAGTTCACAAGACAGCAGTTTTGCTTTCAAATTAAATTCAGCTATTCCACTGTGACAGGATCATTATACCACTTCCAGGGAACCTTCCCCTTCTCTCCCAATATTCCAGCTTCTTAATCCTTTTCAACTTTCTTCTACTTCTTTTGGCCATTATACAAACAAACTTTAGAATTTCAAACTCATTTCCAATTGACAATTACTGTCTATTGACAACTAAGCATGTAGATTTGCTAGATCAACTGATTTCTAGCACTACAAAGCTCTCGATGAAGATTCCAGCACTCTTCTAAGAAAGCTAAATAGCCCATGGATGAAAATGAATGCTGTCATATCCACCATGACATGGTCTACAAAATCTATGAAGTGCCTGAATTGTGGAAAACCTACCGAGCATTTACTAAAAAAGTTTGACACAGGAAACTAATGGGAGAAGAGCTCTCTGGTTTGACCATAAAGGATCTGCAGAACCTAGAAAGCCAATTAGAGATGAGTTTGAAAGGCATCCGAGCAAGAAAGGTATGGCAACTGTACCTGTAGCAAACTTCATTTCCTATAACAGAACTTGTTCCTCAGGCAACAAACTTTCTTTTCATTCTTTTGGCAGGAACAGATTTTAACCGATGAAATCAAAGAATTGAAGCACAAGGTCTATCCCAACCTTTAATTTCATATTCCACACACTTATAAGGGAAAATTTTCAAGTTCGATTTTTATGGAATTGAATGCAGGGAAACTTGATTTATCAAGAAAATCTAGAACTTCATAAGAAGGTAGACATCATACATCAAGCAAATGCAGCCTTGTGTAAAAAGGTACAAATTAAGTACATTGTATTCATCACATATGCAACTTTTCTATAACAACAGGAAGACATCACACAATCACAGTTGAGTAGCAGTCCAAAGTCAAGCATACTGTATCATAGGATGTCATTTGTCTGTCTTTATGTCTGATGAAGACAATTAAGTTCTCTACACATAGATGCGTTAACAGGGTTTTTGACCCAGGTGCATGGAGTTGCTGAAGCAAATATTAGTCCTCACCCACCATACACTCTAAGCAACAAATACGATGTGGACATCCCTATTCACCTTGAATTGAGCCAGCCACAACACCAGAACAACAAAGTAGCAGCACAACCAATAAACTTGGGGTGTGTTCTATCACTCTATTGAGAAATGTAGGAGCTCAATACAAAACAATTCTTTTTAATATCTTTTGTGAGAATGTTCTCCTAAATCTATGACAGATTACAACTGAAATAGAGCATCCTTGGGTTATCATGCCTGCAACTTCCTAAATAGTTTAAAGGTCCATCTAAGGAGATTTCTCATCAGATACTAGGACTGCTTGCAACAACAGGGCTGTCATATTTGGTATGACAAATGTCTGCAAGATAGATTTCCAAGGTTGCTGCAGGATGATCAAAGACCAGCATGTTACCCAATAAGTGGAAACCTCAATTTGAACAGGTGCTTTCATGTTCCCTACACTAAAAAGAAAAAGAAGGTTCCAGATGTTACTAGATTTTTCTATATCTTTGAGATTGAAATGTTTGTGAAGATAAAACTATCGTTGTGTTAGTGAAGATTTGTTTGGCATCGTAAACAATAAGCATAAGTTCAATACTAATGTTCCACTAGCATTGTGCATTCTTTGACTCATTAAAGAGAGTTCAGAGCAGACAAATAATTAAAACAAACAAATGAATTTAGTAGAAGTATGTACATATGAAATTCTATAAGATCCATTACATTTTGGGAAATATAGTTATTACAGGCAAACATTGTCAGATCATGACAATATCTTCTTCACTACAAAAAACCATGACAATACTAGTATATGTCATTACTAATCTTGTAGCAGACATAAGGAACCTGCATCTATTTGTTCATTAGAATTTTAAACTTGATTTATTTACGTCAACATGGTAAAGTTATACACCAGAAAATATGCCACTATTCATCCATGTAAAACCTGAGTTGTTTATTGTTGTCTCCGCATTATTCGTATGGAGACAACAATACCTGCCCAACCAAAAAACAAACATAACAAGAATTCTTTGTTTGACACTTTAAACTAAGAATAAGGATTTAATATACAATCACAAGTTTTCAACTTACATCATCCTGAACATTATACTATGCCTTTTGGCAAGAAACAACAGCCGTAAGAACAGTATCTGATTTTCACTAAAGCTGCACATCGTTCATAATTCATCATTGTCAGGACCAGAAACGATCTTCACAAATGAACTCTATGCACAAAGGCCAGTTCGGTGTACTCAGCAGATAAAGGATGATAGTTGAGGGTTTCATCAATTCACGATTTCTATGTTTCAAGTACGTGCACTCAAGCATTACTCTTGTGACTGATAGTAGGCAGACATTGTGATGAGGAGAAAAAAGACACTTCTATCTTTTGAGTCTTTCAAGCAGCACTTTATATTAGTCCAAAGCAAGAATTATATTCAAATTTTTGATTCCCAATGTAAAGCTTCAGCAAAAACATATAAATCTCAATTATTTTGTTGCATATAAGTCAATATGTTACTTGTAGTCCATCGAACAATTATGAGGAAACATCTAGTCACACGTGTATAATCAAGTCCCTGTAACAAGGATTTTCAATTACTTCTGCAAATATTAGATGACTTCTTAAAATACAGAAATTCTATACGCTTCACTTTCCAATTCACAAGTCATATAGTAATGGCATTCATAATATCAACAAACAGTGGCAAGTGATAGCAACAGAAGTATTAGAAATGCATAGAAATTGGCAGATAAAAAGAACAAGCATAACAAAAGGTGCAGCCACCTTTTGGTGTTTATGTAAACACGTGCACACTTGGACAGAATAGTAACCAAAAGCCATGGCCTACTCTGTCCACAGGCCCTAATCTCTGTTACTTAACAGAAGGAGCTGCCATTGAGCTGGAACGATCCATCAGATAGAATTAGCCCAAGCAAATGTATAATCAAGGTCACAATAATTATTTTCTCAAATTGCACCTAGTCATAATAATTTTCAAATTATGCTCCTTGATACTATTTAGTCCTATCAGATCAAAGTCAAGAAACACAAGATTTTTGAGATAATTTTTTGGATATATACTTTGAGATTTGTCTTGTGTCAACATAACCCAAAACACTTTGAATCACGTCTATAATATAATCCTTCAACTTTAGTCTTCATTAGCAGCATTTAGTCAATGAATTAAGTATTCAAAGTAGGATGAAGTGCCAGAACATATAATGCTGAAATCTTAAAAAAAGTTTATCCTATTCTGAAACAGCTAGAATTACACAGGAAAAGGGGAAATTACTTTGCCTACATTCTAGTTAAAATATTCCATATAAAACAAATTGCTCAAGAAAATCAAAGAATCAACCGAGTTATTTCTCCAGATTCAAAGTTCCTATCTATTAGAAACACAATCAATGCAATACATTGAATAGCCGCCACAATCTCGGTTGATGTTTTCTGAAAATAACAATTTTGCAATTCAATAATTAGTAGACCACAATCTAATAGGAATAAACTATTTAATCCAACAATTTTACTTGTCTAAAAGACTGATTTGTTAAGTTCAAGAACAATCTACCATAGGCATGCCACATGTCTTGAAATTTGGGACCCATGGTGGTATTTAACATGTTAACCATCAACCACTTATTCATTGCCCTACCCGATTGACCAAAATATTCATATATAAAAGAAGATGAAAACCACAACACGCTTTTCCTAATTCTTCTTCCATATTTTACAAGTTTTTCATGATTCAAATCTGGCCTCAACCTCTTACACTTTCTTCAATGCATAGTGCTTCTTCACAGCTTGTAACTTGTAAAGCTGATTCAAAAGGACAGAATTTGAAAAAGCTCCTTGCACCAATCCACTTTAGCTTTTATGTACTCTCAACACTTCTATCTCACAGCAAGAAATCAATAATAAAAACCGAAGACATTTAGGTTAATGTAACATCATTATATCAGATATGCTCCTCGTAGGTTTAATCATGCACATTTATTCATGTTCTAAGAAAAATATTGGTATAAATAAGAAATAAAGTTGTTTATCAAAGTGAAGAAAATTAAAAGGCAACCTGAGAGTTTAAAAGGCAAATAATAGAGCGGCCATCCCCAACGTACTGCATTAATACCCAGTTGCATGTCGAAAGAACTGTAAACGTAGTAGAAAGAACCTATATAGAGGAATGATAAAGTATTCTCCATTTAGATGTTTATCAAGAGATGAAGTTTGAATTCAACCATCAAGTACTTCAACATCATACACTAGCAGTTAGATCTATCAATTTAGTTAAAGAGAGATGTTTAGCACTATCATTTATTTCAAATGCCACTTGCAATCAAATAAATATGCACTTTCTTTAGCAAAATGTGTATTGATCTGTACTTAGATTAGAAGTATAGATTAAAATCGTAGGACAATATTTCAATTAAGTATATTGTTGATATTGTTTCCCTGGCCTTACTTCCGCTCTCTTAATTTAATTGGAGGGAATTTATTCAGAGAATGAGGAGAGTATCAAGAAATGTCATCAATTCAATTCAAAGAGCAAGAAAGAAACTTAGGGACTTGGGCATATTGACATGTAAACCAAGATCTATGACTCGTTTTTATTTTTCTTTCTAAAATATAAAAGGAACTCTGAAAACAATCTGAAGATTTCTATGTATGAACCATATCTATCAAGAAACATAATTTTTTAAAATGTTAAAGTCTGAACTTGAACCCTTAGAAAGTGCACATTTGTTTTGTTAAAATAGATGAGAAGTGTTATTTAGTTGACAGTAATGAAAGTAAGAGCAATAACTACTTGTTAAGGTTTTTCTTTTCCTTTCCTTTGATGAAGAACATATGAAATAGTTTTATCTTGTATCTTTATATCTGAGAGAACATCTATCTTCAAACCGTAAGTCCATGCAAGCAAATGAAACACACTTCAATCAACCAAGTCTGCAGACAATAATCAATTTCCAAAAAGAGATGAAAGTAAAATAGTTTAACATCTATAACCTTGCACGAAAAAGTTGCCCAGATAAATATACCATCTACAGATGGGGAAAGAACATTATAAAAGCAAACAGAACCACGGAGCATACTGTAGGGCAATATCTCGAAATGCAATTGGAAATTGGTGCATGCAGCTTGGAATTAGCAAATATAGAGCATACGGGATACACCAATTGTCACAGGCTCACAGCTGTGATAAAAAATAAATCATTCGTACCTCCATTCTCAAACACTGTAATAAATTTCAATACAAGAGCAGAACATTATTTCAATCATTTCCTTTTCCATTTTGACATTCCAACCTCGTCAAGAGAGCGAAAGAACGGGAAGAAACGTAAAATGAAGCAAGAATCAAAGCCCAAATCTTTCTGTGTTACATAATCCATTAAGAGAACACTGTAAGCAACCACTTGACATAACTGTATACACCAAAAAAGCTTACCCAAGTATGCAGCAACCATGTTTTAGCTCTTCAAAACACCCGTTGTAGCTAAGAACAGAAACCAAAGGAAGTATCACAACCGCAGAGGCTTTTTCGCACCTCAACCACGAAACAACCGACCAAGAAAAACCTGCAAAGGCAAAACAAAACATGAAATGAAGCCCTAAACTTGATGCAATATGAACAATAAAAAGATGCACAAGTGCACCGGTTAAGCACAAAGACGGTGAATAAAACTAGAAGAAAACAAAACTAATCAATTGCCAATAAAAGGGTTGAATAAAGAGAGGTCATCGGAAATAAGTCCGACGTTGGCTTGCAGACATACCATAAAAGGGTAGAGAGAAGAAGAGAGAAGAAAATATCTCATCCAACTTCCACATCGGGGGTTTTAATTTGTTAAGCATACGACAACATATACCAGAGCCACGTGCCCCTTTGACATGACGCACATTTTTTACTTCAAAAACTTGTACCCTATGATTCAATCCAATCTCTGATGCTCACTCGCACATGTAAAAGTTTCCAAGTTGTAAAGAGTCAAAACTCTAACGAAGTGTTTGGAAACTTTCGAATTGAATTCATTAACGAATTGGATTCAATTACATTAATAAGATTGAATTGAATTTAATTTACACTATTTGGAACAAACCCGGTAATATTAGAATTTAATTTAATTACATTGTTTGGAATACAATCAAAATGAATTCAATTATTTCATATGATACATTTACCCTTGACACATTTCATATATGGCTTGCACAACATAATCATTTGAAAAGAAAACAAAAGTTGATTGGTGAAATTACCAACATATATAAACTCAATTATATACTCTAATCCATAGTCCACCCGGATCCATTTCATGCTATTATATATCTCAAAGAAGTTTATATCCTATCAATTATGATTTGGAACCTGTGAAACTGTTAATCCAAAACTAGGACGAGAAGTGCTGTAGACAACTCATGTTAAAGTCAAAAAGTTTTGAAGTGAACATATGCTTCCATGCCATATGCGTGCAGAACAAATCATTTAACATGACCATTTCTTATAATCCGAATTGGAAATCATGCACCTTCAAAAGGACAGCTCCCGTTCCAACCCACTCTAATGAATCAGCCTCATGCAAGAGACCAACGAATGGTGCATAAAACATAATCGTACATGGTGTATGAATCAAGCACCAAAATACAAAGATATGAGGCAGTTGCCTGTAGATGTAAGAAGAAACGACAACAGTACAGTATTTAATTGATTAATTATCCAATGTGAATAGTATTTGTCTATCCTATTCAATGCAAAATCGAGACATTGATAACAAGCGACATAAGATGTACTCGAATAATTCCCAACATTTTCTATGAACACAAACAGAACAGAAATGATCAGGTTTTCCATTAGAAAAGAATTAACCAAGTCAAAAGAGAAGTTCTCGACTCCCAGCGCAGTCCTCCAAAACCCAAAAAGGTGACAACTTTAAGCTGATCAAACACCAACAGACGAGGCCAAAAAAAAATAAAAAAGAACCTAAAAAATGAATACACAAACCTATCGGAGGAGTGGCTGCGTGAGATGGGAGAAGAGTGGCTGCTGTTGAGCAGTGGCTGCGTTGAGGTAACTGCGTGAAGAGGAGTGCTGTGTTGAGGGAGCTGCTGTTTCGTGGGTCTGCTGTTGGGAGAAGAGTGGTCGTGGGTTATTGTAGTGATAGGGTTATTGTGTTGAAGTTGAATGTGGATATTACGGGAGACTCCAATTTCAACATTAAAAAAGAAGGGTAGCATCGCTGAGAAATTTAAATCAACGTGAATTATTGGCTGAATTGAATCAAC
>JANZLH020000398.1:3683457-3696537 GCA_026770325.2 Erythroxylum fimbriatum
AATTAGCAACATACGTATTTAGAGAACATAAATATAACTCTATACTCGATGATACTGTGCCATGATCACACTGATCCTTGTGACGCCTTCGACACCACCTTACCCTCCGCTCCCAAAACCCCACCCCCAACAGCTCTCATCTCACCCGGAGCCGCCATCCCACCAACTCCTTGATACGGGGCCGACGTCTGCACAACCCCACCTCCGGGAGCTGCAGCATAATACACCTGTCTCCCCATCGCGTTATCATATGCCACCTGAGTATACCCTGTCTCCGTCACCCCCACTCCTCCAGGCCCACTCGGTCTCATCATCCCCATCGGTCCGGCCGGCGCAGACATCGGCGGCGGTGGCGGCGGCTGCTGCTGTTGTTGCTGCTGTTGCGGAACCATGTTATACACAGGCTGCTCTCTATAAACTTCTGGGCCACCCATCCTCTGCATGTAGTACCCTTGACCAGTTTGACCTGGGACCGGCCTCATCACTGGAGTATGATACACAGTCGCCGGAGCAGGCGCCGGCACGGGGGCCGGAGTCTGGATCATGTAAACTTGATCAGGTTGGCCAGGAGTCGTCGTTACAGTTACTGTTCCCGGGTATCCTCCGACGGGAATCTGTTTCTCATGCCAATACCCCGCCGGAGCATTAACAGCCGGCGGCATGCTCACAGGAGCACTAACAACTTTATCCGGCAACTTGTGAACGTAGTAATCACCCCCGTAACCCCCCAAATTCTCGTCACTTTTATTCCTATACATAGCTTGCTGCTCCTGTTCTCTTATTTGCATCCTATGAAACTGTGCCTGAACACCCATATGATCCGACCCGATTACACGATCATCATGACCCGATCCGACCTGAACTTCTGGCAACTCCGGTACTTTCACCTGCATCGGTGGCGGTGGAGCTCCCTTTTCCAATCCAAATAAGAAATCCACGTTATTCGGGCCCGTTTTGGGGTTATCCGCGAGGTTACTCGGACCCGAATTCAACGCCTCAACGAACCGGTCCCGGTCCGATTTCCCACCATCTGACCCGAAACTTGCAGCGGGTGACGGGTTGACCGGGAACAGAAACAACCGCATCCGGGCGGGCTTTGCGGAGGCACGGAATAGGCGATCGTACTCATGCATCATGTGCTCGAGATCGTCGTCGTTGGTGACTGAGATCAGAGCGTCGAGATCTTCCCCGGGGAGCTGGTACTTGAAGGAGACGTCTGAGTCGCCCCACAAAGCTGCGAGCTTGCTGATCATGGTGGAGAATTTCGTGCCCCGGTCAACGGCCAGGATCTTTGTCTCGCCGCCAACGTAAGAAAGTTGGTTGTCGTGAGGGCGAGGATGGATTTTGCCGCCGTAGCTGCACATGAATTTGACCTTATAACTATTGGCTTGTTGTTCCTCCCACGGCGGCGGGTTCTCGAAATCAACCTCGCGAGAGCGAGGAGAGGACTCGCCGGAGTCTGGATACGAAGCATAAGCATAGTTTTCCATGAGAGAGAGAGAAAGCAGAGAGAGAGTAGAGGAGACTGACTAGTAGTAGGGGGCCATTGAAGTAGAGAAAAGACCCAAAATAGATCCTTTTTTATTTTGTTTGTTGGGGTCTGAGGGGGGAGGGATAGAGTGGTGTGCGGTGTCGTGATGGTTTTGGTGTTACTTTTCCATGATTGTGACACGTGGAGGTGTGAGATTGGGGATAGATCAGAGTGGGGTTGATGGTGGGGTCCATAGAGCATTGATTGAGTGATGGTGAGTGAGGAACTGATAAGAGCGTGACGTTTTTGGGAGTGGGAGTGGGACTCCGTTCTGTTGACTGAAATGCATTAGGGAGAGGGGCATCAAATATAAAAGAGTTAATTGACAAAAATGGCCATAAGCTCGTAGTTGACGGCAGCAGTGAATTTATTTCAATGGGCGTATTGTTGTCTTTTCATGAGGGACTTAAGTGGTGGGATTAACGTGATTTACGCGGTTTTAATATTTATTTAAGCGACATCCTCGTACAGAGACGTGGGAAAAGTGAAAATGGATAATAACAAGAAGAGAAAGGCGTTGGGTTTAACGATTTCTTAACTGTTGTTTTTGTTGTAAAGTTCCATTACATTTTGTTATTGTTAAAGGATAACTGATAATTGGTTGTTTATGCTCTTTTTGTTAGCTTGTGAAGATATTTGTTTTGGGTGTATTGATCAATTTTAGATAAGATTTGTATTAATTAAGAATAAAATTTAATAGGAATATATCATTTATAATAAATTGTAATTATCCTAAATATGGTAAAGATAAATATAGCAAATAGTTAGCCTAAATTGTAGCTAGAGATAGACTTGATTACTTGTATAAATCTTGTACTATTAGTGTTGTATGAATATACACAATTCATTCTTCTGATATTTTATATGGTATCAGAGCACCGATCCTGGTGCTCTTGATAATTTTCATTCACCTCCTTCACAACAATTAGGGTCGATGATGATATTGAATCGTCCGGTGTCAAAAATAGCAACAGAACTGCTGGTATGGATCCTTCACATCCATACTATGTTCATCTCTCTGATCAACATGGATGTCTACTAGTACCAACCAAGTTAAATGGAACAAATTATCAGTCTTGGAGCAAGGCCACGATCCATGCTCTCACTGCCAAAAACAAGATGGGATTCATCGACGAGACCATCGATCCACCAGTTGTAGAAGAAGAACCCTCAGAATTGGCATTATGGAATCAATGTAACAGTATGGTGTTATCGTGGCTTACTCACTCCGTCGAACCAGATCTTGCAGAAGGAGTGGTACATGCTACAATCGCTCAACAGGTCTGGGAGGATTTACGAGATCAGTTCTCGCAGAAGAATGCTCCTGCAATCTTTCAAGTCCAATAGTCAATTGCCACTATATCTCAGGGCAACCTATCTGTTGTTGTGTACTACTCAAAAATTAAAAGTCTCTGGGCAGAATTGGAGACTTATAGAACACACATCCCTTATGCAGTTTCTCATGGGCCTTAATGGGACGTTCAGGATTGTCAGATCCAATATCTTGATGATGATTCCGTTGCCAAATGTTCGTCAGGCTTATTCTCTCGTAATCCAGGAAGAAAAACAGATGCAAGTCATATCACAAACAAATGAAAATTTCTCAATTGCTGCTGCCGTCCAAGGTAAATTGTTTCCATAAAAACTTCCAAAAATAAAACCTATGATCATTGCCATAGACCAGGCCATAGATGCCATAAACCTGTGATCATTGCCATAGATGTAGAACTAAGAACGCTGGAAACTCACGTCCACCATCACAGCAACAATATCGTGGCAAAAGGAACGGAAGAAACAACAACTCGATGGCAAATGCAGTCGATGTCTCCCAATCAAGTGACGCAGGCAATCCCTCAAATCTCCTCCTAGGATTCACACCTGAGCAGATTCAACAATTTGCTCAGGCTTTGGCTTCATTCGGTCAGAGTAAAAATTCCGGTAATGGTGATATTTTTGTCAATGCTGTAGGTTTGTCATTCTCAACCCCTGTCTGTTCCAACGTCACAAAACCATGGATATTAGATAGTGGTGCAACAGACCACATCACAGCCAACAAAGCCTTACTTTCCCATATTCAATCTCCAACTGTTTCTCTTGTCAATTTACCAACAGGATCCACAGCCTCAATTTCACACATTGGCACCGTGCCCAACTCACACATTAAGTTAAATGACACTTTGTGTGTTCCCTCATTCAATTTAAATATGATTTCTGTCAGCAAATTATCGAAATCACTGAACTGCTGTATCACCTTTGTCCCGGATTACTGTGTTTTGCAAGACTTGACTACGGGGAAGACGATTGGCTCGGGTAAGCAGACTGGTGGTCTCTACTATATGACACCTGTGCACGTTACTCCAGTCTCAAACCATGTCACACACAATCCTCATCTCTGGCATATGCGTCTTGGCCATCCATCACCCTCTCGACTTAAAGTACTTGCTCCTCTTTTACCTATCCAACATGATAGTGATTCCTCCAATAATTGCGATGTATGCCCTAGGGCAAAACAAACTCGTGTTCCATTTCCTTTAAGTTCAATACAAACTCATACTGCATTTGATTTACTTCACTGTGATGTCTGGGGTCCTCATCGAGTGCCTACATATTCTGGTGCTAAATACTTCCTTACCATTGTTGACGACTTTACCAGGTGTACATGGTTGTTTCTCGTGAATCATAAATTAGACACTGCCAATCTCCTTGAGTCCTTTATTACTTTCGCACAAAATCAATTCCATGCCACAGTTAAAGCAATCCGAATTGATAACGACACCGACTTTTTTCCTTTGCAGCATTTTCTTACAACTCATGGCATTGAATCCCAACGTACCTGCGCATACACCCCCCAACAAAACAGTGTGGTGGAACGCAAACATCGACACATCCTCAATGTAGCACGAGCACTTCTTTTTTAAGCCAACCTTCCATTATCCTTTTGGGGCGAATGTGTCCTCACTGCTGTATACTTGATTAATCGTACTCCATCTCCATTATTATCTCATAAAACACCCTTTGAACTCCTTTATCATAGAGTTCCCACACTTAATCACTTACGGGTGTTTGGTTGCCTTTGTTACGCCACACTTGTTCACCCAAAACACAAATTTCAACCTCGTGCCACAAGGTGTCTTTTTGTCGTGTATCCACATAGCCATAAGGGTTATAAGTTGTATGACTTAGACACCAAACAATTCTTCATCAGTCGTAATGTACAATTCCATGAAAACATATTTCCCTTTTCCTCTCACCATACTTCATCCTCAGACGTACCAGTCCTACCCAATCTTGGTGTCAATTTTCCCCAACCTACTCCTGCCCCTTCAGATAACGTTTCTGCTGATCAAACCGTCTCCCATTCGTTGGACTCCTTTCCTCCCAACTTGCAGTTATCTGACACCCCATCGAATCCCTCACATTTCGCATCTCCTGACAATCAATCTCCTCCTTCTCAAACATCCTTTCCTACCTCTCAAGTTCAGGCAGAGCCAACTCCACGACGATCAACTCGTGCTAAACAAGTTCCCCTCTAGCATGCAGATTATGATATTCCCACTCGAGCTGATCGGCCTCCCTCTAGCTCCAGTTCTTAATCTAGTACCAGGTATCCTCTGTCCAATTATATGTCCTTTTCTCGTTTATCTTCACCGCGTCGTGCTTTTTTAGCCAGTATTGCAGGTCAGCGTGAACCCTCTTCCTATTATCAAGCAGTTCTTGATCCCAACTGGTAGCAAGCAATGTCAGCCGAATTACAAGCCTTGGAGAAAATTAATACTTGGATTCTGGTTCCTCTTCCTTCTGGCCATAAAGCTATCAGCTGTCGTTGGGTGTACAAAATCAAATATCGGTCGGATGGCAGTATCGATTGCTACAAAGCTCGTCTAGTCGCCAAAGGGTACACCCAATTTGAAGGCGTCAATTATAGGGAAACCTTCTCTTCTACAACTAAACTCACCACCCTGCGTTGCCTTCTCACTGTGGCAGCCTCCCGAAATTCGTACACCCATCAGCTAGACGTTCAGAACGCTTTCCTCCATGGTGATTTGCATGAAGTTGTATACATGACGCCTCCTCCTGGACTCCGCCGTTAGGGGAAGAACATTGTTTGCCGGCTCAACAAGTCCCTATACAGTCTGAAGCAAGCCTCACGTAACTGGTTTGCTACTTTTTTCGCAGTGATCCAACGGTCTGGTTATAAGCAATCCAAGGCAAACTACTCTTTGTTCATCAGAGTACAAGGAACCTCTTTTACTGCAGTGCTTATTTATGTTGACGACATTCTGCTCACAGGCAATGATCTGAAATAAATGCAACGGCTCAAAGGCTGCCTACTGAAGCATTTTCTCATCAAGGACTTGGGTCAGTTAAAATATTTCTTGGGCATAGAGTTCTCACGATCAAAGAACGACATTTTCATGTCACAAAGAAAATATGCATTAGATGTTTCAAAGGAAGCAGGGTTAACAGGTGCAAAGCCGGAAAAGTTTCCCATGGACCAAAACCTGAAGTTGGCTCTCATTGATGGCAATCAACTCCATGATCTGACGAAATATCGAAGGCTAATTGGAAAATTAATTTATTTAACAGTGACAAGACCTGACATTGTTTACTCTGTGAGAACTCTCAGTCAATTTATGCAGGATCCACGAAGACCACACTGGGACGCAGCAATGAGGCTGCTTCGTTACATCAAAAGTACTCTAGGGCAAGGCTTATTACTTCCTGCCAACAATGATCTTAAATTAAAGGCATTTTATGACTCAGACTGGGGTGGATGCCGGGAGACCCGCAGATCAATCACAGGGTTCTGTATTTTTCTTGGAACATCGTTGATTTCATGGAGATCTAAGAAGCAAACCAATGTATCCAGGTCATCAGCAGAGGCGGAGTATAAGGCGATGGCAAATACATGTTTGGAATTGACTTGGTTAAATTATATACTAAGGGACTTGAAGATTATTTCATCGGAGCCATCCCCTTTGTATTGTGACAACCAAGCGGCACTTCATATTGCAGCAAACCCAGTTTTTCACGAACGGACAAAACATATTGAGATAGATTGCCACATCGTCCGGGAGAAGTTACAAACTGGTTTGATCAAACCATCCTATGTTCCGACAAAGCAGCAACTAGCGGACATTTTCACGAAAGCTCTTGGAAGAGAATAGTTCGAAGCATTGAGGTGCAAATTGCGACTTCATGATATTCACTCTCCAACTTGAGGGGGAGTAATAGGAATATATCAATTATAATAAATTGTAATTATCCTAAATATGGTAAAGATAAATATAGATAGACTTGATTGTAGCTAGAGATAGTATAAATCTTGTACTATCAGCGTTGTATGAATATACACGATTCATTCTTCTGATATTTTATAAAATTGCATATTATTCAATATTTTTAAATTATTCATGTCAACGAAATTTTTGCTGAATATTATTGTTGTTAAAATTTTTAAATTAGATATTTCATATTTCCTTTGATTTTAATCCTTTCTTGAGCGATACGGAACACATAATAAAGTCTATTCTACGTGTTACACTTGAAACTTATATATTATAAATGTGTTTATCCTCTTATTATAATTAAAATTTTAATTGAATACATTTATTACTAAATTTTCCAACATTTATTAATTTTTAATTAAGTACTTTTCACATCAAAATATTATCTTAGTACAAAATGATATTGTGAAATCTATGATATCAGTTAAAATATATTGTACCAAACCTTGCTTCACACAGGCACCAATGTCAACTTTTAAAATTTATGTTATTTGTATTAAAACTCACGTGTCTCCTTTTATAAATCATATTTTAATTCAAAATATTTAATTGATAAATTATTAATTATTGAAGGACTTAATTGATAAATTATTAATATCAACCTAGTTACCTATCTTTCATGTTTTATATGATTTTAAATTGGAAATATATTTGAAATAATAATAAACATTAATTAACCACGCAATACAATTATTGATATATTAGTGGAAGTAAATTGTACATTTTGTAAGAATTTGAACTTTGTATAATTAATGTTTGAATTATGACCTTTTAAGTTTCAACGTAATGTCTACGAGCTCAACGTCTTCGGGACAGTAATGGGTTGGAGGACAGCCGTCGACAGCAATGGGTTGGAGGACAACATAGTCTTTATTGAACCTCTCTCTACTTTAACCTTCTTAACTAGGTTAATCGGGACCGTGACTTCGAAGGTGTTAAAAGAAGATTTTGGGAGAAAAGAAAAGGATTTGATGGGTTGTGCTTCAATTACAAGAGGTGGTCTGGTGTCGGCAGAGTGGTGTCGTTTAGAGCCAAGGAGATTGTGACGAAAATTAAAGAAATTTATTTTGATTTATAAAAATTGATTAGTTTATAAAAAAATTTCAATTAATTAATAATTTTGGTTGATTTTAAACAGTAAACTAAATCAAATTGAAAATTTAATAGGTTCAAAATTTTCACCATTAAATTGCCCCAATCAGTTCGATTTTAAAAAATTAATATATTTCGATTTATATTTTACAGGGAGTTATTTTTATAAGAAATTAAAATTTTAAGTATTTGATTAATATTTTTTAATATTTATAGTTAATATTGTAATTTTGAATAAAATTTGAAATTATAATTTACCTAAAATCAATAATATCTTTAGCTAATGATAAGTATAACTTTTATTATCTCTTCTCGAATTGATAGAAACAAATCACAAGTATTCATAATATAAAATAATAAACTTCTTTTTTTTTGTTCAATAATATTTTTGTTTCTACAAATTTAGGAAGAGTTAATATATATAATTAACATAACAATATTTTTACGATTGATTGATAATTATTATCGTTTTAAGTATATCTTTAACATTTAAAATCATACAAAATAAATAAGATCAATATCTATATCGAATTTAGTAATATCTCAATTAACCTTTTATTATAATTTCTCAATCAAGTATTTCAAACTAAATTAAGAAACTAAGAGGACATATAGAGTTTAATACATGTGGCCATCACATTATTAATATGGTCACATAAATATGTCCACATGGCGTTACTTATCTATAATGCCATATGGAGTACTGCAGCATCCAATGACAAGAATAGAAGCAAGCTTGACCAAAAGAAGCTAAGGTAACTTTGACAAACCTTCTACTAAAAGTCAAAGAGAAAACCTAAAAGTTATTTAGGTGATATGTTCGCCAAGCACAAGAAGCAGCTGCATATCTGCCATGCCTCCATTGATTCTCGGGAGAAGTAAACTACTAGTAGAAACAGCAGGAACAGTTGTGTTGTTAACTGGATTTCCACAAATACAACTAGCTAGCTTAGATCTCTACTCTAAATTAACAAGAATTTGACTGCGATTATTCCCCAAACCCAAAACAAAGGATTTTAAATGCCAATGTCATGCAACCAGTGTTAATTAACTATGACGCGTTGGATCATACGTGCCAGTGAAATGGAAAACCGGGTTTTTCCGTGTCAAGGGCTTCTTGTGGGTACGTTAATCGACTGGAATAAACCCATAAACGGTTGGGCCAAGATCAATACGGATGGTACAGTAAATCTGAGTTCCCATCTTGCTGCAGCAGGAGGCCTTATCAGGAACTGTCAGGGATACTGGTATGTAGGTTTCTTACAGAATATAGGTCTTGGGGATCCTTTACAAGCCGAACTGTACGGTATGTCTTTCGGTCTCAGATTGGCATGGTATTGGGGATATCGAGGCGTAATTGTTGAACTGGATTCGCTTGAGGTCATTAATATTCTGTCTTCCTCCCGGAACGATCTGATTGAAGTTTCTTTTTTGGTGATAGATCTTCGAGAGTTGCTAGATCGAGAGTGGGAAGTGCACATAGACCATACGCATCGTGAAGGGAATCAATGTGCAGATCAATTGACGCATTTAGCTTTTGGCGCAGCGCAAAGTTGGCATATTCTTCAGGAGCCTTCCCGGAGCATTTTGAATGCATTCTACCGGGACCAGCAAGGAACCCTTTATAATAGACCCCTTCGTAGGAGCTTAGATTTTACGCACTAGGCGTTTTTGTTTTTTGTTTTCCTTATTAAAAAAAATGTTAATTAACTATGAAAACATTTTATTTAGAACACAAATGTATATACTCTTTACAAATACGGAAGATAATGAGTTGGTTCAATTCATCGGCCAAATTCAAATTCAAACTGATCTGAGGCTCAACTATTTTAAGCAAAAGAAGAGTTATGTCTCGGGTAAGCTTAAGTCTGAGTAGCACAGGTCTGAACTCAATTAAGAAAAGATGTTTTAGAATTTAAACTTTAAAAAATCATTTTAAAAAAATTGGCAGGGCTAATATACCCGGACTCAGTTAAAAAAGATGTTGTTTTATACTTTTTAATTTTAAAAAATTAATTTTAACCAGCCACTGTCATTTCTATAGTATTTACAATGCAAAACGTATATTGATTCCATGCCCATCCCTAATCCCTATCTACAAATGCAAAACATATGTTGATTCTACACTGTAGTTGTTTTGTCTTCGTTTGAAACTTATTCGCTTGAAGTTGCTATCACAAACTTATGTGACGGTATGAAAGAGGAAAATAGTAATTCTCAACTACTCCACCACGTCCAAGCCAATCCCTTGGGGCTTAAGTTGTTCTGTCATTAACGTCAAAACACGCTTCCCTTCAAAGAAATCTCTATGTAGGGTAGGGTTGACTGACTAGTTCCTAGTCCGCTTTAAATTCATAGAATATGGAAGCAATTTATATTTTTATTTTGTCAATAATTCAACATCTCGTGGATGGAAACCGTGTTGACTAACTCGTCCTGGACAGGTTCAAATAGATACCACCATAGCCACAGGTTCCTTAAGGTTAGAGATTATCCTATTTTCATATTCATATTAGATCCACTTGCCAGCTTAAGCCTGGGCTGTTTATTCTAAACGGACAACGAATCTCTCCAACTCGGTCATGTGAAACTCTGACAAATATATGTATAACCTGAACCTCCCATGAAGAATCACCAGAAATAAAAAAAAAAAGGTTAAAGTTCAGGCGACGAATGCTTTCACAAAAAGATTGGTAGAACATGCATGATTGATGAAGCTGACATGCCAATTTATAAGAACCAAATTGGATTGGAGTACTACCACCAACTGCCAACTTGGTCACAATTCAGTTAGTTCTAAAGTTACACCATTCTCGGCGATAATGTCTCCATTAAAGAAACCTCGACCAGTTTGTGTGCATTTTTTAAAAATTGTTTGCATGTTCTTATGCAACTTTTGTGCTTTATCCTTCTCCTTATCAGCCCATTATTTCACCTGGTAATACAAAACCATCAACTCCTCTGGATACATAATGATTTCTGACTTTCGGATGATCCTCTTCTTCCTAAACCCTCTGCACGTACTCAGATTCGTTTCTTAGATTCAGGAAGGACAACTGCCTCCACAAAAACACGAGTAGTTACTTTTTTTTTTTAACGGAGAAATCGCAGTTGCTACTCTTTAGATAGGCACTAGGTAAATTTTCGGATTGACACAATAGACAAGCTACATATTAGACAATCAGGTACTTCGCATTAGACAAGCTATGTATGACAGTCTCAATCAAGAGAGCGTAAGTAAGAGAATCAAACACAGGATCTTTTAACTCCATGCCCTTCTACTCCGCCAACTCGACCACCCCTTAGGAGGCACGAGTGGTTACACCCTTAACTTAAATCAATGAAGATAAGTTAATCTTTCATTTACAGGTGTACCAATTACTTATAGTTACATATTATTATAATCGGCATTTTAAAAATTAGATTGAAAATTAAATAAAATATTTAAAGTTTAAAAGATTAGTTAATATTATGTACAGTAAAAATAAAACAAAAAAGAATATATTTATCAATCAAAGAGCTTGAAGCTTAATTAAAAAAGGAGTATATTAAATGGAAACTAATTAATTTACTATAATAACTACTTTCTTTATTGCACTAATTTAAAAGAGAATGTAACTAATTTAAAAGAGAATATTCCTTTGGTTTTGACCAACTCTAGTGTGCTGTGATATAGTATGTGCACTAATATAGATGATTTCAATTCCTCAAGGCCATCGTTTTCGGGATTGTGGAAGATGCTATATATAAAATCAAGTTGCAATCTTTATCCCATTGGGGTCGTGCATACCTAATCTAAGTCATTATCTTTTGCATCAAATAATAAATCTAAGTAGTTATTATTATGCTATAACTAGGCCTACCATGAAAAAATCTAATGGAATGAATCCATTTAATGGGATGAATAAATTTAGTGAATTCTCAAATTTAATGAAATGAATCTATTCTCTTGGAATTGAAAACCTCAAAATAAACACTACTTTTTGCAATTATTCAATTCCTTCATTCTCAAACCCTCAAACCAAATGCCTCCTTAATGTGAAAAGACGAAAATAAGGTGTTAACGGTGAATACGACCATGAACACCATGGTCCTGGTCCTGGAAAGTGGAAAGAACAAGGCGTTTTGAAGCATCCATCATCCTTTAAAGGACGTCCAAATCAGGAAATTGCTTTTGTCCCATTTTTAGTTTGAAGATACGATATG
Organism: Erythroxylum fimbriatum; assembly: GCA_026770325.2. Taxonomy (NCBI): domain Eukaryota; kingdom Viridiplantae; phylum Streptophyta; class Magnoliopsida; order Malpighiales; family Erythroxylaceae; genus Erythroxylum; species Erythroxylum fimbriatum. Next base: position 3,695,575 of record JANZLH020000398.1, read on the forward strand.
TAAAGTTTAAATCTAAGACAGCTGATATCTCTGGCAAAAAGTTGCTCCGTATCCAGAAAAAGAAATGCTTAGAGAATATCAAGTTTTATATGCCCACGAGGAACTGGTTAAAAGGATTAAATGGTAAAATTGATCTTATAAAAATTTACGTGGGAAAAATCACCTTAAGGAAAACAAACATGAAAAGGGAAAAAATGTTCTCCCGCTTAAGTGTGAGGTGCACAAAAGTTTTGTAAATTTTCTTTTTTTGCCAAAGTAACCTTAAACTTTCTAAAATTTTATCTTTTAACCTTGACTTCGTCGGGAGATTGAGTTTGTGCAACACGCTTAGCACTAGTGGTATTGGATTTGTCGGAATGAATAAAAAGAAGGGCTATTTCGTTATTTTGCTAAAAAAAGAACAATATTTTTTTTCAAGCGAAATAAAACAAATTACAGGATCCTCCGAGGGAGGCTAACTCATGTCAAATCTTCTACAAGAACGGCCTGTTTGGTTGAACAGTTGGAATAGATAAGGAATAGAATAGTCATTCTTAGGAATATAAAAGATGAGGAATAGAATAGAATAGGTATTACTTTGTTTGGTTTACCGCTAAAGAATTTTTATGTTAGTGTTTGGTTTGAAAATATAAACTTGGAATGAGAAAAGAATAAGTAACAAAAAGACTAAAATATCCTTATTATTATTATTATTATTAAAAAATTCCTTATTATTACTAATTATATTTATATTTATTACTACCAAATTCCTTATTATTATTAATTATATTTATAGTCATTATTATTAATTTCTTTATTATTATTATTATTAATTTTCTTATTATTATTTTTATTTTACTAACTATTAAAAATTATTATTATTATTATTATTATTATTAAAATTTTCATTATTATTAATTTTATTATTATTATTATTAAATTCCATATTATTATTAATTTTCTTCTTATTTTTATTAATTTTAT
>JANZLH020000398.1:3720138-3736583 GCA_026770325.2 Erythroxylum fimbriatum
AAAAATTTATTTCAAATTCTTTAGGTTTAACTTTCTGTTTTTAAAAGATTCATGTATTCTAAGTTAATATTCTTTTGGTTTTGAGTCTTTTGACCTAACTCAAATGCGATACAGTATGCGCTAATAAAGATGATTTCAATTCCTCGAGGCCGTCGTGTTCGGGATTGTGGTAGATCCTATAAAATCAAGTTGCAATCTTTATCCCAATGGTGCCGTGCACATATAATCTAGGTCATTATCTTGTGCATCAAATAATAAATTTAAGTCGTTATTATTATGCTAAAACTAAGCCAACCACTCTTTGAAAATGAAAAAACAAAAAGAATCTAATGTGAAATGATGAAAATAAGGTGCTAATGGTGAACACGACTATGAACAACATGATCCTGGTCCTGGAAAGTAGAAAGAACAAGGCATTTTGAAGCATCCATCAACCAAAAAAATGGAGATGGCAATCCTTTAAAGGACGTCCAAATCAGGAAATTGCTTTTGTCCCAGTTTTAGTTCGAAGATACGATAGGTAAAGTTTGATAAGAAAGGTTTACAGTTGATATCTCTCACAAAAGGTTGCTCTGTATCCAGACAAAGAATTGCTTAGATAATATCAAGTTTTATATGTCCATGAGCTATGGAAATAGTTACTGGGATTAAACGGTAAAATTGACCGTATAAAAATCAAGTAGGTAGCTGGGAAACGCTACCTTAAGAAACACAACCATTGGAAAGAAGATAGCAACTTTGGGAAGTTACGAGAAACAGAGGAGAAGAAAGCTGAGAATGATGTAAGACTGTTTGTAGTATTTAAATGTGGTTTTGAAAGCAAGTGGCTAGCCAATCGAAAGACTGTCTGAAGTCAAAACCAGCATTTGGTTCCGGACAACTACCGTAGACTTCAATTCTTGTTTACATCACAAAAAGCCACGACCTCAAAATTCTCAGACCTTTTGCAATCAATAAAAGCTCGTTCCTTTCGCATTCAAGTTCTCTCCTTTGGCATTCTGTTTGAAGTTGCTGAAACATTTACAAGTTTTTGAGGTGAGTTCTCATCCTAAGAAATGATTACTGAAACCAACTAACAAGTAAGCGAATTTTAGTCTTTGATGAATTCTTTAATGTACTCGTGGAGACCAGAAAAAACCCATGTTTTCTGTAATTAAGAAACGAATCTGATCTGAAAGGAATGATCAAGCAAGCAAGTTCGTTTCTTAGAAACAGGACCCAGTTGTGTTTGTGTCTCATTAATGAAGTGCTTGACTGTGTGCTTGTTTGTTTATATGTTTCTCTTTGTTTTGAGTTTTAATGTGGAATTGGTGTAAGAATTCTATGTTCTTCTTTTGTTTGATCAATTGACAGTATACTTCGTCTTCTAAGAATGGGAAAGAAAAGAATAATGGTTCCAGCTAAAGATTTGGACCTGTCCTCTGTCAAGTACGAGCCTGAGATCATCCAAGGTCTCTCTTCTCATCCTTTATGTGGGCATCTATGCCTTTACCTCCCCAAGTACTGTTATGTATAAATGGAACTATAAGCTTGTCAATAAAAGAAAAATATTATGTAACTCGTTCTTGTTGAATTACACAGCTCCACATCTAACTGGCTGGATATTCAAGTTGTTTGTAAGGTTTCTTGAAGCTCCAGTGATAGGGTCTTTGATCATATCGTACTTGAAGAAGCAAAACAAGATTAATGAGGTCTGCCTTTAAAACTTCTTTTTCTTTGCGGATTGGAACCTTTTGTTGACTGCAATCGCAAAGATAATTGACTATGATGGCTTTGAATGCTTTTTGTTATCAGTTGCTGCGCAACACAAAGATTCCAGAAGAACCCATGTTTAAACCTGAATTTCCTCCTCAAGGTTTGTTGCCACATTCTCTATGTAGACGAGAGCATATAGTGGAAATTTGTGTTCATATATTGCGCCTGCATGTGTAAAAATTTGCAAGCTTGAGCTACATGATCATCATTTAAAGTGAATGATGGTTAGGGAACCTTTGGTTGAGGAAATTGACCTCATCTTTTGTGGACCATGTACCTCTGGCTGGAAGCTCTTTGTCTTCATACTTCATGGATCTCTTCATCTTCATTGGCGTAGAGTTCAAATGAGACTTATGCAGGACATATGTAGATTCCACATCAATGGCTAGTTGAGATAGTATTATTGGAGGATAGACAAAACTACAGGATTGTTATTTATATTCTTCACTTCTGTACAACGAGCTGACTCTTTTTATCCCTCTTCTTTTGTCAAAGATACAGTGCAGCTTTCATTTTTCCATTTCATTTTGAATTGGTTAACCCCAGGAATGAGATTATGAGGGCATAAAGCAAGTGCATATGCCTCTTGTTCCTTAAGTGTAATTTAGTGTGCTCATCTTATATTAAATCCCCTGAAAGGCATGGAGAAGTTCTCACTTTAGCTTTTGAGTAGATAAATTTAGATTGCTATATACCTGTGAGGTAAACCTGTTTCTAGACCTTTTATAAAGTTAATATCTCACTTTCCAGAATATTTCAAGCTTCATATAATTTATGGAAAGAAAGTGATTGCTTTACCTAGGGAACATGTGAAGGTGGATTGCTGCAGTTAAATTTTGTTTTAAATGATGTTGATGGCATATCTAATTCCAATAAGTAATGGAATTGTATACTGGAGCTACACAAAGCAAGTATTACAAAATTGCAGAGCCAGAACCTGGTATTCTTATCCTTGATGAGCAAGGAAAACCTGAAGAACGAGTTGAGTCAGCCTTGAAGTGTCTTCCTGACTATGATCCTTCTAGCAGCTGGAGTGAGGGCCTGGCTTCTTCATTTAGGTATTGGAAGATACGTGATTATGCACATGTTTACCGTTCAAAGCTTGTAACCCCATCTATGGTATGTCATACTACTATGGGCTTGATCTCCTTTTTAGCAAATTTTAAAGTAAAGAACTCATTTTTATTTTATAAAGGTTGCAGAGCACGTAATCTCAGTAATAAAGGAGTTTCAAAAGAAGGAGCCACCGATGCCGTTGTTGGTTTCTTTTGATGAGGAGCGAGTCAGGCAGCTGGCTGCAGCTTCTACAAGGAGGTTTGAGGAAGGTATTGCTGACTTTTGATGAATTATCTTCGCGACGTGATGATCTATGGCCGCATGAACTTTAAATATCACCTAATGAGATTTAAACGTGGTTGCTCTGCAGGAAATCCCATATCCATCTTGGATGGCATTTTCATTGCAATCAAGGATGATATAGATTGCTATCCATATCCAACTAAGGGTAAGTATTTGCAAGAAGTTAAATGTTTGGTTTACATTTATTTAAGGATTTCTTTGAACTAGTCGTAAAACTAGCATATCATAATGATAGGTGCAACAACATGGATCCATGAAGTTCGACCAGTTGAAAAGGACGCAGTTAGTGTTTCTAGATTGCGAAGTTGTGGTGTGATATTTGTGGGAAAGGCAAATATGCATGAGATAGGCATGGGAACAACTGGAAACAATTCAAATTATGGGTCAGTTTGTTACTTGAAATGTTACTCTAAGTCATTTTGGACATATAGTTTAATATATAGTATATATTAATTGTTTCTATTGTCTTCCTCTTTGATTGATCTTTATTGCATGGTCAGTCTACAGTCCTTAGAAAATTTATTTGCATGCAGAACAACAAGAAATCCGCATGACTTGGATAGGTACACCGGTGGATCCTCATCAGGCCCAGCAGCAATTGTTGCTTCTGGACTGTGCCCTGCTGCTTTGGGAACAGATGGTGGAGGTTGTGCTAATAATTTTATTTTTGTGAATCTCGCATTAGATACTTCTCTGCTACCTACTTCTGGATTAATGTTCTGTGGAAAATGCAGGTTCTGTCAGAATACCTTCTTCACTCTGTGGTATTGTGGGATTGAAAACAACATATGGTCGAACAGATATAGGAGGGTAAGCTTTCAACATTTACCTAGTTTTAGTTTTACCATGGACCTTTCTGTTATTACTCTTGTACTGAGTAATCTTGTATGGTTCGTTGTTAACAATGACTAATTTTGAGAATTGGAGATTTCTTTATAACCCTATTTCACCGGCTTCTATGCTCTATAGTTCCTTATGTGATTCTGGGACAGTGGAAATTATTGGACCACTTGCATCTTCTGTGGAGGATGTCATGCTAATGTAAGTATTTCAATTATACACTGGATTTTATAGGCATGGTTACAATATATTGATTTTTAAAAAGTTCCTCAAAAATCTGACCAGGTGTATAGGAATTGGATATAACAAGCCATAGTTTTCAGATTTTACTGGAAATTATTTCACTTTTAAGTCTTCTCTTGGCATTATCAGAGAAAATATTGTTTTTTTTCTTTTGTTACATTGCGAAGTATAATTTTCAACTCCCTCTGCCACATACCTTTTGGGATTTGAACCTTATGATAAGAAGGTACTCCTACCTCCTTGGCTACTTGGTTGAACTCTGGTGGTTGACAATATCGTTTTTGCTTGTTGGTGATCTCAGTTCCAAAAGTCTGAGCATGTGGCATGGCTGATTTTTGACATTGTGAACTCTGCCCATCCTTTTAGTTAATTAGCTGAATTATTGTGTGTTAGTTATTCTGCAGAAAATCTTAGTTATCTTGCATTTGTTGCCCTGCAGATATTCAGCAATCTTGGGCTGTTCTCCTGAGAATAGAATCAGCTTGAATCCGGTACTGTACATTTTATCACATCTTCTAAAAAAATATCAAATGCTTTACATTTTACCCCTGTTTTCCTCAATTCTTAAGTTTCATTGATCCTATCATTAACTGTATTATTTTCAACCTTTTAGGAGGTTTGTAATGGTTTCTTGCATCACTTTATTGCTTTCAAGATGTCAATAATATAGTTCTTTGCTTTCTGCATCTAGATATGGTCATGTGTTGGTGAGGACCGCAAGTATTTTTGCTTTTATCATCCATATCTGTTACGATAATACAATTCTCCTGATGTTTCTATTCAATATCAATTAGCTATTACTGCTAGAAGCCCTTTCACTCAGAGCATACAGTTACTTTTGTCATTCTCAGGTCCTGTATGCTAAATTTGAATATTAATTGGGGGGACTGGGTTATGAATTCTGGTTATCCATTTAATGAAGTTTCTACCCTCTATTATGCTTATTATGTGTAGTTTTGGGCAGAGTCCTCCTTGCTTGCCAAATTTGTCCTCATATGAAAATACAGATGCTTTGAGATCACTGCGACTGGGAAAGTATTCAGAGGTAATCAAACCTTTTGTTTTGCTGACACACATTGCTTTCATTATTCCTTCCTTGAATAACATTCATTTGCAAATGATGATTGCACTGCAGTGGTTTAATGATGTAAGTTCAACAGACATCTCTGATAAGTGTGAGGACATTCTTAACCTTCTAGTGAAGACGCATGGCTGTGAAGTAAGTTCTTCATTATCAATGTTCTTATTGCATTGCTATTAATTTTAACCTGTTCCTCCTGGATGAACACCATCTCAACGTTAGGCATGTTCATTTCCTTTCTAACTGAACCTGGTTACAGATGGTAGAGATTGGAATACCAGAACTTCGTGAAATGCGTATGGCTCATCTTGTTTCAATTGGATGTGAAACACAATGTGGATTAAGCTCTGATGTGGAGGATGGGTATCCCTCTTTTGCTTTTTTGTGGAGTTCTGTGTCATATGAGCATTCTTCAAGTGCATAAATTGCCTGCTTTAGATGATTGTAGTAATTGGTGACGTTCTGGTTGATTTTAATTGACAGATCTCCTGTTCCTCATTATTTTGCAGAAAAGGTGTAAAGTTAACATATGATGTCCGTACAAATCTAACACTGTTCAAATCATTCAGTGGATCAGATTATGTTGCTGCCCAGTGTATAAGGTGAGGTTGGATCTGCCTCTTCATGAAGGAAATTTATTGTCACATGTTTGAGGTTAAACTTTTACAAAAATTACATTTACTCACTCTATGTGCGAATGATCTTCATTCTATGGTTGGATGATTTCCTTGTCTGATCTTACATGTTCAGGAGAAGAATAATGCACTATCACATGGAGATCTTCAAAAAGGTTGATGTCATAGTGACCCCAACAACTGGGTACGCTAGCCTTACGTGCACAAATTTTGCGCTTGAATGAAATCTTTGGAATCTGCAGTGAAACTGCTTATGAATTTAATTGCATTTTGATAGCTCCCTGTGGGAAATAGAGCATGCAGTGACTAACAAGATGGGTTGTGATTGTTTCTTGAAAGATTTACACATATGTTTGCCATCAATTAGCCTTGAATGATTTAGTGGTGCAGCTATTAGAATAATTGATACCTTGATTTACACTTTGAATTCTGGTCATCGGAAATGCAACCTATCATTTCAAATCCTTTTGATCCAACTGGAAGATTGTATTATTCTTGCCATGCATCAACTTGGCATTTCGGATAATGAATGTGATTTTTGTTCTCTTTGTTTTTGTTTTTGTTTTGTTTTTTTGTCTATGTGAATTCCAGTATGACAGCACCCAAAATACCTCCAAGTGCACTTAAATATGGGGAGACTGATATGCAGGTTTCAGGTTTGTCTTGTGATTCTTGTTTTCCAAAACCTTCATGTACTAAGTTGGATCATGACTCAGCTGGTGAATCGAAAAACATGAATATGGAAACCAATTTTTTTGACCCAAATGCATTAAATCAAGTAATTACAAAATTTTTCCTCTGATATGCCTAGGAAGTTTTGATCTGTCTGTGTTTGATACTTCATCAATAATGCTTGCTGCTCTGAAGATCTATTATGGTTGTCATTTTGAATCCCTGACAGTTGGAATGAAGATGACCCATATGTGATTGCTTTAGAAGCTTTTTTTTTTTTTTTTGGCACAATGTGATTGAATTGTGGATATAGTTGTCACAAGTTACCTATTGGTAAAGAGGGATCAATTGCGACCTAATAATACTGCTAGAAAATGCCAATTAGCTTGTAGTTGCCACACCCCTTTCCCTAAAGTTGTAAAAGAGTCGGTTATTTAGTCTCATGAATGAAATAAAACATCATTATGCTGAATCAACAAAGGCTATCTCTTTTATTTTGTTGGAGCTGCATAATTGGTGCATATCAATGCTCACATATTGGAATAATCACTGCACAGGTATGTGTGGCTTCTAATATAACTGTCTCCAAAACCTGTGAAAAACACTAAGTTTCCTTTTCAAGTTTGTGCTGGTATGTTGAGGACTGCATATTTTTGTGTCATACATGATACTGACGCATGATTTTGCTCCCAGGTTATCTAATGCGGTTTATAATTGCACCAAACCTTCTTGGTCTTCCTGCCATTTCTGTTCCTGTGAGTTACCTTCAATGTCTCACTTGACCATGATACTTCTTTCAATTATTTCAGGAGTTAAATGTCAAGCAAGCCAAATATATCTGTTATGCAGGTTGGTTATGACAAACAAGGACTTCCAATTGGATTACAAATAATTGGCTGTCCATGGGCTGAAGCAACAATTCTGCGTTTAGCCATAGCTATAGAGGTATGTCTTATGACTTGAAATGAAGTTGGTCGTGGCTTGATTGATGCATTACTTGTTTAAAACATCATATCTTTGTGCTTCCAGGAGCTATGTGTCAAGTCCAAGAAGCAGCCAATATCCTTCTATGATGTCTTGAAGCCAAATTGAAGAATTGCATTTGGCTTGGAGTAGCTCGTCGTTTTTTTCATGCATCTCCTGAAAAAGTTTCTGTTTCCTTCTATTTTCAAGCTTGAGAAAGATAATACCGTATGATGCTTTACAGATAACAGATGACCATCATTCTTCTGAAATCTATCAAAAATTTTCTATATTTACATTGTATCCTTCGTGCCTTCAAGTATGCTTTGGATGGTTCATTATCAACTCTGCAGTTATCTCAGGTTCATTCACTATAACTCATGTTTCATGTACAAGTTGGTTCTTGTGAAAAAACATTTATGTGCTAATAAGATAGGATGTACAACCTTTTCCAATGCTTGAATGAAGGTGTTTTTATGGTGTCACAGTGAAAAGATAAATAAAGCATACATTCTGACAAGAACAATAGACATAGCATAACAAAGACCTCATAGGATTTCAAGAATGGGCAATAATATTACATCATCAGTACTAAACCCAATCTCAACTTCAGATCAATGTGTTCGGTCCTTAGACTAGTCAATATTGTTTGGGTCTATTCTCCTCTGGAAAATTACTTGGTTGATCTAGGCCAGTAGGAATTTTTCCAGGATAGTTAGTTGTTGAAGTATCTGACCCAGCCATGCTGGACAAAGTAGAAGAGAGCATAAGAATCTGAAACAGGACTACACATTCGTCGCCAGGTTTTATAAAACACAAGAAACTCACCTTCTGTCAACAATGATCATTGATCGAAGCTCACAATTTGCAAAGCTGCGAGTACATATTAGAAACTATTTCTTATTACTTCAGGGAAAGATGAACAACAACATAATTAGGAGCACCAATACACAGTATCTAGCATGTTAAAATGTAAGGATGCATGCATTTCCCTAACGTAAACTGTAACTTCCAACAAATACTTGTGAGTTCTAAATAGAAATCTGAACCAAGATATTAATGTAGGAACCGTAGAGCACAACAGAGCAGAGAAGCACTTCCAGAATACATTTCCCTTTTGTTCAAAAACAATGTTATATTTGAAACACAATCATCTCCTGCTCAGCTAAAGTCTAAACAGAAGTAGAAAGATACCATATGATTTGCATCGGATCAGAACATCAAAATAAAGTAGAGGTAACGGAAATGTTCAGAACTTAAGCACCCGTAAGAACCTACTGGCTATATCAGTGTATGATTTGAGCGAAAAAAAGCATAATGATACTTGCCGCTTGCATATTTCTTTTTTCACCAATGGATGACAGTCGCTTCCAAACGTATTTAAGGTATGAAACAAGAACCCACTATGAGTGACTATTGCAATCTCTTTCTCCTTCCTCGTCCACAACCTGTAATATTCAGGCATGGTATGCAACTTCAAACAAAATATGTACCAAATCTAATCCATTAAAAATTACCACCTTGAAATGTTTTAAATATGATATTTTATCACAAGAATGATCAGAACTTGCATGATCATGAATAGCGCAGGAACTCTAATCTATAAACATATGGCAATGCAACAAAGATGTGAGAATTTGAATGTTTTAACCTTCAAAAGGCTTAACAGCATTACTAAGAGGTCTCTTGCAAACAAATATGAACTGAAGTTTCTTAGTTGGTGGGCGCCTAGAAGATTCAAGTTGCATCAATATGTGGCATAGCTTCTAGTTGCAGTCCGAAGACAAAATGCTGTTTATGCTCTTTAGCACGCCCATAAAACTATCCATACACAACCAACGCCATATGAATGCGAGTAATGATCAACCAACCAGTTCATGAACTTCAATCCCCTGGCAGCAAGTTCATCAGAAGTCTCTCTCACATTGGCCTTCCACAGGGTGTCCTCATCAGTTTCCATCTGAACAAAACCACAAATAGGTAATTGAATGGCGCAGTAACATAAAGAAGAAAAGAAAGAAATTAGGCAAGTAACCAAACTTGGCCAGATTCATAATTAGAGGGTTTATACTTGCCGGTGAAAAGTCAATTGCAGGAAAAAGTAATTGATAGTTGCTGACATTTTGCCTCCCATGACAAGGACAAATACCCTGTGGGAAATAACTACAATTAAGGATGCTTTTATGGACTTCAAAGTTGACAAGCAGATGTGGAACATTGAAATCTTTGATTCGCTATGAGAGGGTGTGGGAATGGATATCATTGCATCAGCTCAAACATCAATATATTGAGTTAAGCATCAAGCTCTAGACTTAATTAGAGCGTGTAGTCGTTGATTGCATACCGAATAGTTCAGTTTATAAGTACATGTTATCAAAGGAAACATAAAAAGAGAACATAGTAGACGCACCAAACGATCTCTACAGTGTTCCACTGCAAGAAATGGTGGGGAATTGAGGCTTGAAATTGCTGCTCTACCACTGTTTCCAGCATTTGCCACCATAAGTGGCAGTACATCCATCCTATCAGTGTAGTCCCCACCACCAAAAACACCAACAGCTGTCTGCAATGTTCTGCAGGTCATAATGGTCACATCTTAACAAGACATTTTCCATCTAACAAGAGAAGTTTGAAGACCTCTACCCAGGTAAATACTTTATGATTATTTTCATCTAACAAACAAAGCACAGAACGCAAAGCAAACCAGTACCTTAGCAAAGGAGAAACAATAACCAAATCAACCCGTTTGGAAAGCCCACACGCATGTACATGATTACGCAGATGGTCGACCTATACCATAAGAGTGCACAGTTTGCAGGAGACTTGAACTTAAAGGAGCAAGTTTTCTTCAGGAATACATAGAACGCGCATAATAAGTTTTTTTTAACGTCATACCTGCTGCCAGCCTAGGGGAGTAAGGGGTGCATCAAAATATTCAGGGGAATAGTATGCTTTGTAGCTCTTATCTCCCTCTACATTGTGTGTCCCTTGTGCATGCCTCACCTGGATTTATGATTTTATAAATGACTTGATTTGCAGGCAAAAGCCAAGAAAAGAAGGAAAGCCATCTTTGAGGTCTTTCAGACCATATACGCAAGCATCTTCATATCCGGATATGAATAATTAAAACTTCAATACCAACCAGATGAAGAGTTTTGCAGCGGTGCAATGGAAACAAACTTGGACCTGGATCACTACCCATTATCTGCAACTGAACTCGATTCAAGTTTCCTTTTCAAGTAGTTTGGCACATCAGGCAAATAAACAATGCTAAAATAAGATTTGCAAAGAGAACAAAATTTTGAGGAAAGCACTCAGTCACTCACTCACTGTCTTACGAGAAAAAAGAAGTTGTGTTTTATAAGCAATTAATAAATCACCACAGATGAATTACAGTAGCTAATAAGGGTTAAACATCATAGAGAAGTAAAATCGCATTAAAAAGTTACAACCTTTGGTGTGAAGTATAAGATGAGTTATAAAACCAACCACTTTTATCAGAAGTTGACAAAATCAAGAAGTCAACTAGTAAAACGAAGAGGAAAGTGCAAAACTTGAACAAAAGACATCAATCTGCATATGTAAACTTAGAGATTGTTGCATATTTACCAGGGAGAGAAGCGTGGAGAGGAAGAGAAGGACAGGATAACGTAGTTGGTGAGAGTGATGGAGATGAATTGAAGATGAATGGGGTGTTATCTAAACGAATTGACGAGTGATTAACAGGCAAGTGGCATAAATAATTAAACTTTCTCTCAACTTAACAGTATACCCAAGGATCGCTCATGCTCAAGCAGATGAAGTGGAGATGTGACTTTTTTGTATCTACTGGTATAGACTTTAGATGTGCCTTTTGTAGTGTCTCTTTCGAGTTAACCTTTGATGATTATTGGCTAAATTAGAGAATTCACGGGTATGTTTCCCAATTAGCCACTCAAAATGTGATCTTTGAAACTTGGTTGACTTGGCTATGGTGTTGTACAATTACTGGTTTTTCTTTTGTAGGCTCAAAGAAGAAAATCAGAGCCTTTTTTTTTTTTTGAAGAATCAAATTTGTTTTCCCTGCTCGACTTCTTTCATAAATCTGAGGTATCATCTCTTTCTTTTTATTCAAAGCATTTGTTAAATTGAATGCCAATTGGAATGAAGGTAAAGCTTTGATTTTAACTCTTGTCCTATTTTAACTAGAGAGAAAAAAAAAGATTCATAAACGTGTTAATGAGATGTTCTGAAATAAAATTAATTTTTTTTACATAAATATATAAATAAGATAGAATAAAATAAAATTAGAACAGCACAAATGGTACATATGATTTGATTTGCTTATTTGATTACCATCAAATTATTACTAACAATAAATATATGTATGCATCTGCATCTTTTTAAAATATAAATGATGTTGAGGTCATAATTGTGTTTGGATACATGATTTTGTCAAATCATCACAACATGATCCACTTTATTCTCAAGAGTCAAACATTTACTTCATCTGCTCACCATTATTTCAAGACTTGGATTGGATCTATCGTTTTTGGGTTGTCAAAATATTGCATTGGACTAGGGGTATTTAATCGACACAAATCTGGAGTTTTTAAGGAGAAAGATCGAGAAAACTGAGTTGAGATTTAAGGAACACCAAAATCTAACAAAGGTTATGGAGTTACTTTGGCAAATAGCATAATTTGGCAAATAGCATAATTTGAAGCGGTTGAATCAACCGATATAAGTAGGAAACAAAGCTTTTAGCTTTCACTGTGCTCCACCTCCCTCTGGCTGTTGTATCTCTGCGTCTCTCTCAGAGTTTACACACACATGGTAGATCCAGAATGCCACTGAAGCTGCCTTCCAAATTTCATTACTTGATCCTCCTCTCCCTTCTCTTCATTTACCTCTACACCACCAGTTTTCTCCGGCAATCCTCCACACAGACAACCACCACCACCATTAGCATCCCCTTATCTTCTACTTCTACGCCCTGCAATTTCTTCAAAGGCCGTTGGATCCTAGACCCTAAATCCCCGAAACCACTCTACGATGAGAACTGCCCATTTCATCGAAACGCGTGGAACTGCATCAGAAACAAAAGAGAGAACATGGGTCTCATCAATTCATGGAGATGGGTGCCTAAAGATTGTGACTTGATACGGATTGATCCCGAGGTTTTTCTGGGTTTCATGAGACATAGGAATATTGGGTTTGTGGGGGATTCTTTGAATGAGAACTTTTTGGTCTCCTTTTTGTGTGTTCTTAGAGCGGCTGATGCTGGTGCAAAGAAGTGGAAGAAAAAGGGTGCTTGGAGAGGTGCTTATTTCCCTAAATTCAATGTCACTGTTGCCTATCACCGTGCTGTTCTGCTTGCCAAATATGAGTGAGTGAGTTTTCGTTGTGAGTTTCTGTAGATTGTTGTTGGGTTTACTTTTGTTGTCTAGTACAGCCTTGCTAGGTGTATGACTATATGTGATTGTTTGTTCCGGAAGTTTAAGCTAATGCTTAGAACTGATAGCTCATACTAGTCATAATTCATCAAAATCAGGACTTGAACCAATGTTAGCTTTAGCGGAAGATTTAGGGGCTGCGTGTAAAAAAAAGTAAACAATAGATCGAAGTAAATAGTATTGGCTTATAATAATTAGAGCGATGAATGGATTGGTAGAAATGGGGCATTGCGAGGAGAGGTCAGACAACTGTTTAAGAGTATCAGGCAGGTGAGTTGAGGTCGCTAATCGTATTTGGTACTTTGTCATGTTAATAAGTTTTCTCATGTCCTTATGGTAGTACCCTCGTACTAGATCTGAATCCTTAATGTCGAGTTCATTTTCCCTTTCTCCTTTTTGCTTTTTCTGGTTAGTGGTGTAAAATAACAACCAACCATATTCATGACTGATTACGTAAAGGTGGAAGCCAAAAGGATCTGCTCTTGCCAGTGGACTGAAGGGAATATATCGTGTGGATGTTGATATACCAGCGGATAATTGGGCTACTGTAACTGACTTCTACGATGTGATTATCTTCAATACTGGCCATTGGTGGGTTCCTTTTATGATTTATTGATCAGTGAAGTGGTTTATTCGTCTAGTCCTGCTAGAAGCTTGTGCTTGATTTCCAAGCGTGAATCTATATCCCATGAAAAATTAAAACTTTCTGATTTTGTGACTTGCCGGTATGTGCATTTGCTTCAATTTTAACGGATCACCTAATGCCTACTTAAGGTGGTTGTGTTTTAATCATTTTACTGTCTTCCAATTGACATCTGTAGCAGATGTATTGAAAAGAGGTGTTTTGTATGAAAGGGAATCATTTTGAAGTTTTATAATGTCTACTGTGAATAGCATTAGTTACAAACATTGAAAAGGATTGTGTGGAAAGTAAAGACATAAAAACTTTCGATTTCATTTAATCTGTTCTGTTGATGCCTATCTGGAAGATGTGCTTGCAATGGCGTTCTAAGAATATTCCCTATCTAGACGGGTTGGTGCTGGCCTTCAAGTGTTGAAAGCATCAAAATTATTGATTCAAATGGCCATTTGTAGGTGGGGTTATGACAAGTTCCCGAAGGAGACCCCTCTTGTCTTCTATCGGGATGGGAAGCCAATACTTCCTTCCCTAGACTTGTTTGATGGACTTCAAGTTGTTCTTCAAAGTATGGTCTCATACATACAAAAAGATGTTCCTGGTAAGACACTCAAATTTTGGCGGCTGCAATCGCCACGACATTTTTATGGTGGTGACTGGAATCAAAATGGCAGTTGCTTGTTCAGTGAGCCCCTTAAGGAACAAGAGGTATCCCTATATAAATATTATTTATGATGACTTCTAACTTTTTCTTTTCTGGCATGTACACAATAAGGCTATATTGTGAATTAACACGATTCTTGGCCCATAGTTAGTGTAGCGTATTATTAAAGATAGATTTTTGGCATGTATTACTCGTTCGAGCTGATTTAGACACTGACACCTGAACAGCTTGCTATGTGGTTTGATCCTAGCAATAATGGAGTCAACAAAGAAGAAAGAACGGTGAATAATATGATTGAAAAGGCATTGCATGGTACAGATATACAGATACTGGATTTTTCTCATTTGAGTGAGTTTAGGGCAGATGCTCACCCAGCGGTTTGGTTAGGAAAGAAAGATGCTGTTGCAATATGGGGTCAGGATTGCATGCATTGGTGCTTACCTGGTGTCCCTGACACATGGGTTGATATCTTGTCAATCCTGATACGAAACATGTTGGACACCAGATGATGACTAAAGGGAATAATAAAATGCTGTGTTGCTGATGCAGTGTCGATGATTGGACCAAATTCTCAAATTTTCCATTATCTGGACATGTTCCAGTGTTAAGGGCATGTTCCGCAGAAGATTTTCATTGCCAATGAGTGAAATGGACAAAGTAAACTGCTTTTTCCCTTCACCTGGAGTGCTTGAAGAAATAGTTGGTTGCCATCTGTGAACAATATTTTTCGGCTGCAGAAAACAACAAGAATTATTAAGATTCTTTCGAAGGTGGAGAGATGAAATAAAGGATCACTGAATATGCTGTATATGGTGCTGCCACAAGCTACTTTTTAAGTCAGAAGACAAGCTTTTTCTGTATGCCACCGACCCTTCAACTTCTGTTACACTGATTACGAACAAACAGATAAGAATCTTTTCTGATTAGTTCACTTCTTATACACCTGTAATCTCGTCGACTTTTGGATGTTTCTGTATTTTTGTGTTAGTGAATCAGACTACTTCAAACTTCCCGAATTAGTTTTTGTTTCTAAAAGTGATTCATTACTCGTTACTCAAAACTTTTTGGACATTTGTGTTTAGCTTAATGTGAACTATCACTTAGTCAATTTTTTTGGAATCAATATTAATTTGGTGTTTAGTGGTACAAGAACTACAAGTTAAAAGCTTTTCTTTTTTCAAGTATTAATTTTTAAAAAGATAGTCGCACTACTAATTAAGAATAAATTAAAAAAAGGTAAAAGTGTACACGCTAGAAGATGTATAAAATAAGGATTTTTAAAAGGGAATAAATGTTGAAAATTACTTTTATTTTAAAAATAAAGTTGAATGCACTCAAAATCCTTAAATTTTAATAAGCAAAATTTGAAGCATCAGAAATAATATAGCATTAGTTAATCGTTGTCCAAACGAGCGCAAAATGGGTTCTAGTATGATCCTAAAGGCGTCACCTTTAACCGCGAACAAAACCGTTCTCTTATCCACAGCTACACCAAGACTTCTGTTTCCAATCAACTCTGTGCCCAATTCCTTCAACAATACTAAGATCGTAGCTTTATCATCCAAATCGGTTGCTGGGTCCGTTTCGGTTAGTGGGATTGGAGGATTTTCGTTGCAGGGCAAGCGTAGCTTTCGTGGCGGGGCCGTGGTTATGGCTAGTACTACTGGGTCGGTCCAGAAGTCAGAGGTAGAGTGGCGTGCCATTTTGTCTCCTGAACAGTTTCAGATTTTGAGGCGGAAAGGCACCGAGTAAGTTTTTATTTACCTAATTCTACTACGATAGTTCGTGTTGACTTCTTTTACCTTTTTTTCTGATTGAATGTGAGTGGATGCTTTTGGGTTTCTTTTGTTTCTTTGATCTTTTTCTTTTTGTTTGTAAGATATCTCTTTGATTCCCTTATTTTCCCTCTATTTAGTTTTGCCCAAACAATGGAAATCCACATAATTTCACTTCTATTCCTTTCTTTTCTTTTGCTTTCCCTCGATCCAGGGCCGTTCCTATAGTTTTATAGGCCCGGGATTAAATTAAAAAAAAGGACTCCAATAAATTGACAATATACTTAAGTTTACATATTTGTATGAAATATAAATAACTCAATTTATAAATTTACGTAACCAACTAAATATTAAATGATCATAACACTAACAAATACATAGAGGAT
>JANZLH020000398.1:3763721-3774267 GCA_026770325.2 Erythroxylum fimbriatum
AACTTAATTTGATCTACTAACTATGCTTTAATCCTCTAATCATGCTTAATTAACATAAAAGAAATTCGGGGCTAACAAACTCCCTTGTGATCTTTTAGATAATATTTTTCTAGTTAAATGTCCTGAATCTCCAAATTAAGTATATAATTCTCTTTTCTCTAATGTCTTATGTCTGATTCTTGAACAAATTTGGCCATCATATCTTCTAGATTTGGCTTCTTAGCTTAAGGCGTTGTTACAGAAATTTAGGTGGAGGGTTGTTCCTTACTTGCCCTTGATTCTCATAAGAGAAATTGGCATGATTCCTCCATCCCAAAATGTACGTATTACTACATGGATTGTTATAAGGTCTAGAAGCATTCCTCAAATAGTCCACATGCTCGGGGTATAGTGCCTGACAATCTTGTCCTGAATGTCTTAGCCCACACACTTCACATTGTATAACCTAAAATTGTGGACTCATAATCAATCTGTCTAATTTTCCATTCAAAGCCTCATCTTGGTTTTCCAATTATGTCACTGCATCAACTTTATATATACCCAATGGTTTGTTAAGTGTTGCTTAAGAAGAGCACCAATGATAGTTGTTCATTGCCATGTCTTTGATAAGGTCATAGGTTGCTTCAGGTGTCTTATTGTTCAAAGTACCCCCAACCATAGCATTTATTGTCTATCTTGCAATCTGATTTAACCTATTATAGAAGATCTAAATTTGCATCCATATTGGTAGACCATGATGTGGGCATTTCCTTAACATCTCCTTGAACCTCTCCCATATGTCACATAATGCTTTTGAATCAACCTTGGAATAGGAGGAGATATCATTCCTCAACTTGGCAATCTTTGCTAGTGGAAAGTACTTCAAAAGGAACTTCTTTGGAGCTTAATCCCACGTTATAAATGATGATTTGGGCAGAGAGTTTAACCATTGCTTCACCTATCCCCTCAATGAAAACAAGAATAATCTTAATCTTATTGCATTGTCATTGGCACCATTAATCTTGAATGTATCACAAATTTCTAGAAAATTTGAGATATCTGCATTTGTATCCTCATCTATTAGCTTATCAAATTGAATAGATTTTTGCACCATCTGAATGATACTTAGCTAAATTTTGAAATTGTTTGCGTTAATAGTCAGCCTAGCAATGTTAGACTCCGGTCCTTTTAAGTCCGGTCTAGCATAATCAAACATTGTTCTTGGTTAGTTTGCCATGGTTCTTGATTCTTCAGTATCAATATGACCTTCTAAGTCTTCTATTTGCCGATCTAACTCAAACTCTTTAGGTTGTATTTTATGGATATTTTGACGAGCTATTCTCTCAATATTTGGATCTTAATCTACTAATCTCGATGGATGACATCGAATCATAAACTGACCTTAAGATTTGCGAAAGACAAGAAAACCAAATAGTCAATAAAATAAAAATAAACTAAAAGCAAAAATAAAATAAAATAAAAATGGTTAGATTAATAAAAGCTAGGCTTTCCTAATATTATAGTCCCTGGTAAAAGTGTCAAAAACTTTATTAATTTATTTTGTGCTTATAAAGATTTATAATTTTCAACACAAATGTACAACATAGCGGTAGCTCGCATTAGTAAGTATGAGTCGATCCCACGAGGACTGTAAGTACTAGTACTAACTCTTTTTTAATTATCTAACAACCAATTCAGGTTATGAATTTATTTGAAAATTAAAGAAAATAAACTAAACAAAAGTTAGCATAATAATGATCTCAGATAAAGAAAATACTACAATTATTCAGTATCAAATAAGTAGTACCTAGGTGATGAATCCCCTTAAGATGTCTTAAACACTAACCCTTTATCTTATAACTAAATTATTGATTATTGTACTATGGCAATTCTTATCTTATGTTAATATCTTTCTCACGACTAGCAACTAACTCTTTGTTAATTAACCGAAATCTCTTTTTAGATAAAACCCTTAAATTACATTACTGATTCGTGAATTTTACTATTAGGTTTAACCCTAATTTAAAGGATTTATGTTGGCCTATCTCTATATTTACATGCAACTTCTTCCAATTATGATAAATCTATTCACACGAAAGGATTTATCAATCTCAATCATATGAAATCAAATATTGGACTAATACTTTAGATATATTAGTTTAAGAATAAAATTCATAATTGAATCATAATAAATCAATCAATAAAACTACATTAAATAAACGATTATATCTTACTATTATCATAACTTACGATTCATCACACTTAGGCACTAAACAATTTAGTTCCTATACATAAAAAACAAATCCAATAACAAATATTCAGAAGAGCAAATAGAAATAAAAGAATCCATATTCTAAATCCCCTTTTTGTCATTAATGAATCTTCTTACAATTTGGATTGAAGGATGTTCTCTATCAGATCTTGTGACATAATCTTCATGTTTTCCTCTTCCTTTGTTCAAAAGTGCCTCTTCTTTGTGTTTCATACTACTCCAAAATGCTTCTAATTTGCCTCCTTTCTTTTTATCCTTTAATAATATCTTTTTATAGTAAAAACTAGGGTTTCTCGAATGTAAACTGTTACTTACACGGTCGTGTACGTAAGTGATTGTATATCTCTAAAAACACCTAAATTTGTAACTTTACACTGTCATAGAGACTTACGCGGGCACATACAAGGTCATGTATGTCAACATACATGGAATTGTAATTCCACACATTTAGGAATTATGTTGTTAAAGCTCTACATATTTATAGAGACTTATGCGGTCATTATACACAACTGTATAAGTCAACAATTGCTCCAATGCTTTCATTCCATGCCACATTTCACCTGAATACATCTCCTCTTGGTTTGTGAAAGCAATTATCAACTAAAAACACACTTGAAGAAAATTAAGTACCAAAAATATTATAAAACTCTTAAATAATAAGCAAAGCACATTAAATATGAGCATATAAATATAGAAAAACGATTGTCTATCAATTATGATAGTTGAATGTATCATGAAGCATTATTATAATGCTGATAACAATTAAGTTGTTAATGCGATTAATGTTGATGATTGAATGTATCTTGATTATGATGATTGAATGTATCATGAAAGTGCTCTTTTTATTGTCTTATTATAATATTGGTAACATTTATGTTGTTAATGTGATTAATGTATCATAAAAGTGCTTTTTTAATAACAACAATAACAACCTAGCAAAAAGTTTGCTAAAATGCTGAGTTTGGAGAGATTAAGTAGTACGCAACCTTACCACTATTTACTAGGATGGTTGTTTCTGACATAGAAGTGCTTTTTTATAGTTTATTGTAATGTTGGTAATATTTATCTTACTAATGTGATTAATATTGATTATTGAATATATCTTCATTATAATATTTGAATGTATCATGAAAGTGCCTTTTCTATTATTTTATTGTAATGTTAGCAATATTTATGTAATTTTTTTCTTATAGATATCCAATATAATAGTACCTAAAAGAAAAAAAAGGGATAAAGGTGGCTGCTATAAAAATTGTAGAACAGATGGATGTACAACTTCAACCAAATCAATCAGTTGACGTTAGAAATTTAATTCCTTGCCAATAATAAAATTCTACGTCAATTAATCAAGTAGGTTTAATTTCTATACCTTCAAATGAATATATATTCAAATATATATCTTTTTCTTATCATATTCTTTTTTTATCTATAGGAAATAGAGCTTGTTCTAGTACATTGCCACAATAAAGTAACAATATTATTCCACCTTCAAGTCATACGCAATAACTTCATTATGCCTCAAACAACAATGAAGCTACTAGTGCAATTTTGTTAATTTTTAATACCTTCAACTAGACTTATGCTTAAATATATATTTATCTATTATAATATTTTCTTACCATCATTTTTTTTGTTGTCAACTTTCATTGCTAGTATTAGAAAAGAAGGTCGAGGAAAAACTAGAGGTTATGAATTACAATGAATGAATGTTGTAATGAATTGCAAATTATCAATATAGATGGATACTCAACAAGGTCGTCTTGTAGACAAGGTCCAATATGCAAAATTGTCAAGTGACTTAGGGATTATTGTGAGAACATAATTACCTTGTCTGAAACATGTTAAGGACTTGAAGGAAGACAACTTGCTTGAAAATGCTTTGGAAAAAGTTACGATAGTTATACTAAACATTTAACTTTATGCAACATTGTTTCAATGATTTTAAGATTAATTACATTTTGACTTATTATTCATAGCTGAAATTGAATATTGTGGATATTAAGAACCCAAATGTTTTAAACTGTGTTATTTCATTATTAAAAGAAAGGAGCAAGGATCGTTGTCTCAAGTTGCATAAGTATTATAAATCTTTTTCTTCTTATGCAGAGGCATGAGGTTATGTTCTCAAACAAATGTCTGAAAAATTGGAATAGTTTATGGGATTATTGGGCTGACCCAAAAGTTTAGGTTTGTTTTCTTTGCCTTCACGTTTACTTGCATTAATCTTGTTAAATGATTTAAATTCTAAGTTAAGTTTTTTTTTTAATCTAGGAAAATTATGAGAAGGCAAGAATCAGTGGATCAAAATTAAAAACAACTCATAATCAAGGGTTACAGTCATTTGTAGTTGTCTGAAATAAACATGTAAGATCTATATATCTGCAAGTTATACTTAATTATTGTGCATTTTTTTGTTTCATAAAATAAAGTGAGAAAGAACTAAATAGACAAGAGTGTGATATGGCCATACTATATAAAGTCACTCACTATAACGAAGGTAAATGATGAGTGCAAGAAGAAGCAAAAAATAACTGTGTAAGTACAAAAATTTGTTCATTTATTAATGTAGCAGTTGGTACTATGTGGAGTAAATATTTTTTATTTTTTAAATTTTACAATAAGATATAAGAGTTATTAGAGAAGTCTATGTTTGAGGGAAATGAGCTCAGTGCGGAAGACATTTGTGATACAGTACTTAGTACTCGTTCCGGCTATATGAAAGGCCTTGGTTATAGCCCTAAACTAAAAGTTTCAACGTCAAATATAAAACAATCATTGAACATCTTCAAAAGGAAAACAACAAGCTTAAGACTGTATTACAAGCTAAAGTAATCAGGGGATAAGAAACTCGAGGTAAATTAGCAAAATGATATGTTATTTAAAAGATTACTTGACGTACATTATCATTAAAATGGTGAGGAAAGTGAAAGGTATTAATTCTATCTCTTATACTTTTTCTATCACTTCTTGTATGTACTATAATTTAATTTTAATATTTTTCTCGAATTACAGAATGGATGAAGATGCAGCTGATGATTGATTATGTTGTGAATGGTAAAGTTATGTGGTATTTGCTTTAATCAGAACCAAATAGTTAGTGGATCAATACTCTCACAATATTTTTAGTAGATTTTAACTATCCTTTTTGGATTATTACAAGTTTATGGACATGGACAATACTAGGTTGTTGTTTGGGTTATGCTCTAATATTTTTGTAATCTTAACATTTTATCAATACATTAAACATATTCTAATTTGTTAAGTGATTTCTTTATTTATTCTTTTGTCTATGATAATTATTCAAGATGTCATTAATATCTTGTATAGGAACAAATGATCATTTTTTAATGTTATATTCTTTTTGTTGGTATAATTTAATGATATTTATATAATTTTACTTTATATATACAATGCTTCACATTTTAAATTAATAATATTTTCTACAATTTAATTTTATAATAATAAGCAAATAATTCACAATAAAAAAATGTCGATACATTATATACAAAACATATTGTTTAATATCATGGATTAAAAACATAACAAATAACATGTCACGATATTATTAAAAACATAGCAAATAGTATTTCGTTATATAAAAACGATTCTTTAATTTCTCAAAAAATATTTTCTTATTTATTACATTAGAATTAACATATAGACAATTGTTTTGTTATAGTAAAGAGGAAATTAATGTATTAAGAGCTTTAATTTTTTATATTATTTTATAAACATATATTAACAGATAGTTACCCTTTGTTCAATACCTTCTCATTTTATATGCTTTCTTATAATTTATTTCTTGTAGAATGGTTAGTTAGTCGAGGATAATGATAACCGAAAAACACAGTTAAACTCAAAGCTTTAGGATTGGATATATATATGATTTAACTAAGGGATACCCATACGTCTGTTGATTAATAATAAATCAAGTATTACTAGTCCATTAATAGAAGTCTAATCATTGATTATAGTTAAGTGATCTTAATATCCCATTGAGCTATCATAATCTTGCTTAAACTAAACTTTCCACCTGTTATTAAATGAATTTGCCATTTCAGGTGCATGACATGCATAAGTAGATTATTGTTGGATAACCAATTTCACAAAAAGAGGTAATGATAACACAAAATTATCTCGCTGAATCTGTCATGAATATTAAAACATGTTTAAAGCTTGTCATTGTCATATGCAAGCAAATCAGTTCATTTGAATCCCCGCCACTGTCTGTCTTGTAGATGCCATTAGAGAATAATTCTATAGGCTAAGCTTCTTTGGTTGTAATCTATGTGAAGGTACCGGTCCGAAATACTTAATATAAACAGTAAGCATAGAGATGTCAGACATGTTTGTAGCTTTCTAGGCCTGCTAGTTTGTCCCTTTTCTCAAACTTTCTGTATATATTAGGAGGTGACAAGAAAGAAAGATTTAGCTACTTATGACAAAAGTAAAAGCCAATAGAAGAATAGTAAAATACAAAGTCACCATTTCTAGTCTTTTTTCAGAAAAATACGAAAAATCCTTAAAAACCCCGGAAACTATGCAGAAACGTAAATTACTAATGCCTAATGTGAACAGTGAATGTCTTCTTTAATGAATTTCAATGTCCTCCCTTTTTCCCTCCTGTCGTAATCTTCTACAGATACACTCCTCCCATATTTAGGTTGCAAATCCTCATCAGTAAGGCAACAACTTGATTCCCAAAATCATGAAGATCTTAGGTGGATCGAATCTGATTTCAAATCAGATTTTGCAGATAATCTTTTTTCTTGTATGTGCCCACGCTTAGTCAATTATTTTTCTGCCATCTGGGAATTCGAATTTTCTTTACTTTCCTTGCATTTTTTTGATCCAATTTCATCTTCCATGTGTTAAACAATTAAGAAACAAGTCCATTAATTTTGAATAATAATTTCAACACATTAAATAGATTTATATTCAAAATTAGCACAAAAATAACAATTTAACAAATTCCCCCACACTAAACCTTTGCTCGCCCTCGAGCAAATATACCAAACCACTACACTCTATGAATTTGTCCTTCATAAGATTAAGTGAACACAATCCGCTAAACTTGGGCTAGTAAGACTTAGGTTGTAACATACATCATAATCACTTTTCACCGATACAAATAAACAAAATCAAATTAAGACATTCTTGTTCAAAGGCAAGTATGAAACCAAGGTGAATTCTTCTCACAGATTTCTCTCTTTACTCTCAAGTGTTTAAGGTTAAAGTGTTTCTCTTAAATCTTCCTCTAACATATTGCACTACCATAGGCTTGCAAAGTCACCAGTTATCATTCATTCAAATTACATGAACTCATAAATCAGAAGGACTTTATTATGGGTTGTAATGAGGCTGGGTTCAAAGGTAAGGTAAAGATGGCAAAGGGTTAATCACAAGCATTCACAGAGTACCAAGTAAAAGGGACACTCAAATTGAAATTCTGAGATAAACAAATGAATACAAGGAACTAAAACTACTCATTACTAACTAATGCTACTATGTTTTATTCTTTTTCTTTTTCTTTTATTTTTATTTTTTTCTTTTTCCCTTTTTTTAATTTTTTACTTGAATAATGCTAAAAACAAGGGAAATAATAAAAATAAGAGAAAATAATAGTAACATAAATTAACAAACATGAGTAGAAGTACCTATAAAAATATCTCATAATACAATACAGAACAAAAGTCCCAAAATCAAAATGCTTACTCAGTACTTCATTCAACTTGTGATAGGGTAAGGCTAAAGGGGTTTTGGGTTTCAATGTAAGGTGATAAAAACAAACAGGATTAAAGGCTCAAAAGGGTTTACAAGGGAAAAATGACTTAGTGGGTCATTTAAGCTAAGGGGTTTAAAACAAAGAACGCCTCAATCATTTCCATAAACTATGTAGTCAAATAAATTCAACATGGTTCAGTGCAAGTTCTGAAGGAAAGACTAATTAGAGGAGCATCACATAATACAAGAAAATAGAATGACGTAAAGATGATGTCATTAAGGCTCAAATTCACTCACAGGTTTAATTCAAGAGTTTACCTTAATTCCACATATTACCCAATTACTCAAATGTCAAACTTTGAGTAAGGTACAAGATCGATTATTGCAATTAATCAACATGGCTCACCTTAGACTCACATAGCCCAGTTTAATTTCATACACACACTCAATCTCATCCAAACTAATATGACAAAGATTCATGGTTTAACACACAATACAAGCATGCCAAAACATAAAAGAGAATCAAAGAAAGGCAAGACCACATAGTCACACACATGTACTCCATATCTTTCCCCCACACCTAGACCAACATTGTCCTCAATGTTATGACATAAAATTAAAGAAGAAAAATAGAAAAGAAAAGAGAAAAGAATGCTTCTCTATTTGTTGATGCCCGAAATCATGGAGTTGGTGGGTAAGGAGGTTGGAATCCTTGATGCTCCCAATATGCCATCAAATTATGCTCCATTCGGTACATTCGATGTTCTAGTTGACTGAGATGATCGTCCAAATTGGCTTAGGGAGGTTGGTGGCTACATGGTGCATCTGTTATAACCCGACTTTTTGTAGCTGGATGTGGATTGAAAGGGATAGTTGGACTTGGATTAGTGAAAGATACCCATCCATGGCTTAGGTCCATGATTCCTATCCTGTGCAAACATTCTATATCCAAGGTTTCTATAGCACAAGCCACACTCATGTCAATATTGTTAGGATCTAATAAATCTAAATTGATGGACAATTGAGTGATGTCAAATCCTAATATCAAAGGTTTAGATTTTTTATTTAACACAGGTTGAATTGCGTTAGAAACCAAAAACCTAAATTACAGGAAATTTTCTATCCATACATTACAAAAAGTAAAATTCAACTTTAGAAAGTGTTCCCGCGGAATCCTGACGCCTTGAAAACTTATATGCTAAGAGTCGATGAATAATTCTGAAAACATGATTTTTCAAATACGAACTGTTAGATACATTAGCATTATATAGATTAGGGTCTACGGACCATTGAGTCCACAATTCAGATGCATTAAAATCATCATGATAGTCACATTAGGAACTTATAAATGGCTCATCATTAACATCATTAGCTAAAACAAAACCCATGGCCACGTTAAAATCAGTAATATACAAAGCAAATTCCTTTCCTATAAGTCTAAATTCCACGATTCCTTCCTTAAACAAATCAAATTCTTCATGAGAATTGATAAGTGCATATTTGTCTAATATTTATGTTTTAATTATTCCTTTTTATTCCTCTTGTTGATTCAATTATTGGGACTTAATTTGATTTAATATTTCCTTGAAGGGATTTAAGTTGACTTGCATTTTAATGGAGGAAATCAGCGTTTTGTTCAACAAAATTAAATTAGTGAGCTACGTACGTGAACGAAGAGAAGTCAAAGCAGCCAAGGAAATAAGGAGAGAATTGAATTAAATGGCAAAGCAGTGGAGAACGACGTCGCCCAAGAGAAGGAAATAATAAGCAGGCAAGGTAAACACAAATGGACTGGACAGGTGGCATGAAATCAACGCAAGACGTTAACAAATTGATCAAGGGCTGGCGTTAAATGAGGAAGGAGGGCTGGCAGCTTCAATAAGCAATAAAATCACTAGGAGCAGCTACAAGGAATAAATCACGTAAGTAAGCAAGCAGAGGACAGCTCACGATTCACACTGACGCAAATTAAAGGTATAAGAAATCTAGAAGCAGCACGTGGAGGTAGACACGTGAGGAAGCAAATTGGAGGAGGCTTTTGATTGAAGATGTCCAGGCGTTAACAAAACTAAGTGGGCTGGCGTGGAATAAAACAGTGGGCTCTAAATTGATACAAAAATCGCAACAGTGGGAATGAGTGGTTTGAGAGGCATGAATCATGAAGAGAAGTTGCGGCGCTGAAGAAGAGAAAAGGACGGAATAAAACAAAGGACTTTGAGGGCTGACGTGGCAATAAAAGAGAAATAAAATAAGGAAGCAACAGGAGGCGGGGGGACTTCTATTCTGATTTGGAGAGAACAGGGACGCGACAGCCGCCAGGGAGCAACATCCAGGATTAATTTCCAGATTTATGTTTATTAGTTTTTTCTTCTTTCCTTTGTTATGGAGACTATGTTAATTAAGATTTCTATTAGGTTTAATTCCGTTATGAGTAGCTAAGTTATCTTTAGTCGGGAAATTCTAATTATTACGCTTTGACCTGTGAGACCTTAATGTTCTGATTATTTGGTTTATAATATTCGTACTGTTTCCGCTTTACTGTCATTGTTTATTAATTGATTCTGCGATTGA